>OY740786.1:867966-1005639 GCA_963514005.1 Raja brachyura
CTGAACGAAATTTCGTCCCTGCAGTCATACATATATAAAAATAACAAAACCACACAATAAACACAAAATTAACATCCACCACAGTGAGTTCACCAAACACCTCCTCACTGTGATGGAAGGCAAAAGTCTTAGAGTCTCTGTCTTCTTCCCTCCTTATCCTCCCTCTGCGCTGAGGAGATCCAGGCCTCCGATGCTGCCGTCCACCAGGCCCGCGGCCGAGCCTCCGAAACCGGGCCGCCGCCACCGCTGTCGCCGGAACGCCGGAACACCGCCATAGGGCCCGCCGCCGGGACGTCGCTGGAGCACCGCAGCCCCGAAGCCAGGTCGCCGCTGGAGCACCGCAGCTCCCGAAAGCCAGGTCACCGCTGGAGCACCGCAGCTCCCGAAAGCCAGGTCACCGCTGGAGCACCGCAGCTCCCGAAAGCCAGGTCACCGCTGGAGCACCGCAGCTCCCGAAACCCAGGTCACCGCTGGAGCACCGCAGCTCCCGAAAGCCAGGCCGTCGCTGGAGCACCGCAGCTCTGAAAACCAGGTCGCCGCCGGAACGCCACTGGAGCACCGCATTCCCGAAGCCAGGTCGCCGCTGAAGCTCCGAAAGCCGTGCCGCCTCCGCTGGAAGCTGGAAGGCCGACAGCTCCGCCATTAGGGCCTCAGCACAGACGGAGACGGTGACGGGGGACACGACAAGAAAAGTCGCATCCCCCCGAAGGGAGAGACTAAGACCCCGTTTCTCCCACCTTCCCCCCCCCCCCCCCCCACACACACATACACAACCTAACAAACCAAAAATAAACGCTAAAAACAGGGACGAAGACAAAAATAAAATAAAAGACAGACGGACTGCAGGTGAGCCGCAGCTGCCAAGCAGCGCCGCCACTTCCAGTTGTGCACTTAAGGTCACTGGGTCATAGGGCTTGATGCACGGAGCTGCTCAATCCATCTGGAGGACATCCGTAACTTCCAGTATATGTTATTAATGCAAGAAACGCGTACTTTCCTACCTGTTAAAAAACGCCAAAATGTTGAATTTTTGCGCTGTAAACAATTGTGGAAGTCGGGGTAAGCGTGAGAGACGTGTACCCAACTTCAGAATTCCAAAAGTGAAGCGAAATGAAGGTAAAGAGAAGCGAGAGCTGAAGGGACAACAACAGCTAAAGTGCTTGGCGAACATTGGCCGTGCAGATATCAGAATTGAAAATATTGGGAATTTACGCATTTGCTCACTGCATTTCATCAACAGCAAGGCATTATTTGTGCTTTTTCTTGATTCCTTTGGTATCTAAACAGTCTCAGAAGTGATAAATCTGGCTGTAAATTTTGCTTCAGATGCGTTTTCTTTTTGTATATAAAAACCCACTTGAGAACCATGGGCGATTTTAACATTTTACAGCCAGATTTATCACTTCAGAAACTTTTTAGATGCCAAAGAATGAAGAAAAAACACAAATAATGCCTTAGTATATGAAATGCAGTGAGGTTGTTGTTGTCCCTTCAGCTCTCGCTTCTATCTACCGTCATTTCTCCTCACTTTTGGAATTCAGAAGTAGGCTAAATATCTCTCACGCTTACCCCGATTTCCATAATTATTTACAGCGCAAAAATGGACAATTTTGGCGGGTTTTAACGGGCCCGCTACGCTGGAAACAACGGTCAGTGCTTACCTGCAGTTCATTGCATGCACTACACTTGGCATAGCGTAGCAACAGTACGGGTCATGGGTCGTGACCCGACTGCCGTGAAACCTCCCTATAGCCCTCCCTCAGAGGACGTCAAGAAAGGCTTGAGAGTGAAGATGGGTTTTAAGTCTCGACTTAAAAGAGTCGATGGAGGGGGCTGTTCTGATGGGAAGAGGGATGCTATTCCACAGTCTAGGAGCTGCAACCGCAAAGGAGCGGTTGCCCCTGAACTTAAGCCTAGACCGCGGGATGTTCAGTAACCCCAAGTCGGCCGATCTGAGGGACCTGGAGGTGGTGTGGTGGGTAAGCAGACTTTTGATGTCAGATACAGAGTCAGAATCAAACTTTATTGTCATTGTGCAATGTACAAGTACAGAGACAACGAAATGCAGTTAGCATTTCACCCAGAAGTGCGAACACAAGAAGCTGTTCCTGAACCTGCTGGTCCGGCAACGGAGAGACCTGTAGCGCCTCCCAGATGGGAGGAGGGTAAACAATCTGTGGTTGGGGTGAGAGCAGTCCTTGACAATGCTGCATGCCCTTCGCAGACATCGCTTGCTCTGGACAGACTCAATGGAGGGGAGTGAGGAACCGGTGATGCGTTGGGCAGTTTTCACCACCCTCTGCAGTGCTTTCCGGTCAGAGACAGAGCAGTTGCCATACCATACTGTGATACAGTTAGTAAGGATGCTCTCGATGGCGCAGCGGTAGAAGTTCACCAGAATCTGAGGTGACAGATGGACCTTCTTTAGTCTCCTCAGGTCTAACATAGACATAAGGGACAGTTCCTTCTTACACATGAAGAACTGCGGATGCAGGTTTACACCGAAGATGGACACAAAATGCTGGAGTAACTCAGCGGGACAGGCAGCATTTTTGGAGAAAAAAGAATAGGTGACATTTCGGGGTTGAGACCCTTCTTCAAACAGAGTCTGGGGAAAGGGAAACTAGAAACAGACCGTTTCCTTGATCATCGTTTTTATGCATGTCTTTCATTCCTAATTATCTAGCAAGTAAAATGGACAAAGGAGAGCCAGTGAATGTAGTGTATGTGGACATTCAGAAAGCCTTTGATAAGGTCCCACACAGGAGATTAGTGGGCAAATTTACAGCACATGGTATTGGGGGTAGTGAATTGACATGGATGGAAAATTGGTTCCCCAGGGCCTGATGGTCTGCATCACGGGGTACTCAAGGAAGTGGCTCTAGAATTCGTGGGCGCATTGGTGATCATTTTCCAATATTCTATAGATTCTGGATCAGTTCCTGTGGATTGGAGGGGAGCTAACGTTATTCCACTTTTCAAGAAATGAGCAAGAGAGAAAATGGGGAATTACAGACCAGTCAACCTGACATCGGTGGTGGGGAAGATGCTGGAGTTAGTTATTAGAGTAGTAATAACGGCATATTTGGATAGCAGTAAAAAGATTGGTCCAAGTCAGCATGGATTTATGAAAGGGAAATCATGCTTGACTAATCTTCTGGAATTTTTTGAGGATGTGACAAGTAAAATGGATGAAGGAGAGCCAGTGAATGTCGTGTATCTGGACTTTCAGAAAGCCTTTGATAAGGTCCCGCACAGGAGATTAGTGGGCAAAATTAGAGCACATGGTATTGCGGGTAGGGTGTTGACGTGGATAGAGAATTGGTTGGCAGACAGGAAACAAAGAGCGGGAATAAACGGGTCCCTGTCAGAATGGCAGGAAGTGGCGAGTGGAGTGCCGCAAGGCTCGGTGCTGGGACTGCAAATAATTACAAAATATATTAATGATTTAGATGATGGAATTAAAAGTAACACTAGCAAATTTGCAGATGACTCAAAGTTGATTGGCAGTGTGAACTGCAAAGAGGATGCTAGGAGGTTGCAGGGTGACTTGGACAGGTTGAGTGAGTGGGCAGATGCAAGGCAGATGCAGTATAATGTAAATAAATGAGAGGTTATCCACTTTGGCGGCAAGAACAAGGAGGCAGATTATTATCTCAAGTGTGTCAGATTAGGGAAAAGGGAAGTGCAATGAGACCTGGGTGTCCTTGTACACCAGCCACTGAAAGTAAACATGCAGGTAGAGCAGGCAGTGAAGAAAGCTAATGGCATGTTGGCCTTCATAACGAGAGGAGTTGAGTATAGGAGCAACAAGGTCCTTCCGCAGTTGTACAGGGCCCTGGGGAGGATTGTGTGCAGTTTTGGTACCTAATTTGAGGAAGGACATTCTTGCTATAGAGGGATTGCAGCGTAGGTTCATTAGGTTAATTCCTGGGATTGCAGAACTGTCATATGATGAAAGAATGGAGCGACTGGGCTTGTAGTCACTGAAATTTAGAAGGATGAGAGGGGACCTTATAGAAACATAAAATTATTAAGGGATTGGACAGGCTAGATGCAGGAAACATGTTCCCGATGTTGGGGAGTCCAGAACCAGGGATCACAGTTTAAGAATAAGGGGTAGACCATTTAGAACTGCCATGAGGCAAAACTTTTTCACACAGAGGGTTGTGAATTTGTGGAATTCTCTGCCTCGGAAGGCAGTGGAGGCCGGTTCATTGGATGCATTCAAAAGAGAGTTAGATTGAGCTCTTTGGGCTAGTGGAATCAAAGGATATGGGGAGAAGGCAGGAACAGGGTACTGATTTTCGATGGTCAGCCATGATCACATTGAATGGCGGTGCTGGCTTGAAGGGCCAAATGACCTACTTCTGCACCTATTGTCTATGTATATGTATTTGTTCTTTATCTCTCTTCATAACCGATATACATATTGTCATGATCCGAAAGGTCACCTATTCCTTTTCTCCAGACCCGCTGAGTTACTCCAAGTTTTTTGCATCCATCTTTTTGAAATAATATTTATTAATTGTCACCTCATTGTCACATGTACTTGGTACAGTTAAATTCTTTGTTTTGCATACAATACATGAGTATGCAAAGGCATGCCACATGTTGGGTGCTTATAAAGTTACAACATATTCAACAAAGTATTCAACATAGTCCTGATGGTTCCTCTTCCTTCTCAACTTTCATCTCCCCCCCCCCCATCATCAGTCTGAAGGAGGGGCTTCCTCGAAACAACCTCTATCCATGTTCTCCACAGATGCTGCCTAACCTACTGAGGAGTTAATTATCGGCCTGAAGTAGTGCTGTATGACATTGCAAAACTAGACAAGAGGATGGGATTTACATTCCACACCCTCAGGCAAAGGCTCCTCTGTCTCTCTGAAGATCCTTCAGTCCTTCTACTCTGGGGCTGTAAATCCCATCTGGGACTACTCTGGGTCCGGTAAAATCTCGATCTGGTTTGGGAACAGCTCTGTCCAGGACAGGAAGGCTCTGCAGAGAGTACTGCGTTCGGCCGAACGCACCATGGGAACTACACTCACCCCCCTGCAGGACCTATACACCAGGAGGTGCAGATCCAGAGCCAGCAACATTATGGGGGACCCCTACCCCCCCAGCAACGGACTGTTCCAGCTGCTACGGTCAGGCAAGCGCCTCCGCTGTCACGCTGTGAAAACAGAGAGGATGAGATGGAGTTTCTTCCCACAGGCCGTCAGGACTGGAAACTCTGATCTCACCAGGGACTCAGTTACTGTTGTGTCTTTAAGAAAAAAATGGAAATAGTGGTTCTGTTCTGTTCTGTAGTTTTGCACAATCCTGCAGGCATTGACACTTTCATTTCACTGTACATCTTGTATGTGTATGTGACAAATAAAGTTGACTGGACTTGACTTGTCAACCTGCCCTCCATCAAGGCTCACCCCCCTCCAGAGTGTGGACGCAGCCCAGACCATCACACAAACCAACGTCCCTTCCATTGACTCCATCTACACTTCACGCTGCCTCGGCAAGACCAGGAGCATCATCAAGGACCCCAGTCAACCCTCCTTTGCCCCTCTCCCATCGGGCAAGTGGTACAGAAGTTTGGAAACCTGCAGATTCAAGGACAGTTTCTTCCCAGCTGTTTTCACACAGCTGAACCATCCTCTCACCAACTAGAGAGAGGTCCTGACCTCCCATCTACCTCATTGTCAAAAGTCAAAGTATCCTTTATTGTCATTCAGACTTTTCGGTCTGAACGAAATTTCATTGCCTTGCGGTCATGCATATAATAAAAAACAAAACACACATTAAACACATATTTAGCATCCACCACAGTGAGTTCACCAGGCACCTCCTCACTGTGGTGGAAGGCAAAAGTCTTAAAGTCTTTGTCTTCTTCCCTCATTGTTCTCCCTCTGCGTTGAGGCGATCCAGGCCTCCGATGTTGTCGTTCACCAGGCCCGCGGCCGAGCTACCGAAGACGGGCTGCCGCCACCGCCGTCGCCGGAATGCTGGAACACCGCCACAGTTCTAAAGCAGGGTCTGTCGCTGGAACGCTGGAGCACCACAGCTCTGAGGCCGGGTCGCCGCTGGAACACCACCGCTGGAACGCCGCTGGAGCACCACAGCTCTGAGGCCGGGGAGCCGCTGGAACGCTGGAGCACCGCAGCTCTGAGGCCGGGTCGCCGCTGGAACGCTGGAGCACCGCAGTCTGAAGCCGGGTCGCTGCTGGAACGCTGGAGCACCGCAGCTCTGAAGCCGGGTCGCCGCTGGAACGCCACCGCTGGAACGCTGCTGGAGCACCACTGCTCTGAAGCCGGGTCGCCGCTGGAACGCCACCGCTGCAACGCTGCTGGAGCACCACTGCTCTGAAGCCGGGTCGCCGCTGGAACGCTGGAGCACCTCCACAGCTCTGAAGCCGGGTCGCCGCTGGGACGCTGGAGCACCTCCACAGCACTGAAGCCGGGTCGCCGCTGGAATGCCACCGCTGGAACGCCGCTGGAGCACCACAGCTCTAAAGCCCGGCCGCCGCTGCTGCTGGAATGCTGAAAAGCCACCACAGCTCAGAGGCCACCAGATCCACCATTAGGCCTCAGCACAGACGGAGACGGTGACGGGGGACACAACAAGACTCTCAGACTACCTTTAATCGGACGTTACTGGACTTTACCTTGCACTAAACTGCATTCCTTAGCTTAGAGATACAGCGCGGAAACAGGCCCTTCTGCCCACCAAGTCCGCACCGACCAGCGACCCCCACACATTAACACTACTCTACACACACTAGGTACAATTTACGCATACATATATCTAATTAACCTACATACCTCTAAGTCTTTGGAGTGTGGGAGGAAACCGAAGATCTCGGAGAAAACGCACACGGTCATGGGGAGAACGTACAAATTCCGTACAGACAGCATCCGTAGTCGGGATCGAACCCGGGTTCCCAGCACGGCAAGCGCTGTAAGGCAGCAACTCTACCGCTGCACCGCCCAAATGTGAGCTATCCAGTCTTTTTGCTGACTGGTTGGCACGCAAGAAAAAGCTTATCACTGCATTTCGGAACACGTGACAATAATAAACTAAACGTGACCAGTTCTCACCTCAGACAAGGCAATCTTAGATGAGAATATTCACCATCACTTTATTTACTGCAAACACTGCCACCCTCTGGCATCTGCCTATATGTCATCTGGCAACATGAGTTCTTAGAACATGGATACACAAGCAACTGCTGAAACTGGTTTGCAAAAGTGTAGGAATGTTACCAAAGACAAAGTGTGGGAGTGTTACAAAATTTTGAGATTTTAAAAATCAAGCCTGTAATTTATCCCATCAGATAAAGCATAAAAAGAACTTTAATTTGATACCTATTTCACTTTCATATCTTCAGTATTAAAAAAGTTATGGTCATTTTCATACTCGGAAATTAGCATCTTGTTCCCTATTGCTTTCCCATTAACTTAACACAAAACCTGTGATCGAGGACAGTCAATTGACATCAAAGCCAATAACTTTCTTAAAAAATAAGAGAACTTAATGACAATTTCAGTTATGATAGATTGAAGCATTCTGAAACAAATATGACACATCTTACTTGGATGACCTGAAATTAAAGCATATAATTAGTTAGTTACCTAATTTGTGAATAATTTTTTTATTAGAAGTATAAGTACAAGTGTAAGTACAAATATAAGTACATATAAGAACAACGTTCTTGTTAAAGAGATAGGTAATAATTACCATATTTTCTTATATATACTTCTAAACATTTTATTGTAGTTTTTTTAGTGAAAAGTAGGAAAGTGTGAAAAATGGTTAGCATAAAAATAGTTATAAAGTAACCAAAAGAGAAAAGTAAATAAAATAACAGTGGTATATTCTACAAACAGAATTTATATAATAATATATCCGTGATCAATAATGTATTATTCTTCGTTCAATCCTTCGTTCAGGTCTCGATCAGGTCCACAAACAGAGTCATATTGGTCCCTTAAGATATTCAAGGAATGGAGACCAAATCAGATTAAATTGGTCCAACTTGCCTAAAAGTGCAAGTCTTATTCTTTCCAAGTGTAAAGTCTCAGCCATTCCTGAAATCCACAATTTGATTGTAGGGGGTATGGGGCCTTTCCAAAATTGTAAAATTAATTTTTTACCAATTATTAAACTATAATCTATGAAAGTTCTTTGTGCTGTCGTGAGTAATTGATCCCTTTCTAAAATTCCCAATATTATTAATTTTGAGTCTGGAACTAAATTCTTATTTACAACATTCGAGATTACCTTAAATATTTTCAACCAAAAATTCGTAATTTTTATACAAGTTGTAAAAGAATGTGTTAAATTAGCTTCTGGGTATTGGCATTTGTCACATATAGGAGATACATTAGAAAACATTCTATGTAATTTAGATTTTGAAAAATGCAATCTATGTAAAACTTTGAATTGTATCAGAGAGTGTCTAGAATTTAATGAACAATTATGTATATATCGTAAACTTTCCTCCCAGATATCGGGTTCGATTGTTTCACCTATTTCATTTTCCCATAGTTGTCTGTACTTTTCCGTATTGGGTATATCATTTTCTAATAAAATATTATAAATGTATGATATTAATTTTTCCGTGTTTGGGTGTTTATTCAAGCATTCATCTAGAATTCCCGTCTTTCTCTTTTTATATTCATGTGCAGTTGTTTTAATGTAGTTAGTTATTTGTAGATATCTGAAGTAATGTTTAGAGTGTAGTCCATATATTTCCTGTATTTCTTTAAATGAAAGATACAGATTGTCCCTGTAGAGGTCACTGATCTTATTAATCCCTTTATTTTTCCATTGTAAGAATCCTAAATTTTCCAGGGATGGTTTAAAACTTACATTATTAGCAATGGGAAGAACTAATGGGATATCTTCTAGTTTTAACGTTCTTTTTAACTGTCTCCAAATATTAATTTCACTATTAATTATTGGGTTTTCACGATAAATTTTCTTAGATATTTTAATTTTAGAAAATAATATGGAACTGATTTCATACGGTAAGCAGTCTTCCTTTTCCATAAGTAACCAGTTTGGATTTTCATCCAGTTCAACCCACCAAAAGTTCATATTCTTAATACTAACTGACCAGTAATAATATATAAAATTAGGTAAAGTTAAACCTCCATTAATTTTCGATTTACATAAATATTTTTTATTTATTCTATGGCTTTTATAGTCCCAAATAAAATTAGTGACTATAGAGTCAACCTTTTTAAAAAAATTCTTAGAAAGATATATCGGGATCATTTGAAATAAATATAATAATTGTGGGAGAAAAATCATTTTTATCGCATTAATTCTACCTATCATTGAGATAGGTAGTGTTCTCCAATATAAAATATTCTTAGATAATTTATTTAGTATAGGTAAAAAATTATATTTAAATAAAGAATCATATTTTTTTGTAACGTGAATTCCTAAATACTTAATCTGTTCATTAACAATTTTAAAAGGAAATTGTTTTAATGTAGTTAAATTATCTTGTGTTAATGGCATAAGTTCGCTTTTATTCCAATTGATTCTGTATCCAGAAAACAAGCCGAATTGAGTTATTAAATTCAATAAATTAGGTATGCTAATTTCTGGTTTTTTAATATATAATAATACGTCATCTGCATATAGAGAAATTTTATTTCTTGTTTCGCTAGTTTCATATCCAAAAATTTCGGGGTGTAATCTTACCCGAATGGCTAATGGCTCTATAGCCAACGCAAATAACAATGGTGATAGGGGACAACCTTGTCTGCATCCTCGAAATAAATTAAATTTGGTAGATATCATTTGGTTGGTTAAGATTTTAGCAGTTGGATTTGTATATAGTAATTTGATCCATTTTATAAACTTGTCTCCCAAATTTAACTTTTCCATAACCGCAAATAAATATGGCCATTCAACTTGGTCAAAAGCTTTCTCTGCATCTAACGATATTATTACTAAGTCTTTATTATAACTCCTTTTCGAGTATATAATATTAAACAATCGTCTCAGGTTATATGATGAGTATCGTTTAGGTATAAATCCTGTTTGATCCGGGTGTATTATTTTATTAATCACTACACTTAATCTTTTAGCTAATATTTTAGTTAATATCTTTTGATCCGTATTTAAGAGAGCAATAGCTCTATATGATCCCGGATCATCTAGGTCTTTATCCATTTTTGGTATGAGTGTTATAATGGATTCGTTTAGTGTTTCTGGTAACCTCTGTTGCGCATATATATATTCGTAAAGTGTCTTCAAATAAGGTGTTATCAGATCCGTGTATGATTTATAAAATTCCGAACCAATACCATCTGGTCCTGGAGTTTTCCCGTTTTTTAATGATATAATAGAATCCTCAATTTCTTTAACTGTTAATTCAGCATTTAATAGTTTTGTATCATCTACACCCAATCCTATTAGATTACAGTCATTTAAGAATGTATTAATTCCTATCTGATTTTCAGTCGTTTTGGAAGAATATAAATCTTTATAATATTGTAAAAATCTCTCATTAATATCTTTATTCTGTGTTAGGAATTCACCATTTTCTGATTTAATCCGATGTATTATTTTTTCTCCCTGTATTTTTCGTAATTGGCGAGCCAGTAATTTTTGTGGTTTGTCCCCAAATTCAAATTGTATTTGTTTTGTGTATTGATATAATTTAACCACTTGGTCAGCATATATCTTATTTAATTTATATTTTAATGCAGTAATTTTATTATGTGTTATCATTGTAGGGTTGAGGGCATTTTCTATATCTAATTGTTTTATCTCCGTTTCCAGAATATTTTGTTCCTTCCTTTAGTTACCTAATTGTAGATAATTACAAAATTGACCGTTATGACAGAAATAGTAAGAAACACCCAGACTGCCTTGAAAATTCAAAAATGAGATATTCTCAAGATCAGAACTTTAATATTATTGTAACGTTAAAACAAATAGTAAATACCCAACAAAAAAAATCATATTCATCAGTGTCATCTAAATTCAATTACTAGATCTAAACATCTATCCCATTCTTAAAAGGCTAAAATTATTTTTTTAAATAACCAATTGTTTTAAATAGACAATAACACAAAATATAGATGAGTTAGATTGATTATTAGGACTGGATGTTACAATCCCTGGGATTTCACTACAATTGACATTCTTGGGTATGACCACCAGGTGAATTTTGCTAACAATCAGATGCATCTTCAGTTCTGTACCTCAACCTCACTGGGTGTTTCGGTCTTTTATCACAAGACACCCTCAGTTGAGGCAGGCCCACCACAGGGTGATCAGACCTGGGTGTGTATCTTATTGCTAGCCTCTAGATGGTCACGTGGCAGCCCAGACAGCATCTTTCCTCTTCAGCCACAGCCAGTGACTGCTCCGTTTGGCGGCATTGGCAAGTTCTTTTATTGCCCTCCTTTGTGCCTGCCCTTTGACTCCTACTTCCCTCGGGAGCCTTGCGGTGGAACTGGCTACAAAGCCCCTGCACCCCGCCTCCATTGGACACAACCTTACCCTCCAACCTCTCTCCTCTGCCTCTGCTGCAAGGTTTGAATATCAAAGCTTTTTCCTTTCATAAGCCTCGTCCACAGCCTCCTCCCATGGGACCATCAGCTCAATGATGGAAACACAACAGGAGTTGGACCAGAGAACGAGGTCTGGTTGCAGGTTGGTAACTGCGATTTCAACTGGGAATGAAATCCTCTGGCCTAGGTCAACACGCATTTCCCAGTCCCTGGCTGCGTTCAGTGGGCATGAGTTGAGAGGTGAGGGATTAGTCCTCCGTTTCTCTCCTTCCCGGATGAAGGATGGTATTTGCGGGAATGTTATCTGGGCATTGATAGCATGGCGTTGGTGGTAACTCTCTTGCACTCGAGTTCAGCTGCCAAACACCTCAGCACCTGGTTGTGTCACCAGGTGTATCTGCCTTGTGTTAGGCTGGTCTTACAACCGACCAGGATGTGCTTGAGTTGTTCTTATGACAGAATTGTGCAAATAAATAATGAATTTGGTTATCTTGAGAGTGGATTGTGATAGATTGGAATGTGGCCGCTGCCATGATAAGCCCCACAATATCGGCAGGCAAGACAAGGCCGATATCGGGGCCGAAATAACATATTTTGCATCATCAGATTGAAATGAAACCAAACGAAAAAGCAAGATAAGATGTTAAATAAACTATATGACTTTTGTGGGTTACACAAAAAGCTGGAGAAACTCAGCGGGTGCAGCAGCATCTAAGGAGCGAAGGAGATAGGCGACGTTTCGGGTCGAGACCCTTCTTCAGAACTTTTGTTTTGTCCTGATGTGGAAGTCCTTGATGTTGATTTTGATCTGTGGTGTTGAAGGCGTTAGAAGTCGCGTTTAACTTCAATCCAGCGATGCAATCGACCAGCAACTTTTTAAAATATAAACAGGAACGGAAGCACAGATTGAATTTTCTTTATCAACTTGTAAGTCCGAGCAAATACCTCTCCGACAGCCAATACAAACCTGAATTTTAATCCCTGCCCCATCCCCCCAGCCTCCAGAATCCCCCCCCCCTCCGCCCGGCCTACAGAATCGCACGCACAGGCAGTGGAAGATCTGGAGTGCCGCTGATGGTAGGTTTTGTAACAACGCTATAAAGTGCTGGAATAACTCAGCGGGTCATGCAGCATCTCTGGAGAAGATGGAAAGGTGACGTTTCATCAGTCTGAATTTGAGGAAAGACATTCTTGCTATTGAGGGAGTGCAGCGTAGGTTTACAAGGTTAATTCCCGGTATGGCGGGACTGTCATATGCTGCGAGAATGGAGCGGCTGGGCTTGTATACTCTGGAGTTTAGAAGGATGAGAGGGGATCTCATTGAAACATAAAAGATTATTAAGGATTTGGACACATTAGTGGCAGGAAACATATTCCCGATGTCGGGGGAGTCCAGAACCAGGGACCACAGTTTAAGAATTAGGGGTAAGCCATTTAGAACAGAGACGAGGAAACACTTTTTCACACACAGAGTTGTGAGTCTGTGGAATTCTCTGCCTCAGAGGACATTGGAGGTCGGTTCTCTGGATACTTTCAAGAGAGAGCTGGATAGGGCTCTTAAAGATAGCGGAATCAGGGGATATGGGGAGAAGGCAGGAACGAGGTATTGATTGTGGATGATCAACCATGATCACATTGAATGGCGGTGCTGGCTCGAAGGGTCGAATGGCCTACTCCTGCACTAATTGTCTATTGTCTATTGTGACGTTTCATCAGTCTGAAAAAGTGTCCCGCCCAAAATGTCATAACTTTTTTTGCTATCTTTTTTTGTTAGAACATAGAACAGCACAGCAACAGGCTCTTCGGCCCACAATGTCTGTGCAGAACATGAATGAATAAAAATGTTATTGGCTAAGTACAGTCACGGTGGCTCAGTGGTAGAGTTGCTGCCTTACAACTAATCGATCCGGAATATGGGTGTTGTCTGTACGGAGTTTTACGTTCTCCCCGTGAACTGCGTGGTTTTTTCTCTTTAGTTTCCTCCCACACTCCAAAGACGTACAAGTTTGTAGGTTAATTGGCTTGGTAAATGTAAAAATTGTTCCTAGTGGGTGTAGGATAGTGTTAGTGTGCGGGGATCGCTGGTCGGCGCGGACCCGGTGAGCGGAAGAGCTTGTTACCGCGCTGTATCTCTAAACTAAGCTAAAAAAATGGAAGGAATTTGCCTTGGTACGTTGCTTGCAAGGATAAGAACACGATCTACAGTAGACACTTAAAAATAAAACATTATCATTCAAACATGTGTTGATGCCACAGAAGTCCCAATGAGGTTGAGATCAGTTGCCTCACCTGGCCTAGGCGCCATATTTTTACAGGGTCACCTGGTGGGAGGGTGGGGGGGTGGGTTCCACGGGCACTCTCGTAATTTTGTCCGGATTAAAGGATGTTCCGGACCACCAGTTACTAGAAAATCGTTGGTGGACCTGTACTCATTCTCTGAGCAATCTTAATATGACAAAGGTAGACACAAAATGCTGGAGCAACTCAGCGGGACAGGCAGCATCTCTGGGGAGAAGGAATGGGTGACGTTTGGGCTCGAGACCCTCCAGAGATGCTGCCTGTTCAATCGTAATATAATGCCGGCTGCCCCCTGCCCCCTGCCCCCTGTGATAGGTACAGACCAACAAATTAACTCGAGACATCTTCGACTCTTTATGGCTCAGCATGTTCACTGTGTCGTTTTATTTACAAGTAACCATTGAGCTTCCCACTGCCTAATTTCACATTTCCACATTGTCACCCCCCCCCCCCCCCCCCCCATCCTGAGTCCTGGTGCAGGGTCTCAACATGAACCCAACCCTCTGCCTAGACTCAATTTCACCAGGAGTTTCTTTTCACTCCAGATTCCATCATCTGCAGTCTCCCGGGTCTCTGACGAGTTCTCATTGTGTTCCTAGTTTCAGTTAACAAGAGGAGGTGATTCTGTAGTTCACTGGACCCTAATGGAAGGAGACAAAATGTTTGATCTTTGCATTCTGTTCAAGTTCGTAAGTTCTAGGAGCAGAATTATGCCCATCAAGTCTACTCCGCCATTCAGTCACGGCTGATCTATCTCTCCCTCTCATCCCCATGCTCCTGCCTTCTCCCCATGATCCCTGACACACAGACTTCAAGAATCTATCTATCTCTGCCTTAAAAATATCAATTGACGACCTCTACGGCCTTCTGTGGCAAAGAATTCCACAGATTCACCACCCTCTGACTAATGAAATTCCTCCCCATTCCTTTTCTCCAGAGACCCTGTCTACTGTATGTCGCTGAGTTACTCCAGCATTTTGTTTATCTTCAGGGACAGCATCTTCCCTACAACAATCAGGCTATTAAACAACCTCCAAATAAGCTCCGAACTACATAGACTTTTCAACACTATAGTTGACTGTCCATTATTATTGTTTGGTTTTTTGGTTTATTATGGATAAACTGTTGTTTATTATAGATTTTGCTGTAGAAACATAGAAAATGCATAGAAAATAGGTGCAGGAGAAAGCCATTCAGCCCTTCGAGCCAGCACCGTACTATAATTACATATCTGTCGCACTGCCGCAAGTAAGAATTTAATTGTTCCATTTCAGGATATAGAATCATAGAATCATAGAAAATAGGTGCAGGAGTAGGCCATTCGGCCCTTCGAGCCAGCACCGCCATTCAATATGATCATGGCTGATCATCCAACTCAGTATCCTGTACCTGCCTTCTCGCCATACCCCCTGATCCCTTTACCCACAAGGGCCACATCTAACTCCCTCTCTTATATAACGATAAAGTCTGAAGAAGGGTCAAGGAACATTTAGAATAGATCATTGTTGGCTGGGCGAAGGTAAACAGAGATAAAATGTAGACGGAGACAGTAAGACTGATCGGAGAACTGGGAAGCAGGAAGGATAGAGAGAGAGAGGAAAAGCAAGGGTCACTTGAAATTAGAGAAGTCAATGTTCATACTGCTGGGGTGTAAGCCCGCCAAGCAAAATATGAAGTGTTGTTCCTCCAAATTGTGCTGGGCCTCACTTTGACAGTGAAGGAGGCCCAGGACAGAAAGTTCAGTGTGGGAATAGGAGGGGGAGTTAAAATGCTTAGCAACCGAGACATCGGGTAGGTTTAGGCGGACTGAGCGGAGGTGTTTAGCTGAGACATGTTGGCCGGTGTGGGCAAGTTGGACCGAAGGGCCTGTTTCCACACCGTATGACTGTGACTCTATGAGTAGCTGATATCTGGTCTGAGGGAAACATCATCCTTGCATCTTCCCACAAAAATGTTGTTTGTTCCAATGAGATCATTGTCAGGCCTGTCTTATGAACAAAGACTGCATAGACTCGGTTTATACTCTCTAGAATTTAGGAGATTGAGAGGAGATCTTATAGAAACTTACAAAATTCTTAAGGGGTTGGACAGGCTAGATGCAGGAAGATTGTTCCCGATGTTGGGGAGGTCCAGGACAAGGGGTCACAGCTTAAGGATAAGGGGGAAATCCTTTAGGACCGAGATGAGAAAGACTTTTTTCACACAGAGAGTGGTGGGTCTCTGGAACTCTCTGCCACAGAGGGTAGTTGAGGCCAGTTCATTGGCGATATTTAAGAGGGAGTTAGATGTGGCACTTGTGGCTAAGGGGATCAGAAGGTATGGAGAGAAGGCAGGTACGGGATACTGAGTTGGATGATCAGCCATGATCATATTGAATGGCGGTGCAGGCTCGAAGGGCTGAATGGCCACCTCCTGCACCTAAATTCTATGTTTCTATCTCTCATTTTCAAAGCTCAAAAGTGCCGGCCCACTCTACTTAACATTTACTAATGGGACTAAGAATCATTTACTTCCTCAGGAGATTAAGTAAGGTTGTCATTTCGCCAACGACTGTAACAAATTTCACAGATGCACCATCAAAAGCATCCTAACGAGTTGCGTCACAGTTTAGTTAGGTAATATTTCTGCACAAGACGACAAGAAAATGGAGAGAGCACATAGCCCAGTCCATCAGACACACCAGCTTCCCCACGAATGACTCCACCTACAATTTTTCACGCTGCCTTGGGAAAGCAGCCAACATTATATAGACAATAGACATAGGTGCAGGAGTAGGCCATTCGGCCCTTTAAGCCAGCACCGCCATTCAATGTGATCATGGCCAATCAGTACCCCATTCATAGAAACATAGAAAATAGGTGCAGGACTAGGCCATTCGGCCCTTCGAGCCTACACCGCCGTTCAATATGATCATGGCTGATCATCCAACTCAGTATCCTGTACCTGCCTTCTCTCCATACCCCCTGATCCCTTTAGCCACAAGGGCCACATCTAACTCCCTCTTAAATATAGCCAATGAACTGGCCTCAACTATCTTCTGTGGCAGATAATTCCAGAGACTCACCACTCTCTGTGTGAAAAATGATTTCCCTCATCTCGGTCCTAAAAGAATTCCCCCTTATCCTTAGACTGTGACCCCTTGTTCTGGACTCCCCCAACATCGGGAACAATTTTCCTGCATCTAGCCTATCCAACCCCTTAAGAATTTTCTAGTGAGTACAAGCCAAGTCTATACAGTCTTTCCTCATATGAAAGTCCTGACATCCCAGGAATCTGGTGAACCTTCTCTGTACCCCCTCTATGGCAAGAATGTCTTTTCTCAGATTTGGAGACCAAAACTGTACGCAATACTCCAGGTGTGGTCTCACCAAAACCCTGTACAACTGCAGTAGAACCTCCCTGCTCCTATACTCAAATCCTTTTGCTATGAATGCTAACATACCATTTGCTTTCGTCACTGCCTGCTGCACCTGCATGCCTACTTTCAATGATTGGTGTACCATGACACCCAGGTCTCGTTGCATCTCCCCTTTTCCTAATTTGCCACCATTCTGATAATAATCTACCCTCCTGTTTTTGCCACCAAAGTGGATAACCTCACATTTATCCACATTATACTGCATCTGCCATGCATTTGCCCACCCAACCAGCCTATCCAAGTCACCTTGCAGTCTCCTAGCATCCTCCTCACACATAGAAACATAGATACATAGAAAAATAGGTGCAGGAGTAGGCCATTCGGCCCTTCGAGCCTGCACTGCCATTCAATGTGATCATGGCTGACACCTAACACTACCCCCCAGATTAGTGTCATCCGCAAACTTGGAGATGTTGCATTCAAATCCCTCGTCCAAATCATTAATATATATTGTAAATAGCTGGGGTCCCAGCACTGAGCCTTGCGGTACCCCACTAGTCACTGCCTGCTATTCTGAAAAGGACCCGTTTACTCCTACCCAACACCACTTCTCGGCTAACCTGGATTTCACTCCGTTCCTCCATCTCATTTGACCCCCGTTCCCCTGCTATTTCCGGCAGATTATTTATGTCTCCTTAGTGAAGTCAGAACCAAAGTAGTTATTCAATTGGTCTGCCATGTCCTTGTTCCCCATGATCAATTCACCTGTTTCTGACTGCAAGGGACCTACATTTGTTTTATCTGACTCCATGCTCCTTGCTCCACCTATTCACCTTGCTCCATTCCTACTCTCACTGTCGCGTGGCACAGGAAGTAATCCTGAGATTGTTATGTTTGCGGTTCTTTTCCTTAACTCTCTTCCTAACTCCCTAAATTCTCCTTTCAGGATCTCTTCTCTTATTTTACATATGTCATTGGTACCACGACCTCAGGCTCCTCTCCCTCCCCTTTCAGGATATCTTGGACATGTTCAGACACATCCCGGACCCTGGCACCAGGGAGGCAACTACCATCCGGGTCTCGGGACTGCGTCCACAGAATCGCCAAACTGACCCACCAACTATAGAGTCCCCTATTACTAATGCCCTCCTCTTCTTTTCCTTACCCTTCTGAGTAACATGGCCGGTGTCTGTACTAGAGGCCAGGTCGCTGTTGCTACCCCCAGGTAGGCTGTCCCCCCGAACAGCCTGCATTCTCCTCATATCCCCTGACTCCGCTATCTTTAAGAGCCCTATCTAGCTCACTCTTGTCTTTAGGATGGGGTCTTGTCTTCAGGCCGCGATAAGTGACGAAAATCCAGGACGCGAAGAGCGACGACAATCTAGGACGCAAAAAGCGACGAAAATCCAGGATGTGAAAAGCGACAAAATTTCAGGACGCGAAAATGACAAAAATTCAGGTCGCGACAGGCGATGAAAATTCAAGACGCAAAAAGCGACGAAAATTCAGGACGTGAAAAGCAATGGAAAATCAGGACGAGAAAGACGACGAAAATTCAGGACGCAAAAACCAACAAAAATTCAGGACGTGAAAAACGACGAAATTTCAGGAC
The DNA here is from genome assembly GCA_963514005.1 of Raja brachyura. The sequence continues at coordinate 886,769 of OY740786.1, forward strand.
GCATAAAGGACGAACATTGAGGAAGCAAAAACTGACAAAATTTCAGGGCGCGAAAACCGACAAAAAATTCTGGACGCGAAAAGCGCCGAAAATACAAGACGTGAAAAGCGATGAAAATTCAGGATGCGAAAAGCGACGAAATTTCAGAACGCGACAGGCAACGAAAATTCAACACGCGAAAAGACGAAAATTCAGGACACTTAAAGGACGAACATTCAGAACACGAAAAGCAACGAAAATTCAGGATGCGAAAAACGACGAAAATTCAGGATGGGAAATGCAACGAAAATTCAGGATGCTAAAAGCAACGCAAATTCAGGATGCGAAAAGGGACGAAAATTCAGGATGCAAAAAGTGACAAAAATTCAACTCCAAAAGGGACGAAAGTTCAAGACGCAAAAAGCGATGAAAATTCAGGATGCGAAAAGCAACGAAATTTCAGAACGCGACAGGCAACGAAAATTCAGGACGGTTAAAGGACGGACATTCAGAACACGAAAACCAACGAAAATTCAGGATGAGAAAAGCAACGCAAATTCAGGACGGGAAAAGCTACGCAAATTCAGGACGCTAAAAGCAACGCAAATTCAGGATGCGAAAAGGGACGAAAATTCAGGACGCAAAAAGTGACAAAAATTCAACTTGAAAAGAGATGAAAGTTCAAGACGCAAAAAGCGATGAAAGTTCAGGATGCGAAAAGTGACGAAATTTCAGAACGCAACAGGCAACGAAAATTCAACACGCGAAAAGACGAAAATTCAGGATGGTTAAAGGATGGACATTCAGAACACGAAAACCAACGAAAATTCAGGATGAGAAAAGCAACGCAAATTCAGGACGGGAAAAGCTATGCAAATTCAGCATGCCATAAGGGACGAAAATTCAGCACATAGAAAGTGAAGAAAATTCATGATGTGAAAAGCGACGAAAATTCCGGACGCGAAAAGCAACAACATTGAAAACGTGAAAAGCGACAAAATTTCAGGATGCGAAAAGCGAGAAAAAAATCAAGGACAAGAAAAGTGGCGAATATTCAAGACGTGAAAAACAACGAAAAGTCAGGACACAAAAACGACAACAATTCAGGAAGCGAAAAGCGACAAAATTTCAGGACACGAAAAGGATGAACATTCAGGACACGAAAAGGGACAAAAATTCAGGATGGGAAATGCAACGAAAATTCTGGACGCTAAAAGGACGCAAATTCAGGATGCAAAAAGGGATGAAAATTCAGGACGCGAAAAGCAATGAAATTTCAGAACGCGACTGGCAACAAAAATTCAACATGCGAAAAGACGAAGATTCAGGATGCTTAAAGGACGAACATTCAGAACACGAAAAGCAACGAAAATTCAGGATGCGAAAGGCGACGCAAATGCAGGATGCGAAAAGGGACGAAAATTCAGGATGCAAAAAATGACAAAAATTCAACTCGAAAAGAGACGAAAGTTCAAGACGCAAAAAGCACCGATAATTCCGAACGCAACATTTAACGACATATCAGGACACAAAAACCGATGAAAATCCTGGACGCGTAAAGCGATGAAAATTCAAGATACGAAAAGTAACGAAAGTTCATGATGCAAAAAGCAACTAATTTTCAGAATGCGAAAAGCAACGAAAATTCAACACGTGAAAAGACGAAAGCTCTGACATGAAAAGGGACAGAAAATTCAGGACACGATAAGTGATGAAAATTCAGGACGCGTAAAGTGACCGAAATCCAGGACGCAAAAAGCGACGGAAATTCAGGTCGCGAAATGCGACGAAAATTAAAGACATAAAAACCAACAAAAATTCAGGACGCAAAAATCGGCGAAATTTCAGGATGCGTAAAGGATGAGCATTCAGGACACGAAAAGCGCCGACAATTCAAGACGTGAAAAGCGACGGAATTTCAGGACGCGAAAAGCAACAATTCAGCACAAAAAGTGAGGAAAATTCAGGTCGCCATTAGCAACGAAAATTCTGTCTGCGAAAAGCTACAAAAATTCAGGACGTGAAATGCGATGACAATCGAGGACGCTAAAAGCGACGAAAATTCAAGATGCGAAAAGCGACAATAATTCCTGATGCAAAATTCGACGCAATTTCAGGACGCGAAGATCGAAGCTAATTCTGAATGCAAAAAGTTACATAAATTCAAGATTCGAAAAGCGCCGAAAATGCAGGATGATAAAAGCGACGAAATTTCAGAACGCGAAAATCAACCAAAACGCGAAAAAATGAACATTCAGGACGCGAAAAGCGATGACAATTCAAGACGCGACAAGCGACGACATTTCAGGACGTGAAAAGCAATACAAACTCAGGACGTGATAAGCGAGGAAAATTCAGGGCGCGATTAGCGACAACAATTCAGGACGCAAAAGTCGACACAAATTCAGGACGCAAAAGGCGACGAAAATCCAGGACGCAAAATGCGACAAAATTTCAGGACGCGTAAATGACGAAAATTCAGGACGCGATAGGCAATGAAAATTCAAGACGCGAAAAGTGACGGAAATTCAGGACGCGAAAACCAACAAAAATTCAGGACGTGAAAAGCGAGAAAAATTCAGGACATAAAAAGCGACAAAAATTCAGGACACAAAAAGCGACGACAATTCAAGATGCGAAATGCAACGAAATTTCAGTACGCGTAAATGATGAATATTCAGACTCAAGAATTGAAAAAATTCATGATGCGAAAAGCAACGACAATCCAGCACACAAAAGGCAAAGAAAATTAATGACGTGAAATGCGACAAAATTTCAGGATGCATAAATGACGAAAATTCAGGACACGACAGGCAATGAAAATTCAAGAAGCGAAAAATGACAGAAATTCAGGACGCGACAAACAACAAAATTCAGAACGCGAAAAGTGAGAAAAAATCAGGACGTAAAAAGCGATGAAATTTCAGTAAGCATAAAGGAAGAAAATTCATCACTTATCGTGTCCTGAATTCTCTGGGGGTTACACAAAAAGCTGGAGAAACTCAGCGGGTGCAGCAGCATCTAAGGAGCGAAGGAGATAGGCGACGTTTCGGGTCGAGACCCTTCTTCAGACTCCTGAATTCTCTGCCCCTTTTCATGTCAGAATTTTCGTCTTTTCGTGTGTTGTATTTTCGTTGCTTTTCGCATCCTGAAATTTCGTCGATTTAAGTGTCCGGAATTATCGTCGCATTTTGTGTCTTTAATTTTCGTCACTTTTCGCTTCCTGAATTTCAAGGCGCGAACACGCCGAAATTCAGCACGAAAAGCAAGGAAAATTCAGGTCGCGAATAGCGACGAAAATTCAGTACGTGAAAAGCGACAACATTTCAGGATGTGAAATACGACGACAATCCAGGACACGAAAAGCGACAAAAATTCAAGATGCGAAAAGTGATAACATTTCAGACGTGAAAAGCGATAAGAATTCAGGACGTGATAAGCAAGGAAAATTCAGGACGCAATTAGCGACAAAAATTCAGGACGCAAAAATCAACAAAAATTCAGGACGCGAAAGGCGATGAAATTCAAAACGTGAAAAGCGACGAGAATTCAGGTTGCGAAAAGCGATGTAAATCCAGGACGAACATTCAGGACGCGAAACGCCATGAAAATACAGGATGCAAAAAGCGATGAAAATTCAGAACATGAAAAGTGATGAAAATTCAAGTCACGAAAAGCAACGATAATTCCGGACGCTTAAATCAACGAAATTTCAGGACTCGAAAACAGACGAAAATTCAGGACGTAAAAAGCGACAAATATTCAGGACGCGATAAGCGACGAAAATCCAGGACACGAAATGCGACGAAATTTCAGGACGCGTAAATGACGAAAATTCTGGACGCAAAAAGGGACGAAAAGCAAAAAAAATTCAAGACACCAAAAGTGACAAAATGCAGGATGCGAAAAGCGATTAAATTTTAGGATGCGAAAATCAACGAAAATTCAAGGTGCGAAAAGCGACGATGATTCCGGATGCTTAAATCGACAAAATTTCAGGACGCGAAAACCAACGAAAATTCAGGGCGCGAAAAGCGACAAAAATTGAAGACGCAAAAAGCGACAAAAATTCAAGACGCGAAAAGCGCCGAGAATTCAGGTTGCGAAAAGCGACGTAAATCCAGGACATTCATTAAGGACGCGAAAAGCCACGAAATACAATGTGCGAAAAGCCACAAAATACAATATGCAAAAAGTGACGAAAATGCAAGACGTAAAAAGGGACAAAAATTCAGGACACAAAAAGCGACGACAATTCAAGATGCAAAATGTGACGAAATGTCAGTATGCGCAAATGACGAAAATTCAGGATGCGAAAGGCAATGAAAATTCAAGACACGAAAAGCGACGGGAATTCAGGTTGAGAAAAGCGACGTAAATCCAGGACGAACATTCAGGACGCGTGAAGCAACAAAAATTCAGGACTCGAAAAGCAACGGAAATTCAGGACGCAAAAGGTGTCGGAAATATAGATTCAGATTCAGATTCAGATTCAGATTCAGATTCAATTTTAATTGTCATTGTCAGTGTACAGTACAGAGACAACGAAATGCATTTAGCATCTCCCTGGAAGAGCGACACAGCAAATGATTTGAATAAATAATAATAACCGAGGTACGTTGTTGAGTAGCGTGACAGCCGCCGGAAAGAAGCTGTTCCTGGACATGCTGGTTCGGCAACGGAGAGACCTGTAGCGCCTCCCAGATGGTAGGAGGGTAAACAGTCCATGGTTGGGGTGAGAGAGGTCCTTGGCGATGCTGAGCGCCCTCCGCAGACAACGCTTGCTTTGGACAGACTCAATGGAGGGGAGCGAGGAACCGGTGATGCGTTGGGCAATTTTCACCACCCTCTGCAATGCCTTCCGGTCGGAGACAGAGCAGTTGCCATACCAAACTGTGATGCAGTTGGTAAGGATGCTCTCGATGGTGCAGTGGTAGAAGTTCACCAGGATCTGAGGAGACAGATGGACCTTCTTCAGTCTCCTCAGGAAGAAGAGACGCTGGTGAGCCTTTAAATAAATTGGATAGGCATATGGATGAGAAGGGTATGGAGGGTTATGGTATGAGTGCAGGCAGGTGGGACGGCACCTGTTGTTGTTCGGCACGGACTTGAAGGGCCGAGATGGCCTGTTTCCGTGCTGTAATTGTTATATGGTTATATGGTTATATGTTATAATGAGAGGATGGCGGCGCTGGTTTAACAGCTGCGGCCCGCCTGCAGTCTGTCTGTTATTTTATTTTATTTTTTCTGTCCTGTTCTTAGTGGGTTCGTTTGTTTTGTTAGATTGCGTGTGTATGTGGGTGGGGGGGGAGTAACATGTCCGGGTCTCTTCCTTCTGGGGGGGGGTGCAATTTTTTTTTGTGTTGTATCCCCTGTCTCCGTCTGCGCTGAGGCCTAATGGCAGAGCTGGCGGCCTCGGGCCCCGGGGCTGTTCCAGTGGCGGCGACCCGACCCCTGTCCCGGACCGGTTCCAGTGGCGGCGGCAGCAGCAGCGGCGGCGGCCCGACTCCCGGAGTGGTTCAGGCGGCGGCAGCAGCAGCAGCGGTGGCCCAGCTCCCGGTGGGGTTCCTGCGGCGGCGGCAGCAGCAGCAGCGGTGGCCCGGCTCCCGGTGGGGTTCTGGCGGCGGCGGCGGCAGCAGCAGCAGCGGTGGCCCGGCTCCCCCAGGCAGCAGCAGCAGCGGTGGCCCGGCTCCCGGTGGGGTTCCGCCGGCGGCGGCAGCAACAGCAGCGGTGGCCCGGCTCCCGGTGGGGTTCCGGCGGCGGGAGTAGCGGCGGCGGTGGCCCGACTCCCGGAGCGGTTCCAGCGGTGGCGGCGGCAGCGGTGGTCGCGGCACCGGAGGCCTGGATCGCCTCGGCGCAGAGGGAAACAAAGAGGGAAGAGACACAGACTCTAAGACTTTTGCCTTCCATCACAGTGAGGAGATGTTTGGTGAACTCACTGTGGTGGATGTTTATTGTGTGTTCTGTCATTATTTATTTATTTATTTTTAATTATATGTATGACTGCAGGGAACAGAGTTTCGTTCAGACCGAAAGGTCTGAATGACAAATAAAGAATCCAATCCAATCCAATATATGGTTATATGGTTCTTGATCAGAGTTGAGGTATTGTGGGTCCAAGAGAGGTCGTCGGAGAGGTTGACTCCCAGGAACCTGAAGCTAGAAACACGTTCCACCTCCGTACCATTAATGTGGATGGGGGTGTGCGTGCCGCCCCTGGACTTCCTGAAGTCTACAATGAGCTCCTTGGTCTTCTTGGAGTTAAGGGCCAGGTTGTTGTCAGCGCACCATGCTGCTAAGTGCTGGACCTCCTCCCTGTAGGCCGACTCATCGTTGTTGCTGATGAGGCCAATCACCGTTGTATCATCTGCATACTTGATGATGGCGTTAGTACCATGTACAGGTGTGCAGTCATAGGTGAAGGGGGAGTAGAGGAGGGGGATCAGCATACAGCCCTGTGGAACGCCGGTGTTCAGGGTGAGGGTTGAAGAGGTGTGCTTGTCTAACCTAACAGACTGGGGTCTGTTGGTTAGAAAGTCCAGTATCCAGTTGCAGAGGGAAGGAGCGATGCACAGATTACCGAGTTTGGTGATCAATTTTGATGGTATAATGGTGTTGAATGCTGAGCTGTAATCGATGAACAGCATTCTTACGTAAGTGTCTCTGTTGTCGAGGTGGGAGAGGGCGGAGTGAAGTGCCGTTGAGATGGCATCCTCCGTACTCCTGTTCTTGCGGTAGGCAAACTGATAGGGATCCAGTGTGGGGGGTGGGCAGCTTTTGAGGTGTGCCAGGACCAGCCCCTCGAAGCACTTTGTGATGATGGGGGTAAGTGCAACTGGGCGGAAGTCGTTGAGGCTTGCCGCAGTGGAGTGTTTTGGCACTGGCACGATGGAGGTGGTTTTAAGGCACGTGGGAACAACTGCCTGGGCAAGTGACAGGTTGAAGATATCAGTCCAGACGTCTGCCAGCTGCGCCGCACAGACCCTGAGCACACGCCCGGGGATGCTGTCAGGGCCAGCAGCTTTACGTGCATTAGTCCTACTCAGTGCCACGTATACGACGTAGGGGGTGAGTGTGAGGGGTTGGTGATCGGCAGGTAGCACAGCCTTGATGGCTGTCTCTAGATTGTCCCTGTCGAAGCGGCCATAGAAGTGATTGAGCTCAAGGAAGGAGGCGTCGCTGGATGTGGGGGTGGTGTTGGCGGGTCTGTGGTCCGTGATGGCCTGGATGCCTTGCCACATGCGTCGGGGGTCGGAGTTGTTGTTGACGTGAATAGGACATGAATAGCGACAAAAATTTAGGATGCTTAAAGCGACGGAATTTCAGGACACGAAAAGAACATCCATTCAGTTCGCGGAAAGCGATGAAAATACAGGATGCAAGGAGCGATGAAAATTCGGGACGAGAAAAGGGCCGAAAATTCACAACGCTTTTTTGCGATGCAAATACAGGACGCAAAAATGGATGAAAATTCACGACACAAAAAGCGACGAAAATTCTAGATGCGAGAAGCGACCATAATTCCAGACGCTTAAGTCGACGAAATGTCAGGACGCAAAAACCGACGAAAATTCAGGACGTGAAAAGCGACAAAATTTCAAGATGTCAAAAGCGACAAAAATTCAAGACGCGAAAATTGCCGAGAATTCAGGTTGCGAAAAGCGACATAAATCCAGGACGATCATTCAGGACGCAAAAAGCCACGAGATACAATATGCAAAAAGCCACGAAATACAATATGCAAAAAGCAACGAAAATTCAGGACGTAAAAAGCGACAAAAATTCAGGACACAAAAAGCGACAACAATTCAAGTTGCGAAATGCGACAAAATGTCAATATGCGTAAATGACGAAAATTCAGGACGCGAAAGGCGATGAAAATTCAAGACACGAAAAGCGATGAAAATTCAGGATGCAAAAAGTCATGTAAGTCCAGGCGCAAAAAGCAACGGAAATTCAAGACACGAAAAGCGACGAAAATTCCGGACGCGATTAGCGACAAAAATTCAGGACACAAAAATGGACAAAAATTCAGGATGCGAAAAGCGACGACTATCCAGGATGCGAAAGGCGACGAAAATCCAGGATGCGAAATGCGACGAAATTTCAGGACGCGTAAATGATGAAAATTCAGGATGCGATAGGCAATGAAAATTCAAGACGTGAAAACGCCGACATTTCGGACGGAAAAAGCAACAAGAATTCAGCACGAAAAGCGAGGAAAATTCAGGTCGCGATTAGCGAGGAAAATTCAGTACGCGAAAAGCAACAAAACTTCAAGACGTGAAATGCGACGACATTTCAGGACGTGAAAGGCAAAGAAAATTAATGACGCGAAATGCGGCAATATTTCTGGACGCATAAATGACGATAATTCCGGATGCAAAAATCGACCAAAATTCAAGACGCGAAAAGATGAACATTCAAGACGTGAAAAGGGACAGCAAATTCAGGACGCGATAAGTGATGTAAATTCAGGACACGAAAAGTTACGACAATTCAAGACGCGAAAAGCGACGACATTTCATATAACCATATAACCATATAATAACCATATAACAATTCCAGCACGGAAACAGGCCTTCTCAGCCCTTCCAGTCCGTGCCGACCATTTATTTTCCCTTAGTCCCATCTACCTGCACTCAGACCATACCCCTCCATTCCCTTCCCGTCCATATACCTATCCGCTTTACTTTTAAATGTTAAAATCGATCCTGCCTCCACCACTTCTGCTGGAAGATCATTCCACACAGCCACCACTCTCTGAGTAAAGAAGTTCCCCCTCATGTTACCCCTAAACTTCTGTCCCTTAATTCTCATGTCATGCCCTCTTGAATCTTCCCAACCCTCAATGGGAAAAGCTTATCCACGTCAACTCTGTCCATCCCTTTCATCATTTTAAAGACCTCAATCATGTCCCCCCTTAACCTTCTGCGCTCCAAAGAATAAAGACCTAACTTGTTCAACCTTTCTCTGTAACTTAGTTGCTGGAACCCAGGCAACATTCTAGTAAATCTCCTCTGTACTCTCTCTATTTTGTTGACATCCTTCCTATAATTAGGCAACCAAAATTGTACACCATACTCCAGAATTGGTCTCACCAATGCCTTGTACAATTTTAACATTACTTCCCTACTCCTATATTCAATGCTCTGATTTATAAAGGCCAGCACACCAAAAGCTTTCTTTACCACCCTATCTACATGCGATTCCACCTTCAGGGAACTATGCACAGTTATTCCTAGATCCCTCTGTTCCACAGCATTCCTCAATTCCCTACCATTTAACATGTACGTCCTATTTTGATTTGTCCTGCCAAGATGTAGCACCTCACACTTATCAGCACTGAACCCCATCTGCCATCTTTCAGCCCACTCTTCCAAATGGCCCAAATCTCTCTGTAGACTTTGAAAATCTACTTCATTATCCACAGCACCACCTATCTTAGTATCATCTGCATACTTACTTATCCAATTTTCCACCCCATCATCTAGATCATTGATGTACATGACAAACAACAGTGGACCCAGCACAGATCCCTGAGGCACCCCACTGGTCACTGGCTTCCACCCTGACAAACAGCCATCCACCATTACTCTCTGGCATCTCCCATTCAGCCACTGTTGAATCCATCTTGCTACTCTGCCATTAACACCCAAAGATTGAACCTTCTTAACCAACCTTCCATGGGGAACCTTGTCAAAGGCCTTACTGAAATCCATATAGACAACATCCACTGCTTTACCCTCATCAATTTCCCTAGTAACCTCTTCAAAAAATTCAAGAAGGTTTGTCAAACATGACCTTCCAGGCACAAATCCATGTTGACTGTTCTTGATCAGACCCTGTTTATCCAGATGCTTATATATATTATCTCTAAGTATCCTTTCCATTAATTTGCCCACCACTGACGTCAAACTAACAGGTCTATAATTTCTAGGTTTATTCTTTGAACTATTTTGAAACAATGAAACAACATGCGCAGTACGCCCCTGCTATTTCTACACTAACTTCCCTCAATGTCCTAGGGAATATCCTGTCAGGACCTGGAGACTTATCCACGTTTATATTTTTCAGGACGTGAAAAGTGATAGAAATTCAGGACGTGATAAGCGAGGAAAATTCAGGACGCAATTAGCGACAAAAATTCAGGACGCAAAAGTTGACACAAATTCAGGACGCGAATGGCGATGAAAATCCAGGATGCGGAATGCGACGAAATTTCAGGATGCGATAGGCAATGAAAATTCAAGACGCGAAAAGTGACGGAAATTCACGACGCGAAAACGGACAAAAATTCAGGACGTGAAAAGCGAGAACATTTCAGGATGTAAAAAGCAACAAAAATTCAGGACACGAAAAGCGGCAATAATTCAAGATGTGAAATGCGCCGAAATTTCAGTGTGTGTAAATGACGAAAATTAAGGACACAAAAAGCAACGACAATTCAAGATGCGAAAAGTAACGTAAATTTTGGATGCGAAAAGCAAAGGAAATTCAGGTCACGAAATGTAACGAAAATGAAGGACATAAAAACCAACAAAAATTCAGGACACGAAAATCGACGAAATTTCAGGACATGAATATTATGAAAATTCAGGATGCGATAGGCATTGAAAATTCAAGACGCGAAAACGCCGAAATTTCGGACGCAAAACGCAACAAGAATTCAGCACGAAAAGCGAGGAAAATTCAGGTCGTGATTAGCGAGGAAAATTTAGTACGCGAAAAGCGACAAAAATTCATGACGTGAAATACGACGGCAATCCAGGACATGAAAATCGACGAAAATTCAAGACACGAAAAGCGATTACATTTCAGGACGTGAAAAGCGACAAAAAATTCAGGACGCAAAAATCGACGCAATTCAGGACGTAAAAATCGAAGCTAATTCTGGACGCAAAAAGTGACGTAAATTCAAGATTCGAAAAGCAGTGAAAATTTAGGATTATAAAAGCAACGAAATTTCAGGACACGAAAATCAATGAAAATTCAAGACGCGAAAAGCGAGGAAAAGTCCGGACGCGATTGGCGACAAAAATTCGGGACGAAAAAATGGACCAAAAATCAGGACGCGAAAAGCGATGACTATCCAGGAAGCGAAAGGCCACGAAAATCCAGGATGCGAAATGCGACGAAATTTCAGGACACATAAATGAAGAAAATTCAGGACGCAATAGGCAATGAAAATTCAAGACGCAAAATTTGGGACGCAAAAAGCAACAAGAATTCAGGACAAAATGCGAGGAAAATTCAGGTTGCGATTAGCGAGGAATATTCAGTATGCGAAAAGCGACAAAAATTCAGGACATGAAATGCGACGACAATCCAGGACATGAAAATCAACGAAAATTCAAGAGCGAATAGATGAACATTCAAGACGTGAAAAGCGACATCAAATTCAGGACGCGATAAGTGATGTAAATTCAGGACACGAAAAGCTACGACAATTCAAGACGCGAAAAGCGACAAAATTCAGGACATGATAAGCGAGGAAAATTCAGGACGCAATTAGCGACAAAAATTCAGGATGCAAAAGTCGACACAAATTCAGGACGTGAATGGCGACGTATATCCAGGACGCGAAAATCAACGACAATTCAGCACTCGAAAGGCAAAGAAAATTAATGACGCGAAATGCGACGAAATTTCAGGACGCGTAAATGACGAAAATTCTGGACGCGATCGGCAATGAAAATTCAAGAAGCGAAAAGCGACGGAAATTCAGGACACGAAAATCAACGACAATTCAAGATGCGAAATGTGACGAAATTTCAGTACGCGTAAATGACGAAAATTCAGGACGCAAAAAGCGACGACATTTCAGGACATGAAAAGAGATAAAAATTCAGGACGTGATAAGCGAGGAAAATTCAGGACGTGATTAGCCACAAAATTTTCAAGATGCAAAATGCGAGAAAAATTCAGGACGTAAAAAGCGACAAAAATTCAGGACATCAAAAGCGACGATAATTCTGGACGCAAAAATGTCGAAAAGATGACTATTCAGGACGCGATAAGTTATGTAAATTCAGGACAGGAAAAGCTACGACAATTGAAGACACGAAAAGCGACGTCATTTCAGGACGTGACAGGTGATAAAAATTCCGGACATGATAAGCGAGGAAAATTCAGAATGCGATTAGCGACAAAAATTCAAGACCCGAAAAGCGAGAAAAAATCAGGACATAAAACGCGACAAAAATTCAGGACATGAAAAGCGACAACAATTCAGGATGCGTAAAGCGACAAAAATTCAAGAAGCCAAAAGCGACAAAAGCGACAAAATGCAGGATGCTAAAAGCGACAATATTAGGATGCGAAAATCAACAAAAATTAAAGACGCGAAAAGCGACGATAATTCCGGACGCTTAAATGGACAAAATTTCAGGACGCGAAAAGCGACGAAAATTGAGGACGCGAAAAGCGACGAAAATTAAAGACGGCAAAAGCGAAAAAAATTCAAGGCGTGAAAAGCGCCGAGAATTCATGTTGCGAAAACGACGTAAATCCAGGACGCGAAAAGCCACGAAATACAATATGCAAAAAGCAACGAAAATTCAGGACATAAAAAGCGACAAAAATTCAGGACACAAAAAGCGACGACAATTCAAGATGTGAAATGCGACAAGATTAAATTACGCATAAATGACGAAAATTCAGGATGCGAAAGGCGATGAAAATTCAAGACGTGAAAAGCGACTAGAATTCAGGTTGCGTAAAGCAACGTAAATCCAGGACGATCATTCAGGACGCGAAAAGCCACGAAACACAATATGCAAAAAGCAACGAAAATTCAGGACATGAAAAGCGACAAAAATTCAGGACACAAAAAGCGACAACAATTCAAGATGTGAAATGCGACAAGATTAAATTACGCATAAATGACGAAAATTCAGGATGCGAAAGGCGATGAAAATTCAAGACGTGAAAAGCGACTAGAATTCAGGTTGCGTAAAGCAACGTAAATCCAGGACGATCATTCAGGACGCGAAAAGCCACGAAACACAATATGCAAAAAGCAACGAAAATTCAGGACATGAAAAGCGACAAAAATTCAGGATACAAAAAGCGACAACAATTCAAGATGTGAAATGCGACAAGATTAAATTACGCGTAAATGACGAAAATTCAGGATGCGAAAGGCGATGAAAATTCAAGACGTGAAAAGCGACTAGAATTTAGGTTGCGTAAAGCAACGTAAATCCAGGACAATCATTCAGGACGCAAAAAGCCACGAAATACCTCTATATTAGATGGGGGGTTTAGACATTGGGATGATTTAGGAATTAAAAGGATAGAGCACCTTTATAGAAAAGGAAAATTTCTTTTATTCCAGGAGTTACAAGATATCTACGGATTGTCTCCACAACACTTGTTTAGATACTTACAAATTAGAGATTATATTAAATCCAATACACAAGATTATAAAAATAAAGAACCAGGATTATTAGATGAACTGTTTAACTTGCACCCAAATACAGAAACATTAATAGCTTATATATATAATATTATTTTGGATAAGGAGAATCCAATAACTGAAACATATCGTCAAGCATGGGAAAATGAAATTGGTTTATCTATAACAAAAGAAAATTGGGAAGAAAGTTTACAACGAATACATCGGTGTTCGTTAAATGCCAGACATACATTGATACAATTTAAAGTATTATATAGATTACACTATTCGAAAACTAAATTAAATAGTATCTTTCCCAATCTCTCCTCCATTTGTGATAAATGTAAGAATTTAGAAGCAAATTTAATACATAGTTTTGTTACATGTCCCAAACTGAATTATTATTGGATAGAAATTTTTAAAGTTATTTCTGAAGTTCTTAAAGTTAGATTTTACCCTGACCCAAAGTTAATAATATTTGGAATTCCGGATTCAAATTTGGTACTTACAGTAAATCAAAGAAATTTCTTTGATTACTGTTTGATAATAGGGAAAAAAATCATATTGAAATTTTGGAAGGGAACATTATCCCCCACAATTAAAATGTGGGCAGCAGAGATGTTGGAGACGTTACATTTAGAAAGAATTAGATTTGTCCTATTGGACAAGTATAATTCCTTCAAACAGATATGGTCTCCATATATACAGTATTTAGAGAAGTAGCTGTTCTTGGCATCACAGCTCGGTGGGTACCCTACGGGATTTGATGAGAATAATTTATTTTCATAATAGGATTAATATGCATGTCTCTATTGATATTACTATTTGTATTAGTTTTATTTACAATATATTTTGTTGTTTTTCATTTATATATATATAATATTTTTTCACTTTTTTGTTAACCTTTTTTCCTTTCGCTTTTTTTTCTTATATATAATCAAATTATTATTTAATCATATCTTTATTGATTTATAACTGCTCTATCTCTTTTCTATCTTTATTTCTAAAAAAATAGAAGATAATAATTATCAATGTGTTATTTGTTCAAATATTGAATTAAGTTGATGTTTGTAAATCTGTATAAAACATTGCAAATTGGTTACTTCTAATAATAAAAAAATAAATAAATAAAAGCCACGAAATACAATATGAATACAACGAAAATTCAGGATGTAAAAAGCGACAACAATTCAAGATGCGAAATGTGACGAAATTCAGGACGCGAAAGGCAATGAAAATTCAAGACACGAAAAGCGACGATAATTCCGGACGCTTAAATCGACAAAATTTCAGGATGCGAAAACCGACGAAAATTCAGGACGCAAAAAGCAACTAATATTAAAGACATGAAAAGCAACAAAAATTCAAGACGCAAAAAGCGACAAAAATTCATGAAACAAAAAGCGACAACAATTCAAGATTTGAAATGCGATGAAATTTCAATATGCGTAATTCACGATTCGAAATGCGATGAAATTTCAGTACGCGTAATTGACAAAAGTTCAGGACACAAAAGTCGATGAAAATTCAAGACACGAAAATCGACGAGAATGCAGGTTGCGAAAAGCGACGTAAATCCAGGATGATCATTCAAGACGCGAAAAGTCACGAAAATACAGCATGCGAAAAGCGACAACATTTCAGGATGTAAAAAGCGACAAATTTCAGGACACGAAAACCGACGACAATTCAAGATGCGAAATGCGACGAAATTTCAGTATGCGTAAATTACAAAATTCAGGATGCGATAGGCGATGAAAATTCAAGACGAAAAGCGACGATAATTCTGGACGCTTAAATTGCCGAAATTTCAGGACGTTACAAGCGACAAAAATTCAGAAAGCGAAAAGCAATGACAATTCAAGATGCGAAAAGTGTTGGAAATTCAGGACGTGAGAAGCGATAAAAATTCACGATGCGAAAAGTGATGAAAATTCAGGATGCGATAAGGGACGAAAATTCAGTACGAGAAAAGTGACAGAAATTCAAGACGTAAAAAGCGACAAAAATTCTGGACGCAAAAACGACGATAATTAAAATGCAACAAGACACGAAACACGACGAAAATTCAGACGCAAAAAGGGACAGAAAATTCAGGAAGCAAAATGTGACAAAGATTTAGGACATGAAAAGTGACGACAATTCAAGACGTGAAAAGCGACGAAATTTCAAGACACGAAAAGGGACAAAAATTGAGGACATGAAAAACGACGAAAATTCAGTACGCGAAAAGCAACAGAATTTCAGGACGTGAAAATGACGAAAATTCAGGACACGAAAAGTGACGTAAATTCAGGATGTGAAAAGCGACGCAAATTCAGGACGCGAAAAGGGACGAAAATTCAGGACGCGAAAAGGGACGAAAATTCAGGACGCGATAAGCGATGAAAATTCAAGATGCGAAAAGCGACAATAATTCCAGGTGCAAAAATTGACAAAATGTCAGGACGCATAATTGACGAAAAATTATGACGCGAAAAGCGACGAAATTTCAGGAAGCGAAAAGAACAAATCTTCAGGACGCGAAAAGCGACGAAAATATAGGATGCGAAGAGCGACGACAATTCGGGATGAGAAAAGGGCCGATAATTCACAACGCTTTTTTGCGATGCAAATACAGGACGCATAAATGGGCGAAAATTCACGATCAAAAAGCGACGAAAATTCTAGACGTGAGAAGCGACGATAATTCCAGACGCAAAAATCGACTAAATTTCAGGAAGCGAAAATCAAAGAACATTCAAGACGCGAAAAGCGACGATAATTCCGGACGCTTAAATCGACGAAATGTCGGAACGCGAAAACCGACGAAAATTCAGGACGCGAAAAGTGACGCAAATTCAGGTCGCAAAAAGGGACGAAAATTCAGGACGGGAAAAGCGATGAAAATTCAGGAAAAGCGACAATAATTGCAGATGCAAAAATCTCCGAAATCGGCGATAAGGGACGAAAATTCAGGACGAGAAAAGTGACAGAAATTCAAGATGCAAAAAGTGAAACAAATTCAGGACGTGAAAAGTGAAAACATTTCCAGATGCGAAAAGCAACAAAAATTCAAGATGCGAAAAGACGAAAATTCAGGACACGAAATTGGACAGAAAATTCAGGATGCGATAAGTGACGAAAACTCAGGACGCAAAAAGCGACAAAAAATCAGGATGTGAAAAGCAACGACAATCCAGGACGCAAAAAGTGATGAAAATCCAGGACGCAAAACCCGACTAAATATCAGGATGGGAAAAGCGACGGAAATTCAGGATGCGAAAAAAGACGACAATTAAGATGCAAAAGTGACACAAATTCAGGACGTGAAAAGCGACAACATTTCCGCATGCAAAAAGCAACAAAAATTCAAGATGCGAAAAGACGAAATTTCAGGAAGCCAAATTGGACAGAAAATTCAGGACGCGATAAGTGATGAAAATTCAGGGCGCAAAAAGCGACAGAAATTAAGGATGCGAAAGGAGACGAAAATTCAGGACATGAAAAGTGACGAAAATTCAAGACGTGAAAAACTATGAAATTTCAGGATGCCAAAAGTAACGAAAATTCAGGACGAGAAAAGCGACAAAAATTCAGGATGTGAAAAGCGACGAAAATTCAGGACAAGAAAAGCGACGACAATTCCGGACGCAAAAATCGATGAAATATCAGAATGCAAAAACTGACGAAAATTCAGGACGCAAAAAGCGATGGCAATCAGGACGCGGAAAGCAACGGAAATCCAGGACGCGAAAAGCGACAACATTTCAGGACGCGAAAAGCGACGAAAATTCAGGATGCGATAAGGGACGAAAATTCAGGACGAGAAAAGTGACAGAAATTCAAGATGCAAAAAGTGAAACAAATTCAGGACGTGAAAAGTGAAAACATTTCCAGATGCGAAAAGCAACAAAAATTCAAGATGCGAAAAGACGAAAATTCAGGACACGAAATTGGACAGAAAATTCAGGATGCGATAAGTGACGAAAACTCAGGACGCAAAAAGCGACAAAAAATCAGGATGTGAAAAGCAACGACAATCCAGGACGCAAAAAGTGATGAAAATCCAGGACGCAAAACCCGACTAAATATCAGGATGGGAAAAGCGACGGAAATTCAGGATGCGAAAAAAGAAGACAATTAAGATGCAAAAGTGACACAAATTCAGGACGTGAAAAGCGACAACATTTCCGCATGCAAAAAGCAACAAAAATTCAAGATGCGAAAAGACGAAATTTCAGGAAGCCAAATTGGACAGAAAATTCAGGACGCGATAAGTGATGAAAATTCAGGGCGCAAAAAGCGACAGAAATTAAGGATGCGAAAGGAGACGAAAATTCAGGACATGAAAAGTGACGAAAATTCAAGACGTGAAAAACTATGAAATTTCAGGATGCCAAAAGTAACGAAAATTCAGGACGAGAAAAGCGACAAAAATTCAGGATGTGAAAAGCGACGAAAATTCAGGACAAGAAAAGCGACGACAATTCCGGACGCAAAAATCGATGAAATATCAGAATGCAAAAACTGACGAAAATTCAGGACGCAAAAAGCGATGGCAATCAGGACGCGGAAAGCAACGGAAATCCAGGACGCGAAAAGCGACAACATTTCAGGACGCGAAAAGCGACGAAAATTCAGGATGCGATAAGGGACGAAAATTCAGGACGAGAAAAGTGACAGAAATTCAAGACATGAAACGCGACAAAAATTTCGGACGCAAAAATCAACATCAGATGCGAAAAGCAACAAAAACTCAAGATGCGAAAAGATGAAAATTCAGGACGCAAAATTGGACAGAAAATTCAGGACGCGATAAGTGAAGAAAATTCAGGACGCAAAAAGCAACAGAAGTTAAGGATGTGAAAGGCGACAAAAATTTCAGGACACGAAAAGTGACAAAAATTCAAGACGTGAAAAAATATGAAAATTCAGGACGCCAAAAGTAACGATAATTCAGCATGAGAAACGCGACGAATATTCAAGAAGCAAAAAGTGACAAAAATTCAGGAGGTGAAAAGCAACGGCAATCAGGACGCGAAAAGCAATGGAAATCCAGGACGCGAAAAATCAACTGAAATCCAGGATGCAAAAAGCGACAACATTTCAGGTCTAGAATAGTGAGAAAAATTCAGGATGTGAAGTGCAGCGACAATGCAGGACGCAAAAAGCGACGAAAATCCAGGACGCAAAACCGACTAAATATCAGGATGGGAAGAGCGACGGAAATTCAGGACGTGAAAAGTGACGAAAATTCAGGACGCGAAAAGCTGCTGAATTTCAGGACGCGAAAATGACGAACATTCAGGACACGAAAAGCGCCAAAAATTCAGGATGTGAAAAGTGATGAAAATTCAGGATGCGAAAAGCGACGAAAATTCAGGACACGAAAAGCGACACAAATTTTGGGAGCGAAAAGGGACGAAAATTAAGGGCGCGAAAAGGGACGAAAATTCAGGACGTGAAAAGCAACGACAATCAGGACGCGAAAAGCAACGGAAATCCAGGACGCATAAAGCGACAACATTTCAGGATGCAAAAAGCTACAAAAATTCAGGATGCGATAAGGGACGAAAATTCAGGACGAGAAAAGTGACAGAAATTCAAGACATGAAACGCGACAAAAATTTCGGACGCAAAAATCAACATCAGATGCGAAAAGCAACAAAAACTCAAGATGCGAAAAGATGAAAATTCAGGACGCAAAATTGGACAGAAAATTCAGGACGCGATAAGTGAAGAAAATTCAGGACGCAAAAAGCAACAGAAGTTAAGGATGTGAAAGGCGACGAAAATTTCAGGACACGAAAAGTGACAAAAATTCAAGACGTGAAAAAATATGAAAATTCAGGACGCCAAAAGTAACGATAATTCAGCATGAGAAACGCGACGAATATTCAAGAAGCAAAAAGTGACAAAAATTCAGGAGGTGAAAAGCAACGGCAATCAGGACGCGAAAAGCAATGGAAATGCAGGACGCGAAAATCAACGGCAATCCAGGATGCAAAAAGCGACAACATTTCAGGTCTAGAATAGCGAGAAAAATTCAGGATGTGAAGTGCAGCGACAATGCAGGACGCAAAAAGCGACGAAAATCCAGGACGCAAAACCGACTAAATATCAGGATGGGAAAAGCGACGGAAATTCAGTACGTGAAAAGTGACGAAAATTCAGGACGCGAAAAGCTGCTGAATTTCAGGACGTGAAAATGACGAACATTCAGGACACGAAAAGCGCCAAAAATTCAGGATGTGAAAAGTGATGAAAATTCAGGATGCGAAAAGCGACGAAAATTCAGGACATGAAAAGCGACACAAATTTTGGGCGCGAAAAGGGACGAAAATTCAGGGCGCGAAAAGGGACGAAAATTCAGGACGTGAAAAGCAACGACAATCAGGACGCGAAAAGCAACGGAAATCCAGGACGCATAAAGCGACAACATTTCAGGATGCAAAAAGCTACAAAAATTCAGGATGCGATAAGGGATGAAAAATCAGGACGAGAAAAGTGACAGAAGTTCAAGACGTGAAAAGCGACAAAAATTCCGGACGCAAAAAACGACGAAATTTAAGGACGCGAAAAGCGACAAAAATTCTAGAAGCGAAAAGTGACGAAGATTCAGATGCAAAAAGGGACAGAAATTTCAGGAAGTGTTAAGTGACAAAAATTCGGGACACGAAAAGCGACTAAATATCAGGATGCGAAAACTGACAAAAATTCCGGACATAAAAAGCGACAACAATCGGGACGCGAAAAGCACCGGAAATCCAGGACGCAAAAAGCGACAACATTTCTGGACACGAAAAGTGACGAAAATTCAGGATGCGATAAGGGCCGAAAATTCAAGACAGGAAAAGCGACAAAAATTCAGGACGTGAAAAGCAACGACAATCAGGACGCGAAAAGCAACGGAAATCCAGGACGCATAAAGCGACAACATTTCAGGATGCGAAAAGCTACAAAAATTCAGGATGCGATAAGGGACAGAAATTCAGGACGCGAAAAGAGATGACAATTCAGGACGCGTTTAGCGACGAAAATTCAGGACGCAAAAAGCGACGAAAATTCAGGATGTGAAAAGCGACGACAATCCAGGACACAAAAAGCGACGAAAATCCAGGACGCAAAATACGACTAATTATCGGGATGGCAAAAGCGATGGAAATTCAGGACGCGAAAAGCTGTGAATATCAGGACGCGAAAATAATGAACATTCAGGACGCAAAAAGCAACGAAAATTCAGGATGCGAAAAGCGATGAAAATTCAGGACACGAAACGCAACGGAAATTCAGGGCGCGAAAAGGGACGAAAATTCAGGGCGCGAAAAGGGACGAATATTCAGGACGCGAAAAGCGATGAAAATTGAAGACTGGAAAAGCTACAATAATTCCAGATGCAAAATTTGACTAAATTTAAGGACGCGAAAAACGACAAAAATTCAGGACGTGAAAAGCGACAACAATCAGGACGCGAAAAGCAACGGAAATCCAGGACGCAAAAAGCGACAAAATTTCAGGACGCAAAAAGCGACGGTAATCCAGGACGCAAAATCCGACTAAATATCAGGATGGGAAAAGCGATGGAAATTCAGGACACGGAAAGCGACGACAATTCAGGACGCGAAAAGTTACTGAATTTCAGTATGCGAAAATAATGAACATTCAGGATGCAAAAAGCAACGAAATTCAGGACACGAAAAGTGACGCAAATTCAGGTCGCGAAAAGGGACAAAAATTCAGGACGGGATAAGCGATGAAAATTCAACACTGGAAAAGCGACAATATTCCTGATGCAAAAATCGATGAAATATCAGGATGCGAAAACCGACAAAAATTCAGGAAGCAATAAGTGACGAAAATTCAGGATGTGAAAAGCGATGAAAATTCAGGATGCGATAAGCGACTAAAATTCAGGACGAGAAAAGTGACAGAAATTCAAGACATGAAAAGCGACAAAAATTCCAGACGCAAAAAGATGAAAATTCAGGACGTGAAATTCGACAGAAAATTCAAGACGTGAAAAACTATGAAATTTCAGGACACCAAAAGTGGCGAAAATTCAGGATGACAAACGCGACGAATGTTCAAGAAACAGAAATCAACGAACATTCAGGACGAGAAAAGCGACAAAAATTCAGGATGTGAAAAGCGACAATAATACAGGACGCGATTAGCGACAAAAATTCAAGATGTGAAAATCAACCAAAATTCAGGATGTGAAAAGCGAAAACATTCCAGGACGGAAAAAGCGACGAAAATCCTGGACGCAAATTCCGACTAAATATCAGGATGGGAAAAACGATGGAAATTCAGGACGCGAAGAGCTACTGAATTTCAGGACGCGAAAATAACGAACATTCAGGACGCGAAAAGCGACGAAAATTCAGGATGCGAAAAGCGACGTAAATTCAGGACACGAAAGGCGACGCAAATTCAGGGCGCGATTAAGATGCAAAAAGTGACACAAATTCAGGACATGAAAAGCAACCATATTTCCGGCTACAAAAATCAACGAAAACTCAAGATGCGAAAAGACGAAAATTCAGGACGCGGAATTGGACAGAAAATTCAGGACGCCAAAAGTGACGAAAATTCAGGATGAAAAACGCGACGACATTCCAGGACGCAAAAACCGACGAAAATCCAGGACACAAAACCCGACTAAATATCAGGATGGGAAAAGCGACGGAAATTCAGGATGCGTAAAGCTACTGAATTTCAGGATGCGAAAATGACAAACATTCAGGAAGCGAAAAGCGACGAAAATTCAGGATGCGAAAAGTGATGAAAATTCAGGATGCAAAAAGCGACGCTAATTCAGGACGCGATTAGCGACGAAAATTCAGGATGCGAAAATCGACAAAAATTCAGGATGTGAAAAGCGACGATAATCCGACTAAACCCGACTAAATATCAGGATGGGAAAAGCGACGGAAATTCAGGACACGAAAAGTGATGAAAATTCAGGTCACGTAAAGCTATTGAATTACAGGACGCGAAAATGACGAACATTCAGGACGCGAAAAGCGACGAAAATTCAGGATGCGAAAAGCGACAAAAATTCAGGACATGAAAAGGGACGGAAATTCAGGACACGAAAAGCTACGACAATTCAGGACGCGAAAAGTGACTGAATTTCAGGATGCGAAAATAATGAACATTCAGGACGCAAAAAGCAACGATATTCTGGACACGAAAAGTGACGCAAATTCAGGACGCAAAAATCGACAAAATATCAGGATGCGAAAACCGACAAAAATTCAGGAAGCGATAAGTGACAAAAATTCAGGACACGAAACGCGACTACATTTCAGGATGCGAAAAGCAACGAAAATTCAGGATGCGATAAGGAACGAAAATTCAGGACGAGAAATGCGACAGAAATTCAGGACGCGAAATGAGCCGAAAATTCAGGATGCGATAAGGGACGAAAATTCAGGATGAGAAAAGTGGCAGAAATTCAAGACATGAAAAGCGACAAAAATTCCAGACGCAAAAAGACGAAAATTCAGGACGCGAAATTGGACAGAAAATTCAAGACGTGAAAAACTATGAAATTTCAGGACGCCAAAAGTGGCGAAAATTCAGGATGACAAATACGACGAATATTCAAGAAACAAAAATCGACAAACATTCAGGACGAGAAAAGCGATAAAAATTCAGGATGTGAAAAGCGACGTTAATTCAGGACACGATTAGCGACGAAAATTCAGGATGTGAAAATCAACCAAAATTCAGGATGTGAAAGGCGACGCAAATTCAGGGCGCGAAAAGCGACAAAAATTAAGGATGTGAAAAGCGACGACAATCAGGATGCGAAAAGCAACAGAAATCCAGGACACGAAAAGCGACAAAATTTCAGGACGTGAAAAGCGACGAAATATTCAGAATGTGATAAGGGACGAAAATTCAGGATGAGAAAAGTGACAGAAATTCAGGATGCGAAAATCAACAAATATTCAGGATGCGAAAAGCAACGATAATCCAGGCGGCAAAAATGACGAACATTCAGGATGCGAAAAGGGACAAAAATTCAGGACTCGAAAAGCGATGAAAATTCAAGACTGGAAAAGCGACAATGATTCCAGATGCAAAAGTCGATGAATTTTAAGGAGGCGAAAACCGACGAAAATTCAGATGCAAAAAGGGAAAGAAAATTCAGGAAGCGTTAAGTGACGAAAATTCAGGACACGAAAAGCAACGACAATTCCGGACGCAAATATCGACGAAATATCAGGATGCGAAAAATTTAAAAAATTCAGGACGTGAAAAGCGACGACAATCAGGACGCAAAAAGCAATAGAAATCCAGGACGCGAAAAGCGACAAAATTTCAGGACGTGAAAAGCGACGAAAATTCAGGATGCGATAAGGGACAAAAATTCAAGATGAGAAAAGAGACAACATTTTCGGATGCGAAAAGCAACAAAAGTTCAAGATGCGAAAAGACGAAGATTCAGGACGCGAAATTGGACAGAAAATTCAATACATGAAAAACTAAAAATCCTGGACGCCAAAAGTGACGAAAATTCAGGATGACAAACGCGACGAATATTCAAGAAACAAAAATCGATGAACATTCAGGACGAGAAAAGCGACAAAAAGTCGGGATGTGAAAAGCGACGCTAATTCAGGAGGCGATTAGCGACAAAAATTCAGCATGGGAAAATTGACAAAAATTCCGGATGTGAAAAGCAACAACAATCCAGGACGCAAAAAGCGACGAAAATCTAGGACGGAAAATCCGACTAAATATCAGGATGCAAGAAGTGATGGTAATTCAGGACGCGAAAAGCGACGAAAATTCAGGATACGAAAAGCGATGAAAATTCAAGACACGAAACGCGACGCAAATTCAGGGCGCAAAAAGGGATGAAAATTCAGGGTGCGAAAAGCGATGAAAATTCAAGACTGGAAAAGCGACAATAATTCCAGATGCAAAAATCGACGAAATTTAAAGACGCGAAAACCGACGAAAATTCTGGAAGCGAAAAGCGACGACAATTCCAGATGCAATAAGGGACAGAAAATTCAGGAAGCATTAAGTGGCGAAAATTCAGGACACGAAAAGCAATGACAAGTCCGGACGCTAAAATCGACGAAATATCAGGATGCGAAAACTGAATTCAGGAAGTGAAAAGCAAAGACAATAAGGACGCGAAAAGCAACGGGAATCCAGGACGCAAAAAGCGACAAAATTTCAGGACGCAAAAAGTGACGAACATTCAGGATGCGATAAGGGACGAAGTTTCAGGACACGATAAACAACGATAATTGAGACGCAAAAAGTGACACAAATTCAGGACGTGTAAAGCGACAACATTTCAGGATGCGAAAAGATGAAAATTCAGGACTCATAGAAACATAGAAACATAGAAAAATAGGTGCAGGATTAGGCCATTCGGCCCTTCGAGCCTGCACCGCCATTCAATGTGATCATGGCTGATCATCCAACTCAGTATCCCGTACCTGCCTTCTCTCCATACCCCCTGATCCCTTTAGCCACAAGTGCCACATCTAACGCCCTCTTAAATATAGCCAATGAACTGGCCTCAACTACCTTCTGTGGCAGAGAATTCCAGAGACTCACCACTCTCTGTGTAAAGAATGTTTTCCTCATCTCGGTCATAAAGGAATTCCCCCTTATCCTTAGACTGTGACCCCTTGTTCTGGACTCCCCCAACATCGGGAACAATCTTCCAGCATCTAGCTTGTCCAACCCCTTAAGAATTTTGTAAGTTTCTATAAGATCTCCCCTCAATCTTCTACATTCCAGCGAGTACAAGTCGAGTCTATCCAATCTTTCCTCATATGAAAGTCCTGACATCCCAGGAATCAGTCTGGTGAATCTTCTCTGCACCCCCTCTATGGCAAGAATGTCTTTCCTCAGATTTGGAGACCAAAACTGTATGCAATACTCCAGGTGTGGCCTCACCAAAACCCTGTACAACTGCAGTAGAACCTCCCTGCTCCTATACTCAAATCCTATCGCTATGAAATTGGACAGAAAATTCAAGACGTGAAAAACGATGAAATTTCAGGATGCCAAATGCGACGAAAATTCAGGACAAGAAACGCGATGACTAAACAAGACGTGAAAAGCGACAATAATTGAGGATGGGAGAAGCGACAATAATTGAGGACGCGAGAAGCGACAATAATTGAGGACGCGAGAAGCGACAAAAATTGAGGATGCAAAAAGCGAGGAAATTTCAGGGCGTGAAAAGCGACGAAAATTCAGGATGCGATAAGGGACGAAAATTCAGAATGAGAAAAGTGACAGAAATTCAAGACTTGAAAAGCGACATAAATACCAGACGAAAATATTGACGAAATTTCATGACGCGAAAAGAGACAATAATTAAGATGCAAAAAGTGACACAAATTCAGGACGTGAAAAGCGACATTTTCCGATGCGAAAGTGACAAAAATGCAACACACGAAAAGCGATGACAATTCCAGACGCTAAAATCGACAAAATATCAGGATGCGAAAATCGACAAAAATTCAGGATGTGAAAAGCGACAACAATCCAGGACGCAAAAAGCGACGAAAATCCAGGATGCAAAATCCGACTAAATATCAGGATGGGAAAAGCGATGGAAATTCAGGATGCGAAAAGTTAATGAATTTCAGGACGCGAAACGCGACACAAATTCAGGGCGCGAAAAGCGACAATAATTCCAGATGCAAAAATTGACTAAATTTAAGGACACGAAAACCGACGAAAATTCGGGAATCAAAAAGCGACGACAATTCCAGACGCAAAAAGGGACAGAAAATTCAGGAAGCGTTAAGTGACAAAAATTCAGGACACGAAAAGCGATGACAATTCCGGATGCTAAAATCGCCGAAATATCAGGATGCGAAAACTGACGAAAATTTAGGATGCGAAAAGCGACAAAAATTCAGAACGTGAAAAGCGACAACAATAAGAACGTGAAAAGTAATGTAACTCCAGGACGCGAAAAGCGACAATATTTCAGGATGCAAAAAGTGACGAAAATTCAGGATGCGATAAGGGACGAAAATTCAGGACACAAAAACTGACACAAATTCAGGACATGAAAAGCGACAACATTTCAGGATGCGAAAAGACGAAAATTCAGGACGCGAAATTGGACAGAAAATTCAAGACGTGAAAAACGATGAAATTTCAGAACGCCAAAAGTGACGAAAATTCAGGATGACAAACGCGACGAATATTCAAGAAACAAAAATCGATGAACATTCAGGATGAGAAAAGCAACAAAAATTCAGGATGTGAAAAGCGACGCTAATTCAGGACACGATTAGCGACGAAAATTCAGGATGCGAAAATTGACAAAAATCCAGGACGCAAAAAGAAACGAAAGTCCAGGAGGCAAAACCCGAATAAATATCAGGTGGGAAAAGTGACGGAAATTCAGGACGCGAAAAGCGACGACAATCGGGACGCGAAAAGCAACGGGAATCCAGGACGCAAAAAGCGACAACATTTCAGGACGCAAAAAGCGACGAAAGTTCAGGATGCGATAAGGGACGAAAATTCAGGACGAGAAAAGTGACAGAAATTCAAGACGTGATAAGCGACAAAAATTCCGGGTGCAGAAATCAACAAAATTTCAGGACGCGAAAAACGACGATAAGTGAGACGCAAAAAGTGACACAAATTCAGTACGTGAAAACATTTCAGGATGTGAAAAGCAACAAAAAATCAAGATGTGAAAAGACGAAAATTCAGGAAGCGAAATTGGACAGAAAATTCAGGATGCGATAAGTGACGAAAATTCAGGACTCAAATAGCGACCAAAAGGCGACAAAATTCAGGACGTGAAAGGCGAGGAAAATTCAGCACAGAAAAAGCAACGAAAATTGAAGACACGAAAAACGATGAAATTGGACAGAAAATACAAGACGTGAATTCAAGAGGCCCGGGGAGCCGTTGGAGACAGAGGGTGGAGCTACCTGCTGTGAGTATAAAGCTAGCGCGGGGCTTGCTGACACAGAGGCCCGGGGAGCCGTTGGAGACAGAGGGTGGAGCTACCTGCTGTGAGCATAAATCTAGCGCGGGGCTTGCTTTTCACAGAGGCCCGGGGAGCCGTGGGTCAGTGAGGAGGGAGCTACCTGCGCTGTGAGTATAAATCTAGCGCGGGGCTTGCTTTTCACAGAGGCCCGGGAAGCCGTGGGTCAGTGAGGGGGGAGCTACCTGCTGTGAGTATAAATCTAGCGCGGGGCTTGCTTTTCACAGAGGCCCGGGGAGCCGTGGGTCAGTGAGGGGGGAGCTACCTGCTGTGAGTATAAATCTAGCGCGGGGCTTGCTTTTCACAGAGGCCCGGGGAGCCGTGGGTCAGAGCGGGGGGAGCTGCCTGTGCTGTGAGTATAAATCTAGCGCGGGGCTTGCTTTTCACAGAGGCCCGGGGAGCCGTGGGTCAGTGAGGGGGGAGCTACCTGCTGTGAGTATAAATCTAGCGCGGGGCTTGCTTTTCACAGAGGCCCGGGGAGCCGTGGGTCAGAGCGGAGGGAGCTACCTGCGCTGTGAGACCAACATCTGCAACGTTCCATCTTCCAGTGAGGGAATCTGGTGGGGAATCTGGTGGAGCCTCTGATTGGTTGAAGAGGACCAGAGGAAGCAGCTGATTGGCTGCAACCCGGGGTTTACATTTCTCCATTTCTGCCTTCAGGTTTAAGGATTCTGGGAGCTAAGGATTCTGGGAGCTAAGGATTCTGGGTGTTAGGGATTCGGTATTTATTAGTAAAGTTTAAAGAATAAAGTTTTGTGTTTAATAAAAATAAAAATTAAAAAAAATAAAAAATTTTAAAAATATATATATATATTTAATAGAGTAATTTGGGAGTAAGATGTCAGTGGAGATTGGCCCCATGGTTTGCTCAGCCTGCAACATGTGGGAGATCAGGGATATTGTCGGTCCCTGATGACTACATTTGCAGGAAGTGTGTCCAGCTGCAGCTCCTGGCAGACCGCATTGAACGATTGGAGCTGCGGCTGGATTCATACTGGAGCATCCACGATGCAGAGAAAGTCGTGGACAGCACATACAGCGAGTTGGTCACGCCACAGGTAAAAGGTAAGAGGACAGAAAGGGAGCGGGTGGCCAATAGCCAGCAAAGCAGTAGGCAGATAGTGCAGGCGTCCCCTGTGGTCATCTCCCTACTCAACAGGTTTACCATTTTGGATACTGTTGAAGGAGATGGCTCATCAGGGGAATGCAGCAGCAGCCAAGTGCATGGCACCATGGGTGGCTCTGCAGCACATGATGGGGGAAAAAAGAGGGGAAGGGCTATTGTAATAGGGGATTCAATTGTCAGGGGAATAGATAGGCGTTTCTGCGGCCGCAAAAGAGACTCCAAGATGGTATGTTGCCTCCATGGTGCAAAGGTCAGGGATGTTACTGAACGGCTGCAGAACATTCTGGAGGGGGAGGGTGAACAGCCAGTTGTCGTGGTGCATATTGGCACCAACGATATAGGGAGAAAAAGGGATGAGGTCCTACAAGGTGAATTTAGGGAGCTAGGAGATAAACTCAAAAGTAGGACCTCAAAGGTAATAATCTCTGGATTATTACCAGTACCACGGGCCAGTCAGAGTAGAAATAGGAGGATATTGCAGATGAATACGTGGCTTGAAAAATGGTGCAAGGGGGAGGGATTCAAATTTTTAGGGCACTGGAACCATTTCTGGGGGAGGTGGGACCAGTACAAACAGGACGGTCTGCACCTGGGCTGGAATGGAACCAATGTCCTTGGGGGAGTGTTTGCTAGTGCTGTCGGGGAGGATTTAAACTAATGTGGCAGGGGGATGGGTACAAGAGCAGAGAGGCAGGTAGGTGTAAAACGAGGGTGGAAGCAATAGGGAGCAAGGTGAAAAGTAAAAGTGGCAGGCAGACAAAACCAGGGCAAAAATCAAAAAGGGCCACTTCTCAACAAAATTGTATAAGGGGTAAGACCGTTGTAAAAACAAGCCTGAAAGCCTTGTGTCTCAATGCAAGGAGTATTCGTAATAAGGTGGATGAGTTGAACGTGCAGATAGCTATTAATGAGTATGATATAGTTGGGATCACGGAGACATGGCTCCAGGGTGACCAAGGCTGGGAGCTGAACATCCAGGGATATTCAATATTCAGGAGGGATAGAGAGAAAGGAAAAGGAGGTGGGGTAGCGTTGCTGGTTAGAGAGGAGATTAACGCAATGGAAAGGAAGGACATTAGCTTGGAGCATGTGGAATCGGTATGGGTAGAGCTGCGAAACACTAAGGGGCAGAAAACGCTAGTGGGAGTTGTGTACAGGCCACCTAACAGTAGTAGTGAAGTTGGGGATGGTATAAAACAGGAAATTAGAAATGCGCACGACAAAGGCAAAACAGTTATAATGGGTGACTTCAATCTACATATAGATTGGGTGAATCAAATTGGCAGGGGCGCTGAGGAAGAGGATTTTTTGGAAAGTATGAGGGATAGTTATCTAAATCAACATATAGTGGAACCAACGAGAGAGCAGGCTATTTTAGACTGGGTATTGAGTAATGAGGAAGGGTTAGTTAGCAGTCTTATTGTGCGTGCCCCCTTGGGCAAGAGTGACCATAATATGGTCGAGTTCTTCATTAGGATGGAGAGTGACATTGTTAATTCAGAAACAATGGTTCTGAACTTAACGAAAGGTAACTTTGAGGGTATGAGACGTGAATTGGCCAAGATTGACTGGCAATCAATTCTAAAAGGGTTGACGGTGGATACGCAATGGAAGACATTTAAAGACTGCATGGATGAACTATAAAAATTGTTCATCCCAATTTGGCAAAAGAATAGATCAGAGAAGGTAGTGCATCCGTGGATAACAAGGGAAATCAGGGATAGTATCAAAGCAAAGGATGATGCGTACAAAGTAGCCAGAAAAAGCAGCATACCAGAGGACTGGGAGAAATTCAGAGACCAGCAGAGAAGGACAAAGGGCTTGATTAGGAAAGGAAAAATAGATTATGAAAGAAAACTGGCAGGGAACATAAAAACTGACTGCAAAAGTTTTTATAGATATGTGAAGAGAAAGAGATTAGTTAAAACAAATGTAGGTCCCTTGCAGTCAGAAACAGGTGAGTTGATCATGGGGAACAAGGATATGGCGGACCAATTGAATAACTACTTTGGTTCCGTCTTCACTAAGGAAGACATAAATAATCTGCCAGAAATAGCAGGGGACCTCAGGTCAAAGAAGTACTTGAGTGAAATCCAGGTTAGTCGGGAAGTGGTGTTGGGTAAATTGAATGGATTAAAGGCCGATAAATCCCCAGGGCCAGATAGGCTGCATCCCAGAGTACTTAAGGAAGTAGCTCTGGAAATAGTGGATGCATTAGTGATAATCTTTCAAAACTCTTTAGATTCTGGAGTAGTTCCTGAGGATTGGCGGGTAGCAAACATAACCCCTCTTTTTAAGAAGGGGGGGAGAGAGAAAACGGGGAATTACAGACCAGTTAGTCTAACATCGGTAGTGGGAAAAATGCTAGAGTCAGTTATTAAAGATGGGATAGCAGCACATTTGGAAAGTGGTGAAATCATTGGACAAAGTCAGCATGGATTTACGAAAGGTAAATCATGTCTGACGAATCTTGTGGAATTTTTCGAGGATGTAACTAGTAGCGTGGATGGGGGAGAACCAGTGGATGTGCTGTATCTGGACTTCCAGAAGGCTTTCGACAAGGTCCCACATAAGCGATTAGTATATAAACTTAAAGCATATGGCATTGGGGGTTCAGTATTGATGTGGATAGAGAACTGGCTGGCAAACAGGAAGCAAAGAGTAGGAGTTAACGGGTCATTTTCACAATGGCAGGCAGTGACTAGTGGGGTACCGCAAGGCTCAGTGCTGGGACCCCAGCTATTTACAATATACATAAATGATCTGGATGAGGGAATTGAAGGCAATATCTCCAAGTTTGCGGATGACACTAAGCTGGGGGGCAGTGTTAGCTGTGAGGAGGATGCAAGGAGAATGCAAGGTGACTTGGATAGGCTGGGTGAGTGGGCAAATGTTTGGCAGATGCAGTATAATGTGGATAAATGTGAGGTTATCCACTTTGGTGGCAAAAATAGGAAAACCGACTACTATCTAAATGGTGGCCGATTAGGAAAAGGGGAGATGCAGCGAGACCTGGGTGTCATGGTACACCAGTCATTGAAAGTAGGCATGCAGGTACAGCAGGCAGTGAAGAAAGCCAATGGTATGTTAGCTTTCATAGCAAAAGGATTTGAGTATAGGAGCAGGGAGGTTCTACTTCAGTTGTATAGGGTCTTGGTGAGGCCACACCTGGAGTATTGCGCACAGTTCTGGTCTCCAAATCTGAGGAAGGACATTATTGCCATAGAGGGAGTGCAGCGAAGGTTCACCAGACTGATTCTTGGGATGTCAGGACTGTCTTATGAACAAAGACTGCATAGACTCGGTTTATACTCCCTAGAATTTAGGAGATTGAGAGGGGATCTTATAGAAACTTACAAGATTCTTAAGGGGTTGGACAGGCTAGATGCAGGAAGATTGTTCCCGATGTTGGGGAGGTCCAGGACAAGGGGTCACAGCTTAAGGATAAGGGGGAAATCCTTTAGGACCTAGATGAGAAGGATTTTTTTCACACAGAGAGTGGTGGGTCTCTGGAACTCTCTGCCACAGAGGGTAGTTGAGGCCAGTTCATTGGCTATATTTAAGAGGGAGTTAGATGTGGCCCTTGTGGCTAAGGGGATCAGAGGGTATGGAGAGAAGGCAGGTACGGGATACTGAGTTAGATGATCAGCCATGATCATATTGAATGGCGGTGCAGGCTCGAAGGGCCGAATGGCCTACTCCTGCACCTAATTTCTATGTTTCTATGTTTCTATGTGAAAAACTATGAAACTTCAGGACGCCAAAAGTGACGAAAATTTAAGACGTGAAAAACTATGCAATTTCAGGACGCCAAAATTCAGAATGCGAAAAGCGACCCTAATTCAGGACGCGATTAACGACGAAAATTCAGGATGCGAAAATCGACAAAAGTCCAGGACGCAAAAAGAAACGAAAGTCCAGGAGGCACAACCCAAATAAATATCAGGTGGGAAAAGTGACATAAATTCAGGATGCCAAAAGCGACAAAAATTCAGGACGCGAAAAGCTACTGAATTTCAGGACGCGAAAAAGACCACATTCAGGGCGCAAAAGCGACGAAAATTCACGATGCGAAAAGCAACAAAAATTCAGGATGCAAAAAGCGACAAAAATTCAGGACACGAAAAGCGACGCAAATTTAGGGCACGAAAAGGGACGAAAATTATGGACGCGAAAAGCAATGAAAATTCAAGACTGGAAAAGCGACAATAATTCCAGATGCAAAAAGCGATGAAATTTAAGGACGCGAAAAGGGACTAAAATTCTGGAAGTGAAAAGCCACGAAGATTCAGATACAAAAAGGGACAGAAAATTCAGGAAGCGATAAGTGATGAAAATTCAGGACACGAAAAGCGATGACAAATCCGGACACAAAATTCGATGAAATATCAGGACGCGAAAAGCAACAGAAATCCAGGACGCGCAAAGCGACAAAATTTCAGGACGTGAAAAGCGACGAAAATTCAGAATGCAATAAGGGACGAAAATTCAGTACGAGAAAAGTGACAGAAATTCAAGACGTGAAAAGAGACCAAAATACCAGACGCAAAAATCGTCAAAATTTCAGGACGCGAAAAAAGACAAAAATTCAGGATGCGAGAAGCGACGTTAATTCAGGATGCGATTAGCGACGGAAATTCAGGATGCGAAAATCGACAAAAATTCAGGAATTGTAAAGCGACGACAATCCAGGACGCAAAAATCGACGAAAATCCAGGACGCAAAACCCGACTAAATATCATGATGGGAAAAGCGACGGAAATTCAGGAAGCGAAATGCGACGAAAATTCAGGACGTGAAAAGCTACTAAATTTCAGGACTCGAAAATGACGAACATTCAGGACACAAAAAGCGACAAAAATTCAGGATGCAAAAACTGACGAAATTTCAGGATGCAAAAAGCGACGCAAATTCAGGGTGCAAAAAGGGACAAAAATTCAGGAAGCGAAAAGCAACGCTAATTCAGGACGCGATTAGCAACGAAAATTTAGGATGCAAAAATCGATAAAAATTCAGGATGTGAAAAGCGACGATAATCCAGGACGCAAAAAGCGACGAAAACCCAGGTCGCAAAACCCGACTAAATATCAGGATGGGAAAAGCGACATAAATTCAGGATGCCAAAAGCGACAAAAATTCAGGACGCGAAAAGCTACTGAATTTCAGGATGCGAAAAAGACCACATTCAGGGCGCAAAAAGCGACGAAAATTCACGATGCGAAAAGCAACAAAAATTCAGGATGCAAAAAGCAACAAAAATTCAGGACACGAAAAGCGACGCAAATTTAGGGCATGAAAAGGGACGAAAATTCTGGACGCGAAAAGCAATGAAACTTCAAGACTGGAAAGGCGACAATAATTCCAGATGCAAAAAGCAATGAAATTTAAGATGCGAAAAGCGACTAAAATTCTGGAAGTGAAAGGCCACGAAGATTCAGATGCAAAAAGGGACAGAAAATTCAGGAAGCGATAAGTGATGAAAATTCAGGACACGAAAAGCGACGACAAATCCGGACGCAAAATTTGATGAAATATCAGGACGCGAAAAGGAACAGAAATCCAGGACGCGCAAAGCGCCAAAATTTTAGGACGTGAAAAGCGACGAAAATTCAGAATGAGATAAGGGACGAAAATTCAGGACGATAAAAGTGACAGAAATTCAAGACGTGAAAAGAGACCAAAATACCAGACGCAAAAATCGTCAAAATTTCAGGACGCGAAAAAAGACAAAAATTCAGGATGCGAGAAGCGACGTTAATTCAGGATGCGATTAGCGACGGAAAATCAGGATGCGAAAATCGACCCTAATTCAGGACGCGAAAAGCAACGCTAATTCAGGACACGATTAGCGACGAAAATTCAGGATGCAAAAATCGATAAAAATTCAGGATGTGAAAAGCGACGATAATCCAGGACGCAAAAAGCGACGAAAACCCAGGTCGCAAAACCCGACTAAATATCAGGATGGGAAAAGCGACATAAATTCAGGATGCCAAAAGCGACAAAAATTCAGGACGCGAAAAGCTACTGAATTTCAGGATGCGAAAAAGACCACATTCAGGGCGCAAAAAGCGACGTAAATTCACGATGCGAAAAGCAACAAAAATTCAGGATGCAAAAAGCAACAAAAATTCAGGACACGAAAAGCGACGCAAATTTAGGGCATGAAAAGGGACGAAAATTCTGGACGCGAAAAGCAATGAAACTTCAAGACTGGAAAGGCGACAATAATTCCAGATGCAAAAAGCAATGAAATTTAAGATGCGAAAAGGGACTAAAATTCTGGAAGTGAAAGGCCACGAAGATTCAGATGCAAAAAGGGACAGAAAATTCAGGAAGCGATAAGTGATGAAAATTCAGGACACGAAAAGCGACGACAAATCCGGACGCAAAATTCGATGAAATATCAGGACGCGAAAAGGAACAGAAATCCAGGACGCGCAAAGCGCCAAAATTTTAGGACGTGAAAAGCGACGAAAATTCAGAATGAGATAAGGGACGAAAATTCAGGACGATAAAAGTGACAGAAATTCAAGACGTGAAAAGAGACCAAAATACCAGACGCAAAAATCGTCAAAATTTCAGGACGCGAAAAAAGACAAAAATTCAGGATGCGAGAAGCGACGTTAATTCAGGATGCGATTAGCGACGGAAATTCAGGATGCGAAAATCGACAAAAATTCAGGAATTGTAAAGCGACGACAATCCAGGACGCAAAAATCGACGAAAATCCAGGACGCAAAACCCGACTAAATATCATGATGGGAAAAGCGACGGAAATTCAGGAAGCGAAATGCGACGGAAATTCAGGACGTGAAAAGCTACTAAATTTCAGGACTCGAAAATGACGAACATTCAGGACACAAAAAGCGACAAAAATTCAGGATGCAAAAACTGACGAAATTTCAGGATGCAAAAAGCGACGCAAATTCAGGGTGCAAAAAGGGACAAAAATTCAGGAAGCGAAAAGCAACGCTAATTCAGGACGCGATTAGCAACGAAAATTTAGGATGCAAAAATCGATAAAAATTCAGGATGTGAAAAGCGACGATAATCCAGGACGCAAAAAGCGACGAAAACCCAGGTCGCAAAACCCGACTAAATATCAGGATGGGAAAAGCGACATAAATTCAGGATGCCAAAAGCGACAAAAATTCAGGACGCGAAAAGCTACTGAATTTCAGGATGCGAAAAAGACCACATTCAGGGCGCAAAAAGCGACGAAAATTCACGATGCGAAAAGCAACAAAAATTCAGGATGCAAAAAGCAACAAAAATTCAGGACACGAAAAGCGACGCAAATTTAGGGCATGAAAAGGGACGAAAATTCTGGACGCGAAAAGCAATGAAACTTCAAGACTGGAAAGGCGACAATAATTCCAGATGCAAAAAGCAATGAAATTTAAGATGCGAAAAGCGACTAAAATTCTGGAAGTGAAAGGCCACGAAGATTCAGATGCAAAAAGGGACAGAAAATTCAGGAAGCGATAAGTGATGAAAATTCAGGACACGAAAAGCGACGACAAATCCGGACGCAAAATTTGATGAAATATCAGGACGCGAAAAGGAACAGAAATCCAGGACGCGCAAAGCGCCAAAATTTTAGGACGTGAAAAGCGACGAAAATTCAGAATGAGATAAGGGACGAAAATTCAGGACGATAAAAGTGACAGAAATTCAAGACGTGAAAAGAGACCAAAATACCAGACGCAAAAATCGTCAAAATTTCAGGACGCGAAAAAAGACAAAAATTCAGGATGCGAGAAGCGACGTTAATTCAGGATGCGATTAGCGACGGAAATTCAGGATGCGAAAATCGACCCTAATTCAGGACGCGAAAAGCAACGCTAATTCAGGACACGATTAGCGACGAAAATTCAGGATGCAAAAATCGATAAAAATTCAGGATGTGAAAAGCGACGATAATCCAGGACGCAAAAAGCGACGAAAACCCAGGTCGCAAAACCCGACTAAATATCAGGATGGGAAAAGCGACATAAATTCAGGATGCCAAAAGCGACAAAAATTCAGGACGCGAAAAGCTACTGAATTTCAGGATGCGAAAAAGACCACATTCAGGGCGCAAAAAGCGACGTAAATTCACGATGCGAAAAGCAACAAAAATTCAGGATGCAAAAAGCAACAAAAATTCAGAATGAGATAAGGGACGAAAATTCAGGACGATAAAAGTGACAGAAATTCAAGACGTGAAAAGAGACCAAAATACCAGACGCAAAAATCGTCAAAATTTCAGGACGCGAAAAAAGACAAAAATTCAGGATGCGAGAAGCGACGTTAATTCAGGATGCGATTAGCGACGGAAATTCAGGATGCGAAAATCGACAAAAATTCAGGAATTGTAAAGCGACGACAATCCAGGACGCAAAAATCGACGAAAATCCAGGACGCAAAACCCGACTAAATATCATGATGGGAAAAGCGACGGAAATTCAGGAAGCGAAATGCGACGAAAATTCAGGACGTGAAAAGCTACTAAATTTCAGGACTCGAAAATGACGAACATTCAGGACACAAAAAGCGACAAAAATTCAGGATGCAAAAACTGACGAAATTTCAGGATGCAAAAAGCGACGCAAATTCAGGGTGCAAAAAGGGACAAAAATTCAGGAAGCGAAAAGCAACGCTAATTCAGGACGCGATTAGCAACGAAAATTTAGGATGCAAAAATCGATAAAAATTCAGGATGTGAAAAGCGACGATAATCCAGGACGCAAAAAGCGACGAAAACCCAGGTCGCAAAACCCGACTAAATATCAGGATGGGAAAAGCGACATAAATTCAGGATGCCAAAAGCGACAAAAATTCAGGACGCGAAAAGCTACTGAATTTCAGGACGTGGAAAAGACCACATTCAGGGCGCAAAAAGCGACGAAAATTCACGATGCGAAAAGCAACAAAAATTCAGGATGCAAAAAGCGACAAAAATTCAGGACACGAAAAGCGACGCAAATTTAGGGCACGAAAAGGGACGAAAATTATGGACGCGAAAAGCAATGAAAATTCAAGACTGGAAAAGCGACAATAATTCCAGATGCAAAAAGCGATGAAATTTAAGGACGCGAAAAGGGACTAAAATTCTGGAAGTGAAAAGCCACGAAGATTCAGATACAAAAAGGGACAGAAAATTCAGGAAGCGATAAGTGATGAAAATTCAGGACACGAGAAGCGACGACAAATCCGGACGCAAAATTCGATGAAATATCAGGATGCGAAAACTGACGAAAATTCAGGATGCGGAAAGCGACAAAAATTGAGGACGTGAAAAGCGATGACAATAAGGACGCGAAAAGCAACAGAAATCCAGGACGCGCAAAGCGCCAAAATTTTAGGACGTGAAAAGCGACGAAAATTCAGAATGAGATAAGGGACGAAAATTCAGGACGAGAAAAGTGACAGAAATTCAAGACGTGAAAAGTGACCAAAATTCCAGACGCAAAAATCGACAAAATTTCAGGATGCGAAAAAAGACAAAAATTCAGGATGCGAAAAGCGACCCCACTTCAGGACGCGATTAGCGACGGAAATTCAGGATGCAAAAATAGACAAAAATTCAGGAATTGAAAAGCGACGACAATCCATGATGCAAAAATCGACGAAAATCCAGGACGCAAAACCCGACTAAATATCAGGATGGGAAAAGCGACGGAAATTCAGGAAGCGAAAAGCGACAAAAATTCAGGACGCGAATAGCGACGACAATCAGGACGCGAAAAGCAACAGAAATACAGGACGCGCAAAGCGACAAAATTTCAGGACGTGAAAAGCGATGAAAATTCAGAATGTGATAAGGAACGAAAATTCAGGACGAGAAAAGTGACAGAAATTCAAGACGTGAAAAGCGACCAAAATTCCAGACGCAAAAATCGACAAAATTTCAGGACGCGAAAAAAGACAAAAATTCAGGATGTGAAAAGCGATGATAATCCAGGACGCAAAAAGCGATGAAAACCCAGGACGCAAAACCCAACTAAATATCAGGATGGGAAAAGCGACGGAAATTCAGGAAGCGAAAAGCGACGAAAATTCAGGACGTGAAAAGCTACTAAATTTCAGGACTCAAAAATGACGAACATTCAGAACACAAAGAGCGAGGAAACTTCAGCATGCGAAAAGTGAAGAAAATTCACGATGCGAAAAGCAACAAAAATTCAGGATGCAAAAAGCGACAAAAATTCAGGACACGAAAAGCGACGCAAATTCAGAATGAGATAAGGGACGAAAATTATGGACGCGAAAAGCAATGAAAATTCAAGACTGGAAAAGCGACAATAATTCCAGATGCAAAAAGCGATGAAATTTAAGGACGCGAAAAGGGACTAAAATTCTGGAAGTGAAAAGCCACGAAGATTCAGATGCAAAAAGGGACAGAAAATTCAGGAAGCGATAAGTGATGAAAATTCAGGACACGAAAAGCGACGACAAATCCGGACGCAAAATTCGATGAAATATCAGGATGCGAAAACTGACAAAAATTCAGGATGCGGAAAGCGACAAAAATTCAGGACGTGAAAAGCGACGACAATCGGGACGCGAAAAGCCACAGAAATCCAGGACGCGCAAAGCGCCAAAAGTTTAGGACGTGAAAAGCGACGAAAATTCAGAATGAGATAAGGGACGAAAATTCAGGACGAGAAAAGTGACAGAAATTCAAGACGTGAAAAGCGACCAAAATTCCAGACGCAAAAATCGACAAAATTTCAGGACGCGAAAAAAGACAAAAATTCAGGATGCGAAAAGCGACCCTAATTCAGGACGCGATTAGCGACGGAAATTCAGGATGCGAAAATAGACAAAAATTCAGGAATTGAAAAGCGACGACAATCCAGGATGCAAAAATCGACGAAAATCCAGGACGTAAAACCCGACTAAATATCAGGATGGGAAAAGCGACGGAAATTCAGGAAGCGAAAAGCGACAAAAATTCAGGACGCGAAAAGCTACTAAATTTCAGGACTCAAAAATGACGAACATTCAGAACACAAAAAGCGACGAAAATTCAGCATGCGAAAAGTGAAGAAAATTCACGATGCGAAAAGCAACAAAAATTCAGGGCGCAAAAAGCGACAAAAATTCAGGACACGAAAAGCGACGCAAATTTAGGGCACGAAAAGGGACGAAAATTCTGGACGCGAAAAGCAATGAAAATTCCAGACTGGAAAAGCGACAATAAGTCTAGATGCAAAAAGCGATGAAATTTAAGGACGCGAAAAGGGACTAAAATTCTGGAAGTGAAAAGCCACGAAGATTCAGATACAAAAAGGGACAGAAAATTCAGGAAGCGATAAGTGATGAAAATTCAGGACACGAGAAGCGACGACAAATCTAGACGCAAAATTCGATGAAATATCAGGATGCGAAAACTGACGAAAATTCAGGATGCGGAAAGCGACAAAAATTGAGGACGTGAAAAGCGACGACAATCGGGATGCGAAAAGCCACAGAAATCCAGGACGCGCAAAGCGACAAAATTTCAGGACGTGAAAAGCGATGAAAATTCAGAATGCGATAAGGGACGAAAATTCAGGACGAGAAAAGTGACAGAAATTCAAGACGTGAAAAGCGACCAAAATTCCAGACGCAAAAATCGACAAAATTTCAGGATGCGAAAAAAGACAAAAATTCAGGATGTGAAAAGCGATGATAATCCAGGACGCAAAAAGCGACGAAAACCCAGGACGCAAAACCCGACTAAATATCAGGATGGGAAAAGCGACGGAAATTCAGGAAGCGAAAAGTAACGAAAATTCAGGACGTGAAAAGCTACTAAATTTCAGGACTCAAAAATGACGAACATTCAGAACACAAAAAGCGACGAAAATTCAGCATGCGAAAAGTGACGAAAATTCAGGATGCGAAAAGCGACGAAAATTCAGGACACGAAAAGCGACGCAAATTCAGGGCGCAAAAAGGGACAAAAATTCAGGAAGCGAAAAGCAACGCTAATTCAGGACGCGATTAGCGACAAAATTTCAGGATGTGAAAATCGACAAAAA
The DNA here is from genome assembly GCA_963514005.1 of Raja brachyura. Next base: position 927,271 of record OY740786.1, read on the forward strand.
TTCTGGATGTGAAAAGCGACGATAATCCAGGACGCAAAAAGCGATGAAAAACCAGGTCGCAAAACCCGACTAAATATCAGGATGGGAAAAGCGACATAAATTCAGGATGCCAAAAGTGACGAAAATTCAGGACGCGAAAAGCTACTGAATTTGAGGACACGAAAAAGACCAACATTCAGGGTGCGAAAAGCGACGAAAATTCACGATGTGAAAAGCAACGAAAATTCAGAATGCAATAAGGGACGAAAATTCAGGAAGAGATAAGTGACAGAAATTCAAGACGTGAAAAGCGACCCTAATTCAGGACGCGATTAGCGACGGAAATTCAGGATGCGAAAATAGACAAAAATTCAGGAATTGAAAAGCAACTACAATCCAGGACGCAAAAATCGACAAAAATCCAGGACGCAAAACCCGACTAAATATCAGGATGGGAAAAGCGATGGAAATTCAGGAAGCAAAAAGCGACGAAAATTCAGGACGTGAAAAGCGACTAAATTTCAGGACTCAAAAATGACGAACATTCAGGACACAAAAAGCGATGAAGATTCAGGATGCGAAAAGTGACGAAAATTCAGGATGCGAAAAGTGACGAAAATTCAGGACACGAAAAGCGACGCAAATTCAGGGCGCAAAAAGGGACAAAAATTCAGGAAGCGAAAAGCAACGCTAATTCAGGACGCGATTAGCGACGAAATTTCAGGATGCGAAAATTGACAAAAATTCAGGATGCGAAAATCGACGAAAATTCAGGACGTGAAAAGCTACTGAATTTCAGGACACGAAAAAGACCAACATTCAGGGTGCGAAAAGCGACGAAAATTCACGATGTGAAAAGCAACGAAAATTAAGAATGCAATAAGGGACGAAAATTCAGGAAGAGATAAGTGACAGAAATTCAAGACGTGAAAAGCGACCAAAATTTCAGACGCAAAAATCAACAAAATTTCAGGACACGAAAAAAGACAAAAATTCAGGATGCAAAAAGCGACCCTAATTCAGGACGCGATTAGCGACGGAAATTCAGGATGCGAAAATAGACAAAAATTCAGGAATTGAAAAGCGACGACAATCCAGGACGCAAAAATCGACAAAAATCCAGGACGCAAAACCCGACTAAATATCAGGATGGGAAAAGCGACAGAAATTCAGGAAGCGAAAAGCGACAAAAATTCAGGACGTGAAAAGCGACGACAATCAGGACGTGAAAAGCAACAGAAATCCAGGACGCGCAAAGCGACAAAATTTCAGGACGTGAAAAGCGACGAAAATTCAGAATGCGATAAGGGACGAAAATTCAGGGCGAGAAAAGTGACAGAAATTCAAGACGTGAAAAGCGACCAAAAATCCAGACGCAAAAATCGACAAAATTTCAGGACGCGAAAAAAGACAAAAATTCAGGATGCGAAAAGCGACCCTAATTCAGGACGCGATTAGCGACGGAAATTCAGGATGCTCAATTCGACAAAAATTCAGGAATTGAAAAGCGACGACAATCCAGGACGCAAAAATCGACGAAAATCCAGGACGCAAAAATCGACGAAAATCCAGGACGCAAAACCCGACTAAATATCAGGATGGGAAAAGCGACGGAAATTCAGGAAGCGAAAAGCGACGAAAATTCAGGATGCGAAAATTGACGAAACTTCAGGATGCGAAAAGTGACGAAAATTCAGGACGAGAAAAGTGACGAAAATTCAGAATGAGATAAGGGACGAAAATTCAGAATGCGATAAGGAATGAAAATTCAGGACGAGAAAAGTGACAGAAATTCAAGACGTGAAAAGCGACCAAAATTCCAGACGCAAAAATCGACAAAATTTCAGGACACGAAAAAAGACAAAAATTCAGGATGTGAAAAGCGACGATAATCCAGGACGCAAAAAGCGACGAAAACCCAGGACGCAAAACCCGACTAAATATCAGGATGGGAAAAGCGACGGAAATTCAGGAAGCGAAAAGCGACAAAAATTCAGGACGCGAATAGCGACGACAATCAGGACGCGAAAAGCAACAGAAATCCAGGACGCGCAAAGCGACAAAATTTCAGGACGTGAAAAGCGACGAAAATTCAGAATGCGATAAGGAACGAAAATTCAGGACGAGAAAAGTGACAGAAATTCAAGACGTGAAAAGCGACCAAATTCCAGACGCAAAAATCGACAAAATTTCAGGACGCAAAAAAAGACAAAAATTCAGGATGTGCAAAGCGACGATAATCCAGGACGCAAAAAGCGACGAAAACCCAGGACGCAAAACCCGACTTAATATCAGGATGGGAAAAGCGACGGAAATTCAGGAAGCGAAAAGCGACGAAAATTCAGGACGTGAAAAGCTACTAAATTTCAGGACTCAAAAATGACGAACATTCAGGACACAAAGAGCGAGGAAACTTCAGCATGCGAAAAGTGATGAAAATTCAGGATGCGAAAAGCGACGAAAATTCAGGACACGAAAAGCGACGCAAATTCAGGGCGCAAAAAGGGACAAAAATTCAGGAAGCGAAAAGCAACGCTAATCCAGGACGCAAAAAGCGACAAAAACCCAGGTCGCAAAACCCGACTGAATATCAGGATGGGAAAAGCGACATAAATTCAGGATGCCAAAAGTGACGAAAATTCAGGACGCGAAAAGCTACTGAATTTGAGGACACGAAAAAGACCAACATTCACGGTGCGAAAAGCGACGAAAATTCACGATGTTAAAAGCAACGAAAATTCAGAATGCAATAAGGGACGAAAATTCAGGAAGAGATAAGTGACAGAAATTCAAGACGTGAAAAGCGACCAAAATTCCAGACGCAAAACTCGACAAAATTTCAGGACACGAAAAAAGACAAAAATTCAGGATGCGAAAAGCGACCCTAATTCAGGACGCGATTAGCGACGGAAATTCAGGATGCGAAAATAGACAAAAATTCAGGAATTGAAAAGCAACTACAATCCAGGACGCTAAAATCGACAAAAATCCAGGACGCAAAACCCGACTAAATATCAGGATGGGAGAAAGCGATGGAAATTCAGGAACCAAAAAGCGACGAAAATTCAGGACGTGAAAAGCGACTAAATTTCAGGACTCAAAAATGACGAACATTTAGGACACAAAAAGCGAAAGATTCAGGATGCGAAAAGTGACGAAAATTCAGGATGCGAAAAGTGACGAAAATTCAGGACACGAAAAGCGACGCAAATTCAGGGCGCAAAAAGGGACAAAAATTCAGGAAGCGAAAAGCAACGCTAATTCAGGACGCGATTAGCGACGAAATTTCAGGATGCGAAAATTGACAAAAATTCAGGATGCGAAAATCGACAAAAATTCAGGATGTGAAAAGCGACGATAATCCAGGACGCAAAAAGCGACGAAAACCCAGGTCGCAAAACCCGACTAAATATCAGGATGGGAAAAGCAACATAAATTCAGGATGCCAAAAGCGACAAAAATTCAGGACGCGAAAAGCTACTGAATTTCAGGACACGAAAAAGACCAACATTCAGGGTGCGAAAAGCGACGAAAATTCACGATGTGAAAAGCAACGAAAATTAAGAATGCAATAAGGGACGAAAATTCAGGAAGAGATAAGTGACAGAAATTCAAGACGTGAAAAGCGACCAAAATTTCAGACGCAAAAATCAACAAAATTTCAGGACACGAAAAAAGACAAAAATTCAGGATGCGAAAAGCGACCCTAATTCAGGAATTGAAAAGCGACGACAATCCAGGACGCAAAAATCGACAAAAATCCAGGACGCAAAACCCGACTAAATATCAGGATGGGAAAAGCGACAGAAATTCAGGAAGCGAAAAGCGACAAAAATTCAGGACGTGAAAAGCGACGACAATCAGGACGTGAAAAGCAACAGAAATCCAGGACGTGCAAAGCGACAAAATTTCAGGACGTGAAAAGCGACGAAAATTCAGAATGCGATAAGGGACGAAAATTCAGGGCGAGAAAAGTGACAGAAATTCAAGACGTGAAAAGCAACCAAAAATCCAGACGCAAAAATCGACAAAATTTCAGGACGCGAAAAAAGACAAAAATTCAGGATGCGAAAAGCGACCCTAATTCAGGACGCGATTAGCGACGGAAATTCAGGATGCTCAATTCGACAAAAATTCAGGAATTGAAAAGCGAAGACAATCCAGGACGCAAAAATCGACGAAAATCCAGGACGCAAAAATCGACGAAAATCCAGGACGCAAAACCCGACTAAATATCAGGATGGGAAAAGCGACGGAAATTCAGGAAGCGAAAAGCGACGAAAATTCAGGATGCGAAAATTGACGAAAATTCAGGATGCGAAAAGTGACGAAAATAGAGGACACGAAAAGCGACGCAAATTCAGGGCGCAAAAAGGGGCAAAAATACAGGAAGCGAAAAGCAACGTTAATTCAGGACGCGATTAGCGACGAAAATTCAGGATGCAAAAATCGATAAAAATTCAGGATGTGAAAAGCGACGATAATCCAGGACGCAAAAAGCGACGAAAACCCAGGTCGCAAAACCCGACTAAATATCAGCATGGGAAAAGCGACATAAATTCAGGATGCCAAAAGCGACAAAAATTCAGGACACGAAAAGCTACTGAATTTCAGGACGCGAAAAAGAACACATTCAGGGCGCAAAAAGCGACGGAAATTCACGATGTGAAAAGCAACAAAAATTCAGCATGCAAAAAGCGACAAAAATTCAGGACACGAAAAGCGACGCAAATTTAGGGCACGAAAAGGGACGAAAATTCTGGACGCGAAAAGCAATGAAAATTCAAGACTGGAAGAGCGACAATAATTCCAGATGCAAAAGGCGATGAAATTTAAGGACGCGAAAAGGGACTAAAATTCTGGAAGTGAAAAGCCACGAAGATTCAGATACAAAAAGGGACAGAAAATTCAGGAAGCGATAAGTGATGAAAATTCAGGACACGAAAAGCGACGACAAATCCGGACGCAAAATTCGATGAAATATCAGGATGCGAAAACTGACGAAAATTCAGGATGCGGAAAGCGACAAAAATTGAGGACGTGAAAAGCGACGACAATCGGGACGCGAAAAGCCACAGAAATCCAGGACGCGCAAAGCGCCAAAGTTTTACGACGTGAAAAGCGACGAAAATTCAGAATGAGATAAGGGACGAAAATTCAGGATGAGAAAAGTGACAGAAATTCAAAACGTGAAAAGCGACCAAAATTCCAGACGCAAAAATCGACAAAATTTCAGGACGCGAAAAAAGACAAAAATTCAGGATGCGAAAAGCGACCCTAATTCAGGACGCGATTAGCGACGGAAATTCAGGATGCGAAAATAGACAAAAATTCAGGAATTGAAAAGCGACAACAATCCAGGACGCAAAAATCGACGAAAATCCAGGACGCAAAAATCGACAAAAATCCAGGACGCAAAACCTGACTAAATATCAGGATGGGAAAAGCGACGGAAATTCAGGAAGCGAAAAGCGACGAAAATTCAGGATGCGAAAAGTGACGAAAATTCAGGATGCGAAAAGTGACGAAAATTCAGGACACGAAAAGCGACGCAAATTCAGGGCGCAAAAAGGGACAAAAATTCAGCAAGCGAAAAGCAAAGCTAATTCAGGACGCGATTAGCGACGAAATTTCAGGATGCGAAAATTGACAAAAATTCAGGATGCGAAAATCGATAAAAATTCAGGATGTGAAAAGCGACGATAATCCAGGACGCAAAAAGCGACGAAAACCCAGGTCGCAAAACCCGACTAAATATCAGCATGGGAAAAGCGACATAAATTCAGGATGCCAAAAGCGACAAAAATTCAGGATACGAAAAGCTACTGAATTTCAGGAAGCGAAAAAGAACACATTCAGGGCGCAAAAAGCGACGAAAATTCACGATGCGAAAAGCAACAAAAATTCAGCATGCAAAAAGCGACAAAAATTCAGGACACGAAAAGCGACGCAAATTTAGGGCACGAAAAGGGACGAAAATTCTGGACGCGAAAAGCAATGAAAATTCAAGACTGGAAGAGCGACAATAATTCCAGATGCAAAAGGCGATGAAATTTAAGGACGCGAAAAGGGACTAAAATTCTGGAAGTGAAAAGCCACGAAGATTCAGATACAAAAAGGGACAGAAAATTCAGGAAGCGATAAGTGATGAAAATTCAGGACACGAAAAGCGACGACAAATCCGGACGCAAAATTCGATGAAATATCAGGATGCGAAAACTGACGAAAATTCAGGATGCAGAAAGCGACAAAAATTGAGGACGTGAAAAGCGACGACAATCGGGACGCGAAAAGCCACAGAAATCCAGGACGCGCAAAGCGCCAAAGTTTTACGACGTGAAAAGCGACGAAAATTCAGAATGAGATAAGGGACGAAAATTCAGGATGAGAAAAGTGACAGAAATTCAAAACGTGAAAAGCGACCAAAATTCCAGACGCAAAAATCGACAAAATTTCAGGACGCGAAAAAAGACAAAAATTCAGGATGCGAAAAGCGACCCTAATTCAGGACGCGATTAGCGACGGAAATTCAGGATGCGAAAATAGACAAAAATTCAGGAATTGAAAAGCGACGACAATCCAGGACGCAAAAATCGACGAAAATCCAGGACGCAAAAATCGACAAAAATCCAGGACGCAAAACCCGACTAAATATCAGGATGGGAAAAGCGACGGAAATTCAGGAAGCGAAAAGCGACGAAAATTCAGGATGCGAAAAGTGACGAAAATTCAGGATGCGAAAAGTGACGAAAATTCAGGACACGAAAAGCGACGCAAATTCAGGGCGCAAAAAGGGACAAAAATTCAGCAAGCGAAAAGCAAAGCTAATTCAGGACGCGATTAGCGACGAAATTTCAGGATGCGAAAATTGACAAAAATTCAGGATGCGAAAATCGATAAAAATTCAGGATGTGAAAAGCGACGATAATCCAGGACGCAAAAAGCGACGAAAACCCAGGTCGCAAAACCCGACTAAATATCAGCATGGGAAAAGCGACATAAATTCAGGATGCCAAAAGCGACAAAAATTCAGGATACGAAAAGCTACTGAATTTCAGGAAGCGAAAAAGAACACATTCAGGGCGCAAAAAGCGACGAAAATTCACGATGCGAAAAGCAACAAAAATTCAGCATGCAAAAAGCGACAAAAATTCAGGACACGAAAAGCAACGCAAATTTAGGGCACGAAAAGGGACGAAAATTCTGGACGCGAAAAGCAATGAAAATTCAAGACTGGAAGAGCGACAATAATTCCAGATGCAAAAGGCGATGAAATTTAAGGACGCGAAAAGGGACTAAAATTCTGGAAGTGAAAAGCCACGAAGATTCAGATACAAAAAGGGACAGAAAATTCAGGAAGCGATAAGTGATGAAAATTCAGGACACGAAAAGCGACGACAAATCCGGACGCAAAATTCGATGAAATATCAGGATGCGAAAACTGACGAAAATTCAGGATGCGGAAAGCGACAAAAATTGAGGACGTGAAAAGCGACGACAATCGGGACGTGAAAAGCCACAGAAATCCAGGACGCGCAAAGCGCCAAAGTTTTAGGACGTGAAAAGCGATGAAAATTCAGAATGAGATAAGGGACGAAAATTCAGGACGAGAAAAGTGACAGAAATTCAAAACGTGAAAAGCGACCAAAATTCCAGACGCAAAAATCGACAAAATTTCAGGACGCGAAAAAAGACAAAAATTCAGGATGCGAAAAGCGACCCTAATTCAGGACGCGATTAGCGACGGAAATTCAGGATGCGAAAATAGACAAAAATTCAGGAATTGAAAAGCGACAACAATCCAGGATGCAAAAATCGACGAAAATCCAGGACGCAAAACCCGACTAAATATCAGGATGGGAAAAGCGACGGAAATTCAGGATGCCAAAAGCGACGAAAATTCAGGACGCGAAAAGCTACTGAATTTCAGGACACGAAAAAGACCAACATTCAGGGTGCGAAAAGCGACGAAAATTCACGATGTGAAAAGCAACGAAAATTAAGAATGCAATAAGGGACGAAAATTCAGGAAGAGATAAGTGACAGAAATTCAAGACGTGAAAAGCGACCAAAATTTCAGACGCAAAAATCAACAAAATTTCAGGACACGAAAAAAGACAAAAATTCAGGATGCGAAAAGCGACCCTAATTCAGGAATTGAAAAGCGACGACAATCCAGGACGCAAAAATCGACAAAAATCCAGGACGCAAAACCCGACTAAATATCAGGATGGGAAAAGCGACAGAAATTCAGGAAGCGAAAAGCGACAAAAATTCAGGACGTGAAAAGCGACGACAATCAGGACGTGAAAAGCAACAGAAATCCAGGACGTGCAAAGCGACAAAATTTCAGGACGTGAAAAGCGACGAAAATTCAGAATGCGATAAGGGACGAAAATTCAGGGCGAGAAAAGTGACAGAAATTCAAGACGTGAAAAGCAACCAAAAATCCAGACGCAAAAATCGACAAAATTTCAGGACGCGAAAAAAGACAAAAATTCAGGATGCGAAAAGCAACCCTAATTCAGGACGCGATTAGCGACGGAAATTCAGGATGCTCAATTCGACAAAAATTCAGGAATTGAAAAGCGACGACAATCCAGGACGCAAAAATCGACGAAAATCCAGGACGCAAAAATCGACAAAAATCCAGGACGCAAAACCCGACTAAATATCAGGATGGGAAAAGCGACGGAAATTCAGGAAGCGAAAAGCGACGAAAATTCAGGATGCGAAAATTGACGAAAATTCAGGATGCGAAAAGTGACGAAAATAGAGGACACGAAAAGCGACGCAAATTCAGGGCGCAAAAAGGGGCAAAAATACAGGAAGCGAAAAGCAACGTTAATTCAGGACGCGATTAGCGACGAAAATTCAGGATGCAAAAATCGATAAAAATTCAGGATGTGAAAAGCGACGATAATCCAGGACGCAAAAAGCGACGAAAACCCAGGTCGCAAAACCCGACTAAATATCAGCATGGGAAAAGCGACATAAATTCAGGATGCCAAAAGCGACAAAAATTCAGGACACGAAAAGCTACTGAATTTCAGGACGCGAAAAAGAACACATTCAGGGCGCAAAAAGCGACGGAAATTCACGATGTGAAAAGCAACAAAAATTCAGCATGCAAAAAGCGACAAAAATTCAGGACACGAAAAGCGACGCAAATTTAGGGCACGAAAAGGGACGAAAATTCTGGACGCGAAAAGCAATGAAAATTCAAGACTGGAAGAGCGACAATAATTCCAGATGCAAAAGGCGATGAAATTTAAGGACGCGAAAAGGGACTAAAATTCTGGAAGTGAAAAGCCACGAAGATTCAGATACAAAAAGGGACAGAAAATTCAGGAAGCGATAAGTGATGAAAATTCAGGACACGAAAAGCGACGACAAATCCGGACGCAAAATTCGATGAAATATCAGGATGCGAAAACTGACGAAAATTCAGGATGCGGAAAGCGACAAAAATTGAGGACGTGAAAAGCGACGACAATCGGGACGCGAAAAGCCACAGAAATCCAGGACGCGCAAAGCGCCAAAGTTTTACGACGTGAAAAGCGACGAAAATTCAGAATGAGATAAGGGACGAAAATTCAGGATGAGAAAAGTGACAGAAATTCAAAACGTGAAAAGCGACTAAAATTCCAGACGCAAAAATCGACAAAATTTCAGGACGCGAAAAAAGACAAAAATTCAGGATGCGAAAAGCGACCCTAATTCAGGACGCGATTAGCGACGGAAATTCAGGATGCGAAAATAGACAAAAATTCAGGAATTGAAAAGCGACGACAATCCAGGACGCAAAAATCGACGAAAATCCAGGACGCAAAAATCGACAAAAATCCAGGACGCAAAACCTGACTAAATATCAGGATGGGAAAAGCGACGGAAATTCAGGAAGCGAAAAGCGACGAAAATTCAGGATGCGAAAAGTGACGAAAATTCAGGATGCGAAAAGTGACGAAAATTCAGGACACGAAAAGCGACGCAAATTCAGGGCGCAAAAAGGGACAAAAATTCAGCAAGCGAAAAGCAAAGCTAATTCAGGACGCGATTAGCAACGAAATTTCAGGATGCGAAAATTGACAAAAATTCAGGATGCGAAAATCGATAAAAATTCAGGATGTGAAAAGCGACGATAATCCAGGACGCAAAAAGCGACGAAAACCCAGGTCGCAAAACCCGACTAAATATCAGCATGGGAAAAGCGACATAAATTCAGGATGCCAAAAGCGACGAAAATTCAGGATACGAAAAGCTACTGAATTTCAGGAAGCGAAAAAGAACACATTCAGGGCGCAAAAAGCGACGAAAATTCACGATGCGAAAAGCAACAAAAATTCAGCATGCAAAAAGCGACAAAAATTCAGGACACGAAAAGCGACGCAAATTTAGGGCACGAAAAGGGACGAAAATTCTGGACGCGAAAAGCAATGAAAATTCAAGACTGGAAGAGCGACAATAATTCCAGATGCAAAAGGCGATGAAATTTAAGGACGCGAAAAGGGACTAAAATTCTGGAAGTGAAAAGCCACGAAGATTCAGATACAAAAAGGGACAGAAAATTCAGGAAGCGATAAGTGATGAAAATTCAGGACACGAAAAGCGACGACAAATCCGGACGCAAAATTCGATGAAATATCAGGATGCGAAAACTGACGAAAATTCAGGATGCAGAAAGCGACAAAAATTGAGGACGTGAAAAGCGACGACAATCGGGACGCGAAAAGCCACAGAAATCCAGGACGCGCAAAGCGCCAAAGTTTTACGACGTGAAAAGCGACGAAAATTCAGAATGAGATAAGGGACGAAAATTCAGGATGAGAAAAGTGACAGAAATTCAAAACGTGAAAAGCGACCAAAATTCCAGACGCAAAAATCGACAAAATTTCAGGACGCGAAAAAAGACAAAAATTCAGGATGCGAAAAGCGACCCTAATTCAGGACGCGATTAGCGACGGAAATTCAGGATGCGAAAATAGACAAAAATTCAGGAATTGAAAAGCGACGACAATCCAGGACGCAAAAATCGACGAAAATCCAGGACGCAAAAATCGACAAAAATCCAGGACGCAAAACCCGACTAAATATCAGGATGGGAAAAGCGACGGAAATTCAGGAAGCGAAAAGCGACGAAAATTCAGGATGCGAAAAGTGACGAAAATTCAGGATGCGAAAAGTGACGAAAATTCAGGACACGAAAAGCGACGCAAATTCAGGGCGCAAAAAGGGACAAAAATTCAGGAAGCGAAAAGCAAAGCTAATTCAGGACGCGATTAGCGACGAAATTTCAGGATGCGAAAATTGACAAAAATTCAGGATGCGAAAATCGATAAAAATTCAGGATGTGAAAAGCGACGATAATCCAGGACGCAAAAAGCGACGAAAACCCAGGTCGCAAAACCCGACTAAATATCAGCATGGGAAAAGCGACATAAATTCAGGATGCCAAAAGCGACAAAAATTCAGGATACGAAAAGCTACTGAATTTCAGGAAGCGAAAAAGAACACATTCAGGGCGCAAAAAGCGACGAAAATTCACGATGCGAAAAGCAACAAAAATTCAGCATGCAAAAAGCGACAAAAATTCAGGACACGAAAAGCGACGCAAATTTAGGGCACGAAAAGGGACGAAAATTCTGGACGCGAAAAGCAATGAAAATTCAAGACTGGAAGAGCGACAATAATTCCAGATGCAAAAGGCGATGAAATTTAAGGACGCGAAAAGGGACTAAAATTCTGGAAGTGAAAAGCCACGAAGATTCAGATACAAAAAGGGACAGAAAATTCAGGAAGCGATAAGTGATGAAAATTCAGGACACGAAAAGCGACGACAAATCCGGACGCAAAATTCGATGAAATATCAGGATGCGAAAACTGACGAAAATTCAGGATGCGGAAAGTGACAAAAATTGAGGACGTGAAAAGCGACGACAATCGGGACGTGAAAAGCCACAGAAATCCAGGACGCGCAAAGCGCCGAAGTTTTAGGACGTGAAAAGCGACGAAAATTCAGAATGAGATAAGGGACGAAAATTCAGGACGAGAAAAGTGACAGAAATTCAAAACGTGAAAAGCGACCAAAATTCCAGACGCAAAAATCGACAAAATTTCAGGACGCGAAAAAAGACAAAAATTCAGGATGCGAAAAGCGACCCTAATTCAGGACGCGATTAGCGACGGAAATTCAGGATGCGAAAATAGACAAAAATTCAGGAATTGAAAAGCGACAACAATCCAGGATGCAAAAATCGACGAAAATCCAGGACGCAAAACCTGACTAAATATCAGGATGGGAAAAGCGACGGAAATTCAGGAAGCGAAAAGCGACAAAAATTCAGGACGCGAATAGCGACGACAATCAGGACGCGAAAAGCAACAGAAATCCAGGACGTGCAAAGCGACAAAATTTCAGGATGTGAAAAGCAACGAAAATTCAGAATGCGATAAGGAATGAAAATTCAGGACGAGAAAAGTGACAGAAATTCAAGACGTGAAAAGCGACCAAAATTCCAGACGCAAAAATCGACAAAATTTCAGGACGCGAAAAAAGACCAAAATTCAGGATGTGAAAAGCGACGATAATCCAGGACGCAAAAAGCGACGAAAACCCAGGATGCAAAACCCGACTAAATATCAGGATGGGAAAAGCGACGGAAATTCAGGAAGCGAAAAGCGACAAAAATTCAGGACGCGAATAGCGACGACAATCAGGACGCGAAAAGCAACAGAAATCCAGGACGCGAATAGCGACGACAATCAGGACGCGAAAAGCAACAGAAATCCTGGACGCGCAAAGCGACAAAATTTCAGGACGTGAAAAGCGACGAAAATTCAGAATGCGATAAGGAACGAAAATTCAGGACGAGAAAAGTGACAGAAATTCAAGACGTGAAAAGCGACCAAATTCCAGACGCAAAAATCGACAAAATTTCAGGACGCGAAAAAAGACAAAAATTCAGGATGTGCAAAGCGACGATAATCCAGGACGCAAAAAGCGACGAAAACCCAGGACGCAAAACCCGACTTAATATCAGGATGGGAAAAGCGACGGAAATTCAGGAAGCGAAAAGCGACGAAAATTCAGGACGTGAAAAGCTACTAAATTTCAGGACTCAAAAATGACGAACATTCAGAACACAAAGAGCGAGGAAACTTCAGCATGCGAAAAGTGATGAAAATTCAGGATGCGAAAAGCGACGAAAATTCAGGACACGAAAAGCGACGCAAATTCAGGGCGCAAAAAGGGACAAAAATTCAGGAAGCGAAAAGCAACGCTAATCCAGGACGCAAAAAGCGACAAAAACCCAGGTCGCAAAACCCGACTGAATATCAGGATGGGAAAAGCGACATAAATTCAGGATGCCAAAAGTGACGAAAATTCAGGACGCGAAAAGCTACTGAATTTGAGGACACGAAAAAGACCAACATTCACGGTGCGAAAAGCGACGAAAATTCACGATGTTAAAAGCAACTAAAATTCAGAATGCAATAAGGGACGAAAATTCAGGAAGAGATAAGTGACAGAAATTCAAGACGTGAAAAGCGACCAAAATTCCAGACGCAAAACTCGACAAAATTTCAGGACACGAAAAAAGACAAAAATTCAGGATGCGAAAAGCGACCCTAATTCAGGACGCGATTAGCGACGGAAATTCAGGATGCGAAAATAGACAAAAATTCAGGAATTGAAAAGCAACTACAATCCAGGACGCTAAAATCGACAAAAATCCAGGACGCAAAACCCGACTAAATATCAGGATGGGAGAAAGCGATGGAAATTCAGGAACCAAAAAGCGACGAAAATTCAGGACGTGAAAAGCGACTAAATTTCAGGACTCAAAAATGACGAACATTCAGGACACAAAAAGCGACAGATTCAGGATGCGAAAAGTGACGAAAATTCAGGATGCGAAAAGTGACGAAAATTCAGGACACGAAAAGCGACGCAAATTCAGGGCGCAAAAAGGGACAAAAATTCAGGAAGCGAAAAGCAACGCTAATTCAGGACGCGATTAGCGACGAAATTTCAGGATGCGAAAATTGACAAAAATTCAGGATGCGATAATCGACAAAAATTCAGGATGTGAAAAGCGACGATAATCCAGGACGCAAAAAGCGACGAAAACCCAGGTCGCAAAACCCGACTAAATATCAGGATGGGAAAAGCAACATAAATTCAGGATGCCAAAAGCGACGAAAATTCAGGACGCGAAAAGCTACTGAATTTCAGGACACGAAAAAGACCAACATTCAGGGTGCGAAAAGCGACGAAAATTCACGATGTGAAAAGCAACGAAAATTAAGAATGCAATAAGGGACGAAAATTCAGGAAGAGATAAGTGACAGAAATTCAAGACGTGAAAAGCGACCAAAATTTCAGACGCAAAAATCAACAAAATTTCAGGACGCGAAAAAAGACAAAAATTCAGGATGTGCAAAGCGACGATAATCCAGGACGCAAAAAGCGACGAAAACCCAGGACGCAAAACCCGACTAAATATCAGGATGGGAAAAGCGACGGAAATTCAGGAAGCGAAAAGCGACGAAAATTCAGGATGCGAAAAGTGACGAAAATTCAGGATGCGAAAAGTGACGAAAATTCAGGACACGAAAAGCGATGCAAATTCAGGGCGCAAAAAGGGACAAAAATTCAGGAAGCGAAAAGCAAAGCTAATTCAGGACGCGATTAGCGACGAAATTTCAGGATGCGAAAATTGACAAAAATTCAGGATGCGAAAATTGACAAAAATTCAGGATGTGAAAAGCGACGATAATCCAGGACGCAAAAAGCGACGAAAACCCAGGTCGCAAAACCCGACTAAATATCAGGATGGGAAAAGCGACATAAATTCAGGATGCCAAAAGCGACGAAAATTCAGGACGCGAAAAGCTACTGAATTTGAGGACACGAAAAAGACCAACATTCAGGGTGCGAAAAGCGACGAAAATTCACGATGTTGAAAGCAACGAAAATTCAGAATGCAATAAGGGACGAAAATTCAGGAAGAGATAAGTGACAGAAATTCAAGACGTGAAAAGCGACCAAAATTCCAGACGCAAAACTCGACAAAATTTCAGGACACGAAAAAAGACAAAAATTCAGGGTGCGAAAAGCGACCCTAATTCAGGACGCGATTAGCGACGGAAATTCAGGATGCGAAAATAGACAAAAATTCAGGAATTGAAAAGCGATGACAATCCAGGGCGCAAAAATCGACAAAAATCCAGGACGCAAAACCCGACTAAATATCAGGATGGGAAAAGCGACGGAAATTCAGGAAGCGAAAAGCGACGAAAATTCAGGATGCGAAAAGTGACGAAAATTCAGGATGCGAAAAGTGACGAAAATTCAGGACACGAAAAGCGATGCAAATTCAGGGCGCAAAAATGGACAAAAATTCAGGAAGCGAAAAGCAAAGCTAATTCAGGACGCGATTAGCGACGAAATTTCAGGATGCGAAAATTGACAAAAATTCAGGATGCGAAAATCGACAAAAATTCAGGATGTGAAAAGCGACAAAAATCCAGGACGCAAAAAGCGACGAAAACCCAGGTCGCAAAACCCGACTAAATATCAGGATGGGAAAAGCGACATAAATTCAGGATGCCAAAAGCGACGAAAATTCAGGACGCGAAAAGCTACTGAATTTGAGGACACGAAAAAGACCAACATTCAGGGTGCGAAAAGCGACGAAAATTCACGATGTTGAAAGCAACGAAAATTCAGAATGCAATAAGGGACGAAAATTCAGGAAGAGATAAGTGACAGAAATTCAAGACGTGAAAAGCGACCAAAATTCCAGACGCAAAACTCGACAAAATTTCAGGACACGAAAAAAGACAAAAATTCAGGGTGCGAAAAGCGACCCTAATTCAGGACGCGATTAGCGACGGAAATTCAGGATGCGAAAATAGACAAAAATTCAGGAATTGAAAAGCGATGACAATCCAGGGCGCAAAAATCGACAGAAATCCAGGACGCAAAACCCGACTAAATATCAGGATGGGAAAAGCGACGGAAATTCAGGAAGCGAAAAGCGACAAAAATTCAGGACGTGAAAAGCTACTAAATTTCAGGACTCAAAAATGATGAACATTCAGGACACAAAAAGCGACGAAAATTCAGGATGCCAAAAGTGACGAAAATTCAGGATGCGAAAAGCTACTGAATTTGAGGACACGAAAAAGACCAACATTCAGGGTGTGAAAAGCGACGAAAATTCACGATGTGAAAAGCAACGAAAATTCAGAATGCAATAAGGGACGAAAATTCAGGAAGAGATAAGTGACAGAAATTCAAGACGTGAAAAGCGACCAAAATTCCAGACGCAAAACTCGACAAAATTTCAGGACACGAAAAAAGACAAAAATTCAGGGTGCGAAAAGCGACCCTAATTCAGGACGCGATTAGCGACGGAAATTCAGGATGCGAAAATAGACAAAAATTCAGGAATTGAAAGGCGATGACAATCCAGGACGCAAAAATCGACAAAAATCCAGGACGCAAAACCCGACTAAATATCAGGATGGGAAAAGCGACGGAAATTCAGGAAGCGAAAAGCGACAAAAATTCAGGACGTGAAAAGCTACTAAATTTCAGGACTCAAAAATGATGAACATTCAGGACACAAAAAGCGACGAAAATTCAGGATGCTAAAAGTGACGAAAATTCAGAACACGAATAGTGACGCAAATTCAGGGCGCAAAAAGGGACAAAAATTCAGGAAGCGAAAAGCAATACTAATTCAGGACGCGATTAGCGACGAAAATTCAGGATGAGAAAATCGACAAAAATTCAGGATGTGAAAAGCGACGATAATCCAGGACACAAAAAGCGACGAAAACCCAGGTCGCAAAACCCGACTAAATATCAGGATGGGAAAAGCGCCGCAAATTCAGGACGCGAAAATGACGAACATTCAGGACGCAAAAAGTGACAAGAATTCAAGACGTGAAGAGCGACGAAAATTCAGGATGCAAAAAGCAACGAAATTCAGGACACGAAAAGTGACGCTAATTCAGGTCGCGAAAAGGGACAAAAATTCAGGAAGCAATAAGTGACGAAAATTCAGGACACGAAAAGAGACGACAATTCCGGACGCAAAAATCGACGAAATATCAGGATGCGAAAACTGACCAAAATTCAGGTCGCGAAAAGCGACAAAAATTCAGGACGTGAAAAACAACGACAATCAGGACACGAAAAGAAACAAAATTTCAGGATGCGAAAAGTGACGAAAATTCAGGATGTGATAAGGGACGAAAATTCAGGACGAGAAAAGTGACAGAAATTCAAGACGTGAAAAGCGACCAAAATTCTGGACGCAAAAATCGACGAAATTTCAGGAGGCAAAAAAAGACGATAATTAAGATGCGAAATTGGACAGAAAATTCAGGACACGATAAGTGACGAAAATTCAGGACTCAAAAAGCGACAAAAGTTCAGGATGCGAAAGGCGACGAAAATTCATGACACGAAAAGCGACGAAAATTCAAGACGTGAAAAACTATCAAATTTCAGGACGCCAAAAGTGACGAAAATTCAGCATGTGAAACGCGGCGAATATTCAAGAAGCAAAAATCGATGAACATTCAGGAAAAGAAAAGCGACAAAAATTCTGGATGCGATAAGTGACGAAAATTCAGGATGCGAAAAGCAACGAAAATTCAGGACATGAAAACCGGCGCAAATTCAGGGCGATAAAGGGGACAAAAATTCAGGATGCGAAAAGCGACGCTAATTCAGGACACGATTAGCGACGAAAATTCAGGATGCGAAAAGCGATGAAAATTCAAGACTGGAAAAGCGACAATAATTCCAGATGCAAAAATCGACGAAATTGAACGACGCGAAAACCGACAAAAATTCTGGAAGCGAAAAGCGACGAAGATTCTGGTAGTGAAAAGCGATGAAGATTCAGGCGCAAAAAGGGACAGAAAATTCAGGAAACGATGTGACGAAAATTCAGGACACGAAAAGCGACGACAATTCCGGATGGAAAAATCGACTAAACATCAGGATGCGAAAACTGACGAAAATTCAGGATGTGAAAAGTGACGACAATCAAGATGCGAAAAGCAACAGAAATCCAGGAGGCGAAAAGCGACAAAATTTCAGGATGTGAAAAGCAACGAAAATTCAGAATGCAAAAATCGACGAAATTTCAGGACGCAAAAAAAGAAGATAATTAAGATGCAAAAAGTGACACAAATTCAGGACGTGAAAAGCGACATTTCCGGATGCGAAAAGCAACAAAAGTTCAAGATGCGAAAAAACGAAAATTCAGGACGGGAAATTGGATAGAAAATTCAAGATGTGAAAAACTATGAAATTTCAGGGCGCCAAAAGTGATGAAAATTCAGGATGACAAACACGACGAATATTCAAGAAGCAAAAATCGACGAACATTCAGGACGAGAAAAGCGACAAAAATTCAGGATGTGAAAAGCGACAACAATCCAGGACGCAAAAAGCGACGAAAATCCAGGATGCAAAATCCGACTAAATATCAGGACGCGAAAAGCGACGAAAATTCAGGACGCGAAAAGCTACTGATTTTCAGGATGCGAAAATAATGCACATTCAGGACGCAAAAAGCGACGAAAATTCTGGATGTGAAAAGCGATGCTAATTCAGGACGCAAATAGCGACGAAAATTCAGGATGCAAAAATCGACAAAAATTCAGGATGTGAAAAGCGACAACAATCCAGGATGCAAAAAGCAACAAAAATTCAAGATGCAAAAAGACGAAAATTTAGGACGCAAAATTGGACAGAAAATTCAGGACACGATAAACGACGAAAATTTAGGACGCAAAAAGTGACAAAAGTTCAGGTTCAGTTCAAAAGGTGACAAAAATTCAGGACACAAAAAGCGACAAAAATTCAAGACGTCAAAAAAGTATGAAATTTGAGGATGCCGAAAGTGACGAGAAAAGCGACAGAAATTCAGGATGCAAAAGGAGACAAAATCCCGGATGTGAAAGGCGACAACATTTCAGGATGCGAAAAGCAACAAAAAATCAAGATGCGAAAAGACGAAAATTCAGGATGCAAAAGGAGACAAAATTCAGGACACGAAAAGCGACAAAAATTGAAGACGCAAAAATCAATTACATTTCAGGATGCCAAATGCGACGCAAATTCAGGGCGCGAAAAGAAACGGAATTTCAGGACGCGAAAAGCGATGAAAATTTGAGACTGGAAAAGCGACAATAATTCCAGATACAAAAATTGACGAGATTTAAGGACACGAAAACCGACGAAAATTCTGGAAGCGAAAAGCGATGAAGATTCAGATGCAAAAAGGGACAGAAAATTCAGGAAACGTTAAGTGACGAAAATTCAGGACACGAAAAGCGACGATAATTCCGGACGCAATTATCAACGAAATATCAGGATGCGAAAACTGACGAAAATTCAGGACGCGAAAACCGACGAAAATTCTGGAAGCGAAAAGCGATGAAGATTCAGACGCAAAAAGGGACAGAAAATTCAGGAAGCGATAAGTGACTAAAATTCAGGACGCAAAAATTGATGAAATATCATGATGCGAAAACTGACAAAAATTCAGGACGTGAAAAGCGACGACAATCCAGGACGCGAAAAGCGACAAAATTTCAGGACACGAAAAGCGACAAAAATTCAGGATGCCATAAAAAGAACGAAAATTCAGGACGAGAAAAGTGACAGAAATTCAAGACGTGAAAAGCGACGATATCCAGGAAGCGAAAAGCAACAAAAATTACGGACAAGAATAGCAACGCAAATACAGGATGCGATAAGGGGGCGAAAATTCAGGACTAGAAAAGTGATGGAAATTCAAAGAGCAAAAAACGATTAAATTTCAGGATGTCAAATGCGACGAAAATTCAGGACCAGAAACGCGACGACTAAACAAGACGTGAAAAGCGACAAGAATTGAGGACTCGAGAAGCGACAATAATTGAGGACGCGTGAAGCCACAAAAATTCAGGATGCAAAAAGCGAGGAAAATTAAGGACGCGATTAGCGACGAAAATTCAGGATTCAAAAATCGACAAAATTTCAGGATGTGAAAAGCGACGACAATCCAGGACGCAGAAAGTGACGAAAATCCAGGACGCAAAACCCGACAATATCAGGACGGGAAAAGCAACGAAAATTCAGGACGCGAAAATGATGAACATTCAGGATGCGAAAAGCGATGCAAATTCAGGATGCGATAAGGGACAAAAATTCAAGACGCGAAAAGCGACGGAATTTCAAGACGAGAAAAGCGAAAGAAATTCAGGATGCAAAAGGCGACCAAATTCAGGACGTGTAAGGCGAGGAAAATTCAGGACATGAAAAGCGACGAAAATTGAAGACGCGAAAAATGATGAAATTTCAGGATGCCAAATGCGACTAAAATTCAGGACAAGAAATGCGACGACTAAACAACACGTGAAAAGCGACAAGAATAGAGGACACGAGAATCGACAAGAATTGAGGACGAAAATTCAGGATGCAAAAATCGACAAAAATTCAGAATGTGAAAAGCGTCGACAATCCAGGACGCAGAAAGCGATGAAAATCCAGAACGCAAAACATGACTAAATATCAGGACGGGAAAAGCGACAAGAATTGAGGACACGAGAAGCGACAAGAATTGAGGACGAAAATTCAGGTTGCGAAAATCGACAAAAATTCAGGATGTGAAAAGCGACGACAATCCAGGACGCAGAAAGCGACGAAAATCCAGGACGCAAAACCAGACTAAATATCATGACGGGAAAAGCGACGGAAATTCAGGACGCAAAAAACGATAAGTGAATACAATTCCGGATGTGAAAAATGACGACACCTCCGGACGCAAAAATCGACAAAATGTTTGGACACAAAAAGCATCAAAAGATTCTAGACGCGAGAAGTGACAAGAATTCAGACACATAAAGGGACAGAAAGTTCTGGAAGTGTTAAGTGTCGAAAATTCAGGACGCAAAAGGCGTCAAAAAATTCCCATAAAGTGACTAAATTTCAGGATGCGAAGACGACGAACATTCAGGACGCAGAAATCGACGAAAATTCTGGACGCGAAAAGCTACGGAAATTCAAGAAGCGAAAAGCGACGATAATTCCGGACGCAAAAATTGACTAAATTTTAGGATGCGAAAGCTGACAAAAATTCTGGATGCAAAAAGCGACGAAGATTCAATACGCAAAATGCGACAAAAATTCAGACGCAAAAAGGGACAGAAAATTCAGGAAGCGGAATGTGACAAAAATTTAGGACGTGAAAAGTGACGACAATTCAAAAGGGTTTCTACAGCTATATTAATAGCAAAAGGATAACAAGGGATAAAATTGGTCCATTGGAGAGACCGAGTGGGCAGCTACCTGCAGAGCCAAAAGAGATGGGGGAGATATTGAACAATTTATTTTCTTCGGTATTCACCAAGGAGAAGGATATTGAATTATGTGAGGTAAGGGAAACTAGTAGAGTAGCTATGGATACCATGAGTTTCAAAGTAAAAGAAGTGCTGACACTTTTGAAAAATATAAAAGTGGATAAGTCTCCAGGTCCTGACAGGATATTCCCTAGGACATTGAGGGAAGTTAGTGTAGAAATAGCCGGGGCTATGACAGAAATATTTCAAATGTCATTAGAAACGGGAATAGTCCCCGAGGATTGGCGTACTGCGCATGTTGTTCCATTGTTTAAAAAGGGTTCTAAGAGTAAACCTAGCAATTATAGACCGGTTAGTTTGACTTCAGTGGTGGGCAAATTAATGGAAAAGATACTTAGAAATAATATATATAAGCATCTGGATAAACAGGGTCTAATTATGAACAGTCAACATGGATTTATGCCTGGAAGGTCATGTTTGACTAAT
This sequence comes from Raja brachyura, assembly GCA_963514005.1. Next base: position 949,111 of record OY740786.1, read on the forward strand.
CTTCTTGAATTTTTTGAAGAGGTTACTAGGGAAATTGACTAGGGTAAAGCAGTGGATGTTGTCTATATGGACTTTAGTAAGGCCTTTGACAAGGTTCCTCATGGAAGGTTGGTTAACAAGGTTCAACTGTTGGGTATAAATGCAGGAATAGCAAGATTGATTCAACAGTGGCTGAATGGGAGAAGCCAGAGAGTAATGGTGGATGGCTGTTTGTCGGGTTGGAGGCAGGTGACTAGTGGGGTGCCTCGGGGATCTGTGTTGGGTCCTTTGTTGTTTGTCATGTACATCGATGATCTGGATGAAGGGGTGGTAAATTGGATTAGTAAGTATGCAGATGATACCAAGATAGGGGGTGTTGTGGATAATGAAGAGGATTTCCAAAGTCTACAGAGAGATTTAGGCCAGTTGGAAAAATGGGCTGAAAGATGGCAGATGGAGTTTAATGCTGATAAATGTGAGGTGCTACACCTTGGCAGGACAAATCAAAATAGGACGTACATGGTAAATGGTAGGGAATTGAAGAATACAGTTGAACAGAGGGATCTGGGAATAACCGTGCATAGTTCCTTGAAGGTGGAATCTCATATAGATAGGGTGGTAAAGAAATCTTTTGGTATGCTAGCCGTTATAAATCAGAGCATTGAGTATAGAAACTGGGATGTAATGTTAAAATTGTACAAGGCATTGGTGAGACCAAATCTGGACTATGGTGTACAATTTTGGTCGCCCAATTATAGGAAGGATGTCAACAAAATAGAGAGGGTACAGAGGAGATTTACTAGAATGTTGCCTGGGTTTCAACAGCTAAGTTACAGAGATAGGTTGAATAAGTTAGGTCTTTATTCTTTGGAGCGCAGAAGGTTAAGGGGGGACTTGACAGAGGTCTTTAAAATGATGAGAGGGATAGACAGAGTTGATGTGGACAAGCTTTTCCCTTTGAGAATAGGGAAGATTCAAACAAGAGGACATGACTTTAGAATTAAGGGACAGAAGTTTAGGGGTAACATGAGGGGGAACATCTTTACTCAGAGAGTGGTAGCGGTGTGGAATGAGCTTCCAGTGGAAGTGGTGGCGGCAGGTTCGTTGGTATCATTTAAAAATAAATTGGATAGGCATATGGATGAGAATGGTATGGAGGGTTATGGTATGAGTGCAGGCAGGTAGGACTAAGGGAAATAAGTTGTTCGGCACGGCCTTGAAGGGCCGAGATGGCCTGTTTCCGTGCTGTAATTGTTATATGGTTATATGGTTAATTCAAGACGTGAAAAGCGACGAAATTTCAAGACACGAATAGGTTGAATATTGAGGACACGAAAAACGACGCAGATTCAGTACGCGAAAAGCAACAGATTTTCAGGAATGTTGCCTGATCCCCTGAGTTACTCCAGCAATTTTTGTGTTTCTCCTAAGCAACATCTGCGCTGGGTGCACTGGAAAAACGACAACAATTCTGGACGCAAAAAAACGACAATAATTAAGATGCGAAAAGTGACGAAAATTCAGGACGTGAAAAACGATGACAAATCAAGACGCGAAATGCGACGAAATTTCAGAACATGAAAAGGGACCAAAATTGATGATGCGAAAAGCGACGAAAATTCAGTACCGAAAAGCGATTAAATTTCAGGGTGCAAAAAGGGACAGAAAATTCAGGAAGCAATGTGACGACAATTCCGGACGTGAAAAATGACGATAATTCAGACACAAAAGGGACAGAAAATTCTGGAAGCGATAAGTGACGAAAATTCAGGACAAGAAAGCCAACTAAAATTCAGGACGTGATAAACAATGAAAATTAAGGATGCGAAAAGCGACGAAAGTTCAGGACGCGAAAAACGACGACATTGCAGGACACGAAAAGCGGCGATAATTCCAGACGCAAAAATCGACTAAATTTCAGGACGGGAAAATCGAAGAAAATTCTGGATGCGAAAAGCAACAATAATTAAGACGCGATAAGTGACGAAAATTTAGGATGTGAAAAACGACAACAATTTAAGACGCAAAAAGCGATTAAATTTCAGGACGCCAAAAGCGACGAAAATTCAGGGCGAGAAACGCGCCGAATATTCAAGAAGCGAAAAGTGACGAAAATTCACGACGCGAAAAGCAACAAAAATTCAAGACGCGGAAAGACGGAAATTCAGGACGTGAAATGAGACAGAAAATTCAGGACGCGATAAGTGACGAAAACTAAGGACACGAAAAGCGACGACAATTCAAGATGCAAAAAGCAACTAAATTTAATGACGCGAAAAGCAACGAAAATCCAGGACGGGTAAAGCGACGGAAATTCAGGACGCGAGAAGCGACGGAAATTCAGGACGTGAAATGCGACGAAAATTCAGGACACGATAAGCGACGAAAATTCAAGACGTGAAAATATCCACTGACTTGGCCTCCACAGCCTTCTGTGGCAAAGAATTCCACAGATTCACCACCCACTGACTAAAGAAATTTCTCCTTGTCTCATTCCTAAAAAAGCGTCCTTTAATTCTGAGGCTATGACAGTGCACGATTCTCCCACTAGTAGAAACATCCTCTCCTCATCCACTCTATCCAAGCCTTTTCATTATTCTATATGTTTTAATGAGGTCCCCCCTCATTCTTCTTAACTCCAGCGAGTACAGGCCCAGTGCCAACGAACGCTCATCATGAATTAACCCACTCATTCCTTGGATCATTCTTGTAATCCTCCTCTGGACCCTCTCCAGAGCCAGCACACCCTTCCTCTGAGATGGTGCCCAAATTTGCTTACAATAGTCCAAATGCAGCCAGGCCAGCACCTTATAGAGCCTCAGCATTATATTTCTTGTTTTTGTATACAAGCCCTCTTTAAATAAATACTAAAAATACATTTTCACACCTTATACTTCCATATCTCCAGCTTCCCTCTCCTCTGACTCTCAGCCTGAATGTATCGACTTGAAACGTCTCCCATTCCTTCTCTCCAGAGATGCTGCCTTACTCCAGAGACGCTGAGTTACTCCAACATTTTGTGTCTTTCTTTGGTGTAAACCAGCATCTGCAGGTCCTTCCTACACATTAGAGGATGCGATGCTGGTGTTGTGAAGTGATCAGCTCCATTTCCATTTTCGTGTCTGGGAGGCTTCAGATGTTGCCTGTGCCATGTAACTAACCTTCGACCATGTACAACGTTCGACCATGGCCATAGAATGGAGTAGTTAAACAAAGCTACCACCTGTAAGATTGTTTCCAGTGCACCCAGCGCAGATGTTGCTTAGGAGAAACACAAAAATTGCTGGAGTAACTCAGTGGATCAGGCAACATTCCTGGATAATGTGGATAGGTCACATTTTGGGTTGGGATCCTTCTTTAGACTCATCACATGAGAGTCTCGACCTTTTTTCAGCAGCATAATGGTGCAGCGGTAAAGTTGCTGCCTTACAGCACCTTCTAGATAGATAGCTGGACAGCAACATACTAGCTAGACTGAGGCTGCATACTGGATAACTACGTGGCTAGTTAGACTGAGCTGCATACTGGATCGCTACAGAGGGGTGCCTAGAAATATATGGGATTTAGGACAGAGCACCTGTAATGTGGATATAGGACATATGGGAGGAGGATTTAGGGGAGGGCACCTGTAAATGGTGTATTAGGGGAGGGCACCTTTAAATGGTGAATTAGGGAAGGGCACCTTAAAATGGTCTATTAGGGGAGGGCACCTTTAAATGATTTATTAGGGGAGGGCACCTTTACATAGTGAATTAGGAGAGGGCACCTATAAATGGTGAATTAGGAGAGGACACCCTTAAATGGTGCATTAGGGGAGGGCACCTTTAAATGGCGTATTAAGGGAGGGCATCTACCAACGGTGAATTAGGGGAGGGCACCTTTAAATGGTGAATTAGGGGAGGGCACCCTTAAATGGTGCATTAGGGGAGGGCACCTTTAAATGGCGTATTAAGGGAGGGCATCTACCAACGGTGAATTAGGGGAGGGCACCTTTAAATGGTGAATTAGGGGAGGGCACCCTTAAATGGTGCATTAGGGGAGGGCACTTTTAAATGGTGAATTAGGAGAGGGCATCTACCAATGGTGAATTAGGGGAGAGCACCTTTAAATGGTGTATTAGGGGAGGGCACCTTTAAATGGTGTATTAGGGGAGGGCACCTTTAAATGGTGGATTAGGAGAGGGCACCCTTAAATGGTGCATTAGGGGAGGGCACCTTTAAATGGTGAATTAGGGGAGGGCACTCTTAAATGGTGCATTAGGGGAGGGCACCTTTAAATGGTGTATTAGGAGAGGGCATCTACCAATGGTGAATTAGGGGAGGGCACCTTTAAATGGTGAATTAGGGGAGGGCATCTATAAATGGTGAATTAGGAGAGGGCATCTACCAATGGTGAATTAGGGGAGAGCACCTTTAAATGGTGTATTAGGGGAGGGCACCTTTAAATGGTGAATTAGGGGAGGGCACTCTTAAATGGTGCATTAGGGGAGGGCACCTTTAAATGGTGTATTAGGAGAGGGCATCTACCAATGGTGAATTAGGGGAGGGCACCTTTAAATGGTGAATTAGGGGAGGGCATCTATAAATGGTGAATTAGGAGAGGGCATCTACCAATGGTGAATTAGGGGAGAGCACCTTTAAATGGTGTATTAGGGGAGGGCACCTTTAAATGGTGTATTAGGGGAGGGCACCTTTAAATGGTGAATTAGGGGAGAGCACCTTTAAATGGTGGATTAGGAGAGGGCACCCTTAAATGGTGCATTAGGGGAGGGCACCTTTAAATGGTGAATTAGGGGAGGGCACTCTTAAATGGTGCATTAGGGGAGGGCACCTTTAAATGGTGTATTAGGAGAGGGCATCTACCAATGGTGAATTAGGGGAGAGCACCTTTAAATGGTGAATTAGGGGAGAGCACCTTTAAATGGTGAATTAGGGGAGGGCACCTTTAAATGGTGCAGTAGGGAAAGCATCTGTAAATGTAGATTTAGGGGAGAGCACCTGTTAAGGAGCAATACAATATGAGCAACAACTGAAGCTTTACAATAACAATGTGTGTTGTTACACCAATCCACATAGATCATCTCATATAATTTTTTACCCCTCATTAATTTATTCTCATGCGTACCGAGGTACAGTGAAAAGCTTTAGTTGCGTGCTAACCAGTTAGCAGAAAGACAAAACATGATTCAATTCAATTCAATCTTTAATTGTCATTGTGCAGTGTACAGTACACAGACATCGAAATGCAGTTAGGATCTCCCCAGAAGAGCGAACTTAGAATAATGAACGGTAAAATATATATATGTACAAACAGTATCAGTAGTGCAATTATACTGGGGGAAGGAGTGTCCAGGGGGAGTGGGGGGGTGACTGGCAATCACCGAGGTGCAGAGTTAAGTATTGTAACAGCCGCAGGGAAGAAGCTGTTCCTGAACCTGCTGGTCTGGCAACGGAGGGACCTGTAGCGCCTCCCGGATGGGAGGAGGGTAAACAGTCTGTGGCTGGGGTGAGACCAGTCCTTGACGATGCTGCGCGCCCTTCGCAGACATCGCTTGCTATGGACAGTCTCAATGGAGGGGAGTGAGGAACTGGTGAACTGATCAGGGGGAACAAGGACATGGCAGACCAATTGAATTGGTCTCATCAGCAACAACGATGAGTCGGCCTACAGGGAGGAGGTCCAGCACTTAGCAGCATGGTGCGCTGACAACAACCTGGCCCTTAACTCCAAGAAGACCAAGGAGCTCATTGTAGACTTCAGGAAGTCCAGGGGCGGCACGCACACCCCCATCCACATTAACGGTACGGAGGTGGAACGTGTTTCTAGCTTCAGGTTCTTGGGAGTCAACCTCTCCGACGACCTCTCTTGGACCCACAATACCTCAACTCTGATCAAGGAGGCTCACCAGCGTCTCTTCTTCCTGAGGAGACTGAAGAAGGTCCATCTGTCTCCTCAGATCCTGGTGAACTTCTACCGCTGCACCATCGAGAGCATCCTTACCAACTGCATCACAGTTTGGTATGGCAACTGCTCTGTCTCCGACCGGAAGGCATTGCAGAGGGTGGTGAAAATTGCCTAACGCATCACCGGTTCCTCGCTCCCCTCCATTGAGTCTGTCCAAAGCAAGCGTTGTCTGCGGAGGGCGCTCAGCATCGCCAAGGACCTCTCTCACCCCAACCATGGACTGTTTACCCTCCTACCATCCGGGAGGCGCTACAGTTGCTCTCCGTTGCCGAACCAGCAGGTCCAGGAACAGCTTCTTTCCGGCGGCTGTCACGCTACTCAACAACATACCTCGGTGACTGCCAATCACCCCCCCCTCCCCGGACACTTATTGTTATTTATTCAAATAATTTGCTGTGTCGCTCTTCCAGGGAGATGCTAAATGCATTTCGTTGTCTCTGTACTGTACACTGACAATTAAAATTGAATCTGAATCTGAATCTGAATCTGAATAACTACTTTGGTTCTGTCTTCACAAAGGAAGACATAAATAATCTGCTGGAAATAGCAGAGGACCGGGGGTCAAATGAGATGGAGGAACTGAGTGAAATCCAGGTTAGCCGGGAAGTGGTATTGGGTAAATTGAATGGATTAAAGGCCGATAATGCCCCAGGGCCAGATAGTCTGCATCCTAGAGTACTTAAGGAAGTAGCCCCAGAAATAGTGGATGCATTAGTGATAATCTTTCAAAACTATTTAGATTCTGGAGTAGTTCCTGAGGATTGGAGGGTAGCTAATGTAACCCCACTTTTTAAAAAGGGAGGGAGAGAGAAAACGGGGAATTACAGACCAATTAGTCTAACATCGGTAGTGGGGAAAATGCTAGAGTCAGTTATTAAAGATGGGATAGCAGCACATTTGGAAAGCGGTGAAATCATTGGACAAAATTTATGAAAGGTAAATCATGTCTGACGAATCTTATAGAATTTTTTGAGGATGTAACTAGTAGAGTGGATAAGGGAGAACCTGTGGATGTGTTATATCTGGACTCAGAAGGCTTTTGACAAGGTCCCACATAAGAGATTAGCATACAAACTTAAAGCACACGGTATTGGGGGTTCAGTATTGATGTGGATAGAGAACTGGCTGGCAGACAGGAAGCAAAGAGTAGGAGTAAACGGGTCATTTTCAGAATGGCAGGCAGTGACCGGTACCGCAAGGCTCAGTGCTGGGACCCCAGCTATTTACAATATATATTAATGATCTGGATGAGGGAATTAAATGCAACATCTCCAAGTTTGCGGATGACACGAAGCTGGGGGCAGCGTTAGCTGTGAGGAGGATGCTAGGAAGCTGTAAGGTGACTTGGATAGGTTGGGTGAGTGGGCAAATGCATGGCAGATGCGGTATAATGTGGATAAATGTGAGGTTATCCACTTTGGCGGCAAAAACAAGAGGGTAGATTATTATCTGAATGGTAGCCGATTAGGAAAAGGGGAGATATGAGACCTGGGTGTCATGGTACACCAGTTATTGAAAGTAGGCATGTAGGTGCAGCAGGCTGTGAAGAAAGCGAATGGTATGTTGGCATTCATAGCAAAAGGATTTGAGTACAAGAGCAGGGAGGTTCTACTGCAGTTGTACAGGGTCTTGGTGAGGCCACATCTGGAGTACTGCGTACAGTTTTGGTCGCCTAATGTGAGGAAAGACATTCTTGCCATAGAGGTAGTACAGAGAAGGTTCACCAGACTGATTCCTGGGATGGCAGGACTTCCATAGGAAGAAAGACTGGATAGACTCAGCTTGTACTCGCTGGAATTTAGGAGATTGAGGGGGGATCTTATAGAGGCTTACAAAATTCTTAAGGGGTTGGACAGGCTAGATGCAGGAAGATTGTTCGCGATGTTGGGGAACTCCAGAACAAGGGGTCACAGTTTAAGGATAAGGGGGAAGTCTTTTAGGACCGAGATGAGAAGATCTTTTTTCACACGGAGAGTGGTGAGTCTGTGGAATTCTCTGCCACGGAAGTTAGTTGAGGCCAGTTCATTGGCTATATTTAAGAGGGAGTTAGATGTGGCCCTTGTGGCTAAAGGGGTCAGGGGGTATGGAGAGAAGGCAGGTACAGGATACTGAGTTGGATGATCAGCCATGATCATATTGAATGGCGGTGCAGGTTCGAAGGGCCGAATGGCCTACTGCACCTATTTTCTATGGTTCTATTATTCTGTGATGCATTGGGCAGTTTTCACCACCCTCTGCAGTGCTTTCCGGTCAGACAGAGCAGTTGCCATACCATACTGCGATACAGTTGGTAAGGATGCTCTTGATGGTGCAGCGGTAGAAGTTCACCAGAATCTGAGGAGACAGATGGATCTTCTTTAGTCTCCTCAGGAAGAAGAGACACTGGTGAGCCTTCTTGACCAGTGTAGAGACATTGTGGGTCCAAAAGAGGTCATCAGAGATGTTGACTCCCAAAAACCTGAAACTGGAAACACGTTCCACCTCCGTCCCGTTAATATGGATGGGGGTGTGTGTGCAGCCCCTAGACCTTCTATAGTCCACAATGAGCTCCTTGGTCTTCTTGGAGTTGAGGGCCAGATTATTGTCAGCGCACCATGCTGCTAGGAGCTGAACCTCCTCCCTATAGGCCGACTCATCGTTGTCGCTGATGAGGCCAATCACCATTGTATCATCTGCATACTTGATGATGGTGTTAGAACCATGTACAGGTATGCAGTCACAGGTGAAGAGGGAGTAGAGGATGGGGCTCAGTACACAGCCCTGTGGAACGCCGGTGTTCAGGGTGAGGGTTGAAGAGGTGTGGTTGTCCAACCTAACAGACTGTGGTCTGTTAGTCAGGAAGTCCAGTATCCAGTTGCAGAGGGAGGTGATGCCCAGGTCGCCCAGTTTGGTGATCAATTTTGAGGGGATAATGGTGTTAAATGCTGAGTTAAAGTCAAGGAACAGCATTCCCGTGTAGGTGTCTCTGTTGTCCAGGTGGGAGAGGGCGGAGTGGAGTGCAGTTGAGATGGCATCCTCCGTACTCCTATTTTTGTGGTATATAAACTGATAGGGGTCCAGTGTGGGAGGTAGGCAGCCTCCCAATGATCACAATTGAGCCAGCTAGATGGCTGCACAATGTATAACTAGGTAGCTAGCTGGAGTGATCTACATACTGCACAGCTAGGTAGCTAGCTAGACTGAGCTACATACTGGATAACTAGGTAGCTAGCTACACACTGGTGTTTTATAGTTACAAACAACCGATTGGAATAACAGCACCTCATATTTCGCTTGGGCAGCTTACACCCAGCAGTATGAACATTGACTTCTCTAACCACAAGTAACCCTTGCTTTCCCTTTCTCTGTTCCTCCCCCATTTTATTGTTCTGCTAGGGTACACAAAAGGCTGGAGAAACTCAGCAGGTGCAGCAGCAGGAGTGAAGGAGATAGGCGACTTCTTCTAGTTTCCCTGTTCGTATCCCTTCCATGACTAGCAATAGACCATTGTGGGCTCCACCTTTCCTGGTCCCATCGTTTCCGGCTCCGATTTGTTCTGCACCTTCCCATACCTCTTGTTTCCCTTTCCCCTGACTCTCAGTCTAAAGAAGGGTCTAGACCCAAAACGTCACCTATTCCTTTTCTCCAGACACGCTGCCTGCCCTGCTGAGTTACTCCAGCTTTTGTATCGATCTTCAGTGTAAACCAGCATCTGCCGTATCTTCCTCGGCGCAGATTCGGTGGGCGGGAGGGCCTGTCTCCGCACAGTATCTCAAAACTAAACTTAACCAATCAACAATGATGTCCAGCTCATTTATTTACATTTTATACATTCATTGGTTTGGCATAACAGTTTAAATTGTCTCTCTTGTGTGATCATCGGCGGTCACTCGAAATGAGTATGACTGTTCTCTCCATAGGGTCGTCCACTTATGGGTCTGCAGATGTCTGTAGAGGCTGATCCGCAATCCACACACGTTGGTGCAACGTGGGCAGAGGAGACTGGCGGTGGTTGGTAGTTGCTGAGCCCCCTTCTCTCTCTCCTCACGGTATTGTCGCTTTGTCTCTGCGACACGGCGTAGCCCCCCCCACCCCTCATTCTTCTATATAGACAATAGGTGCAGGAGTCAACCATTTGGCCCTTTGAGCCAGCACCGCCATTCAATGTGATCGTGGCTGATCATCCCCAATCAGTACCCCGTTCCTGCCTTCTCCCCATATCCCCTGACTCCTATATCTTTAAGAGCCCTATCTAGCTCTCTCTTGAAAGTATCCAGAGAACCAGCCTCCACTGCACTCCGAGGCAGAGAATTCCACACTCACAACTCTCTGTGAGAAAAAGTTTTTCCTCATCTCCGTTCTAAATGGCTTACCCCTTATTCTTAAACTGTGGCCCCTGGTTCTGGACTCCCCCAACTTCGGGAACATGTTTCCTGCCTCTACCGTGTCCAAACCCTTAATAAACTCCAGCGCCGTCACATGTTAACCCGCTCATTCCTGGGACCATTCTTGTAAACCTCCTCTGGACCCTCTCCAGCGCCATCACATCCTTCCTCAGATACGGGGCACAAAACTGCTCACATAATTGCCTTACAAACATCCGCCATCTAAAAACCTCTTCAGTCGACCAGTTGGCTGGGTGATCTGTGGGGATGGGGAGTCCCTAATGCCTCAGCGTGCAGTTGAACTGTGCAGCGAATGTTTCCAGGAATGGCTCCACGGCCTCGGAGACAGTCACTTCTCGGCCCAGTACTTGAGTCAGGGACGTCACCCCTTTGCCCTTGAGGCCACAGGGCGTGATGTGAGTGAACCAGTGCAGATCAGTGTTGCAGTTCAGCGCTAACCCGTGAGAGGTGATGTATCTGCCGCAGTGGATTCCTGTTGAGACACAGACAGACAGACTCAATGAGGGGAGGAATGGCAGTGGAGTGGGCAATGTAGCAATTAAAACAGCTGGAACAATGTTCACTGAAGGTATAAGGGCCTGAACACTGTAACATCCAGGTTCAGGAGCAGCTTAAGTGTGTAGGAAAGAACTATAGATGCTAGTTTAATGGAAAGTAGACACAAAATGCTGAAATAACTCAGTGGATCAGGCAGCATCTCTGGGGAGAAGGAATGGGTGATGTTAGAAACGTTAGAAACGTCACCCATTCCTTCTCTCCAGAGACACTGCCTACTGTATGTCGCTGAGTTACTCCAGCATTTTGTCTATTTTCAGGGACAGCATCTTCCCTACAACAATCAGGCATTAAACAACCTTCAAATAAGGTCAGAACGACATAGACTTTTCGACATTATTGATGACTTTGTATAACTATTGTTTGGTTATTTGTCCATTTATTTTTTATACTTTTTTTGGTTTATTATGGATAAACTGTTGTTTATTATTGATTTTGCAGAGTAGAAACATAAAAAATACATAGAAAGGTGCAGGAGGAGGCCATTCGGCCATTCGAGCCAACACCGTACTATACTTACATATATGTCACACTGCTGCAAGAAAAAATCTAATAGTTGCATTTCAGGACATATAACGATAAAGTCTGAAGAAGGGTCTCAACAATAGACAGTAGACATTGGGTGCAGGAGTAGGCCATACCCATTCAAGCCAGCATCGCCATTCATTGTGATTATGGCTGATCGTCCCCAATCAGTACCCTGTTCCTGCCTTCTCCCCATATCCCCTGACTCCGCTATCTTTAAGAGCCCTATCGAGCTCTCTCTTGAAAGTATCCAGAGAACCGGCCTCCACCACCCTCCGAGTCAGAGAATTCCACAGACTCACAACACTCTGTGTGGAAAAGCGTTTCCTCGTCTCCGTTCTAAATGGCTTGCCCCTTATTCTTAAACTGTGGCCCCTGGTTCTGGACTCCCCCAACATCGGAAACATGTTTCCTGCCGGTAGTGTGCCCCGCTGAGTTACTCCAGCATTTTGTGTCTATCTAAATGTTTTTCACTGTACCCGGTACATGTGACAATGAACTAAACGAGACTGAACTGAAGTGGCACTCACCGATGGCGCAGATTTTGTTGCTTGCCACCCAGACTCCGGTGTCTGGCGAGGTGTCTGCTTGAACCCCGAACGTGCGGCAGAGCCGGATGGTGGCGGCCTCCAGCTCCGCCACGTACCAGCGCACGCTCTTCCTGAAGTGGGCCAGGTTGAGGATGGGGTAGCACACCAGCTGCCCGGGGCCGTGGAAGGTGATCAGCCCTCCTCGGTCCGCCCGGTGGAACTCGGCCCCCAGCCCCTTCAGCCTCTCCTCCTGCTCCACCGGGTACTGCGCCGTCCTTATGCCGACAGTGTAGACGGGAGGGTGCTCACACAGGAGCAGTGCGTTCACCGCCGGTTCAGCTGCCGGTGGCTGCGACAGCGAGTCGATGTGGCGCCGGATGTACCTCCGCTGAGCTTGTAGTGCGTTCCCGTAAGAAATCCTCCCCAGGTTCACAACTTCAACCACCGGCTTCAAAGGAGTCATGGCACCAGCTTCAGGCTCCACGTCTCAACACGCAGAAGAATTTGTCACGATTTCCCAAGTACTTTACACCCAGCCTGGCGTTGATGGAATGAGAAAAAAGAACATAAGTTTACACAGTTAGTTAGTTTAGTTTATTGTCACATGCAGCAAGGAACACCGAAACACTTTTTTTGTCGTTCAAACCCAGGCCTTTGCCTCACAGCACCAAAGGCCTGGGCTTGATCCTGACCTCTCCACACAAACAATACCTAAGGTCAGGAACAAACCCAGGCCTCCGGCGCTGTGCGGCGGCAGCGCTATCTGCTGCACCACTGTTCTGGTCTTTTGTGGATTCCATATTTGTAATCACGTTTAGTTTATTAGTAAATTTAGTTTAGTTTATTATCACGTGTCTTCAGGTGTGTGTGTGTGTGTGCGTGTGTGTGTGCGTGCGTGCGTGCGTGTGTGTGCGTGTGTACGGGAGTGCAGCGTAGGTTTACAAAGTAAATTCCCGGGATGGCGGGACTATCATATGCTGAGAGAATGGAACAGCTGGGCCCACTCACCCAACCTGTCCAAGTCATCCTGCATTCTCATAGCATCCTCCTCACAGTTCACACTGCCACCCATCTTTGTGTCATCCGCAAATTTGCTAATGTTACTTTGATCATTTTTCCCTGGTTATTCCCTCTTCTCCCCTCTCCCCTCTCCCCTCTCGCATCGAGCAGAAGATACAAAAGCTTGAAAACATTTACCACTAGATTCAGGAACAACTTCTTTCCCACTGTTATCAAACTACTGAACGGTCCTCTCGGAAGCTAGGGGTGTAATCCCGATCTTCCAACCTACCTCACGTCAACCCCTGGGTATTTTTTTGATCTGCAGTTTCTCTGTAACTAGCACTCTATTTTGCACTCTGCCAAGAGATGCAAGGTGAAGGAAACTCTGAGCTCCTTCTCATCTTGCTTTGTTATGTGTAGAGTCAATCAACACAGAAACAACCCTCGGCCTAATTCATACATGCCAACCAGGATGCCTCATCTGTATTTTATTTTACATAGGGAGGCCAGACTGAGACACCAGATTCTTGATGTTTAAGAAAGAACTGCAGATGCTGGAAAAATCGAAGGTAGATAAAAATGCTGGAGAAACTCAGCATCTATGGAGCAAAGGAATAGGTGACGTTTTGGGTCATTTTTTCATCTTTTTGTTATTTTTAGCGTTTGTTAAAAGTTTGTTTTAATGTACTTTGGTTTGTTTTATGTGGGGGGAGGGGATTGGGGGAAACTTTTTTTCAAGTTCCTACCTTCCCGGAGATGTGATCAGTTTTTCAGATCACATTCTCCGGGCTCTGCAGCCTACCTTCGCTGGAGCTGGAGGCCTCCTCGGACTGCTATGAGCCCCGCTGTGGGGCGCGGACTTAACATCGGAGCGGATCGCTTGCCTGGGATCACTCCCCCCGCGACCACCGTGAACTGATCATCAAAGGCTCGCAGTCTCGCAGTCTCAGGAGAGGCTAGTCAGGAGCTCCAATGCCGCAGAAGGTTCGTCCAGCCCAGACGCGAGGTTCGATCGCCCGGCATGGGGGAGCTGACAACCCCCCGATGCAGGAGCTGAACGCCTCGACGCGGAGGGCCCGAACGCCACCGGCTATGGGCGACAAGACCGTCCTGTCAACGGAGGGCTCGAGGCCCCCGACCGAGGAAGAACAAAAGGAAGGACTTTAATTTTATTTCGCCTTCCATCACAGCGAGGAATGTGTAGGAGTCACTGTGGTGGATGTACAGGTTAAAATGTGTTTTTGAGTCTGTGCTTTTAATTGTGTGGCTGACCTGGCCAGTGAAATTCCTCGTATGTTGCAAAACCTACTTGCCGAATAAAATCTGATTCTGATATCTAAAAGCCATTTAAACACCACTATCATATCTGTATCCCCCTTGTTAAAAAAAAACTTGTCCTGCACACCTCCTTTAAACTTTGCCCCTTTTCCCTGTTTAAGAAAGGACTGCAGATGCTGGAAAAGTCGAAGGTAGACAAAAATGCTGGAGAAACTCAGTGGGTCAGGCAGCATCTATGGAGCGAAGGAATAGGCAACGTTTCGTGTTGAGACCCTTCTTCAGACTGATGTCGGGGGGGGGGGGGGGGGAAGAAAGGAAGAGGCGGAGACAGTGGGCTGTGGGAGAGCTGGGGAGGGGAGGGGAAGGACTATCTGAAATTGGAGAAGTCAATGTTCACACCGCTGGGGTGTAAACTACCCAAGCGAAATACGAGGTGCTGCTTCTCCAATTTGTGGGACTCACTCTAGCCATGGAGGAGGCCCAGGACAAAAAGGTCGGATTTGGAATGGGAGGGGGAGTTGAAATGCTGAGCCACCGGGAGATCAGGTTGGTTATTGCGAACTGAGCGGAGGAGTTGGGCGAAGCGATCGCCAAGCCTGCGCTTAATCTCACCGATGTAGAGCAGTTGACACCTAGAACAGCGGATGCAATAGATGAGGTTAGAGAAGGTGCAGGTGAACCTCTGCCTCACCTGGAAAGATTGCTTGGGTCCTTGGATGGTGTCGAGGGGGGAGGTAAAGCGACAAGTGTAGCATTTCCTGCGGTTGCAAGGGAAGGTACCCGGGGAGGGGGCGGTTTGGGTGGGAAGGGACGAATTGACCAGGGAGTTACGGAAGGAAAGGTCTCTACAGAAAGCTGAAAGGGAAGGAGATAGGAAGATGTGGGATCCCGTTAGAGGTGCTCTCTAGCATTTGATACTTTATCCTGGGAAAAAAGGTCCTATATACCCTAACTACTACTCTCATCATTTTAGGTCAGGTATCCCCAACAACCTCCAGCATTCCAGAAATAATAATCCAAATCTGCTCAACCTCTCCCTTCAGCTAATACCCCCTAATCCAGGCATCATTCTAGTAAACCTCCTCCCCACTCTCTTCAAAGCTTGTCAGTAAGCAGCAGGCATCCGTCAGATGGGTTGTTTTGCTGCAGATTACTTTTTTACTTACGGGTTTTGGATTTTAAGGTGCAAGTGGACATTTCAAATCAAATTTCACAAGACTCTTGTTCACACTCTGATTTGGACATTCGTGCATACACCTTCCTTCGGCACTGACTGCGAAAGCTTCTCTTTGGCCTGGCGTCATAGAAATTCTGAGTAAGGGTTGCTGTGGATCTTGAGTGTTTAATGTCGACCCAGTGATAGAGAATGGTGAGCAGAAAGACCATCACACCAAGGAGGTTTACAAAGTTAAGGAGTTCAGTCATTCCAAGAGTCTGGGAAGAAGAGGTAAAGAATCAAATGAGATTTTGTCAAATCCTTTCTGACTGCATCTAGGTTTACGTTTATGTTTGTCACATGTACCGAGGTACAGTGAAAAGCTTTGTTTTGCATGCTATCCAGTCAGATCAGATATGCAGTCATCAAACTCAAGTCCAATAGGTAGAGCAAAGGGGAAGATACAGAGTGCAGAATATAATTCTCAGCATTGTGGCGTCAGCTCCAGAGACAAAGTCCAACGTCCGCAATGGATTAGAGGTGAATCAGACAGTACCCTAGCTTATGGAAGGACCTGGTAACAGAGGAGAAGCTGTTCCTGAGTACAGTGGTTTAAAGCTTCTAACCAATAGAAGTGGGGAGAAGGACTGGTTGGGGCACGGCAGGTCTTTGATTTTGCTAGCTGATTTTCCAAGTCATCGTGAAGTGTAGATGGAGTCTGTGTGCGATGGACTAGGCTACGTCCACAACTCTCTGCATTCACTTGGTTGTATGGTTGAGCAGTCCAAGGCACTCGATGAAGCTTCCAGGCAGTTTTGGGACATGGGATCGAATCTCACTACTGCCATTAGCTTTGTTTTCCCTGAAGGTAGGCATATGGAATCAGCCGCCAGAGGACGTAGTTGAGGCAGGTACGAGAAGAACATTAAACGGCATTTGGACAGGCACAGTGATAGCAAAGGTTAAGAGAGATATGGAAACGTCACTTATCCATGATGTCCCGAGATGCTGCCTGACCCTCTGAGTTACTCCAGCAAATTATGTCTTTATCTTGTAAACCAGCATCTTATTTCTACATAAAAATTAGTTGTTGTTGGTACTACAGCAAACTGTCACCACTGAGCATAGAGTCAGTGTGGAAACAGGCCCTCTGTCCCAACATGCCCACACCGACCAACATACCCCATCTACACTAGTCCCACTAGCCTGCGTTTGACCTACATCCCTCTAAACTTGTCCTATCCATGTACATGTCTAAATGTTTCTTAAACGTTGCGATAGTCCCAGCCTCAACTACCTCCTCTGGCAGCTCGTTCCATACACCCACCACCCTCCGTGTGAAAAAGTTACCCCTCAGGGTTCCCATTAAATCTCCCCCCCCCCCCCCCCCCTCACCATAAACCCCTGTCCTCTGGATCTCGATTCCCCTTACTCTGGGCAGGAGACTCTGTGCATCTATTGCTGCTGCTTGCTACTGCGCAACTGCCAACAGCTGGGCTATCTTGTGCAGGTTACGCTCGCATGGGCACTGGTTGCAAAAGGGTTATTTAGATTTTTATGTGGGCAAGGTTGGTGAGTCAGGGGATAACGGAGTCAGGGGATATGGGGAGAAGACAGGAACGGGGTACTGATTTGGGATGATCAGCCATGATCACATTGAATGGCGGTGCTGGCTTGAAGGGCCGAATGGCCTACTCCTGCACCAATTTTCTATGATTCTATGCTTCTCTATTGATCCATGGTGTCAAGCTGTGACTTGAAGAGTGACAATGTTGATGCACATCTGGTGGTGTTGGGAAGGATGTTCCGCTCTGGGATAGTCCATGGGTATAGTGACTGAAGATAGCTATTTTTGTTTGCTCTAATTCTAGTATAAATAAAGTGACCTGAGGCTGGCAGCCATGTAGATTTCTGGGTATTGTATTGAATGAGGTGAGATATGTTACTGGGGATCATGCCAAGCAAAGATTATAGAGGAGCAAGATGTGCCACTCCGTGGAAAAAGCGTAGTATCACGTGTGTGATAGTCGACGCCATATTAGCGGACCAGAGACGGTGTCGACTATGGCGTCTACTGGGAAACTGAGCTTCTCTATGATCTTTGTCTCTCGATCTGCCGCTGTGTAATCCGCTCCAAAGCTACAGAGCAGTTGCAAGCAAAGATTATAGAGGAGCAAGATGCATTAGAAAGTTATTAGATTTATTTGTAATAGATCTTTACTTACCTCTCGATCCCTCTCTATCCCCTCTTCTCTCGTTCACCCTCTCTTCTTTCTATTGCTCTCTCTCCCCCTCGATCGCTCTCTCTCCCCTGTCGATCTCTTTCTCTCCCCTGTCGATCTCTTTCTCTCCCCTGTCGATCTCTTTCTCTCCCCTGTCGATCTTTCTCTCCCCTGTCGATCTCTTTCTCTCCCCTGTCGATCTCTTTGTTTCCCCTGTCGATCTCTTTCTTTCCCCTGTCGATCTCTTTCTCTCCCCTGTCGATCTCTTTCTCTCCCCTCTCGAACTCTTTCTCTCCCCTGTCGATCTCTTTCTCTCCCCTCTCGATCTCTTTCTCTCCCCTCTCGATCTCTTTCTCTCCCCTCTCGATCTCTTTCTCATCCCCTCGATCTCTTTCTCTCCCCTCTCGATCTCTTTCTCATCCCCTCGATCTATCTCTCTCCCCTCTCTTCTCGATTTCCCTCTCTCCCTCCCTTCCCTCTGTGTGAGAGTTGGCAGCCCTGCTATGCCTTAGGCCCAAAAGAGGATAGAAATAAATTACATAATGGTCTTTGTACGAAGATTTTAATAAGCTCTTCTATCCAGAGATTTGCTTCTATCTGTCCCACCATATATTTATATGAATGTGTGTTTGTGTGTGCCTGTAATTTTGTGCACAGTGTGTTAAAGTAATACAAGGGAAGCTGTACAATGCAATGCAAGGTAAACTACGCAAAGGAGGGGCTGGGGAGGAAAGATGCGAGGGAAATGGGGGAACAGGGGGAAAAGGGAGGGGGAGAGAGAGAGGGAAGGAGGGGGGAGGGAGGGAGATCGAGAGAAGATAGGGGAGAGAGGGATCGAGGGGAGGTAGAGAAGAGAGGGAGATCGAAAGAGAGGGAGAGAGAGGGAGATAAAGATCGAGAGGGGGAGAGAGAGGGATCGAGAGGTAAGTAAAGATCTATTACAAATAAATCTAATAACTTTCTAATGCATCTTGCTCCTCTATAATCTTTGTTTACAACTGCTCTGTAGCTTTGGGGCGGATTACACATGGGGAGGCAGTCCGCCAAAATGGCGGCCGTGACGTTCCGTTACGTACTACACACCAGTCCATTGGATTTCACTGAGTGGCGCATCTTGCTCCTCTATAATCTTTGATGCCAAGAGTCTCATTGTGTAGACAGTACATAAGAGTCAAAAGGGTTTTATTGTCATGTGTCCCAGATAGGACAATGAAATTCTTACTTGCTGCAGCACAACAGAATATGTAAACATAATACAGAACGGGAGATAAAGTTCAGATACACAATAAATAAACAGATAAAGTGCAATAGTAATAATACTGTTATTGTTCAGAGCTTATTTGATGTCGTGTTTTATAGCCTGATGTAGGTATGTTACAAAACTTACCTTTACCGGCGCTGCAGTTCTGCCGCTCCCCGTGTGCGCGACTTTCGCGCCTTGCAGAGGGGGGCGGGCTTAAAGTGCCGTTTTTCCACAGGCCTGGATAATCGATGAATGTCGGGCGATTTGGTTGCTGAAGAAAAATCGCTCCGACATTTCATCAATGGTGGTATTTTTAAATTACTCTAGATTATTTATTAACTAGAGTAATTTAAAAATCACCTTCAAAAGCCATGACCGCAGACAACCGGAAGCATTTTGCGTAGGGGAGAAAAAAAGGTAAATACCTTATTTTTATATTAAAAGTTGGTTTTTCAGGAGGCATTAATAATATTTTTATGTTGCGAAATGGGGTCCCCAAAAAATGTATGAACAAACAGTATTTTTCCCCCGACTTCACCGCTAACCGCAACGTTCTAATCCACCGCATTCCACAAAAACCCACTCGCTAGTTGATTTAAATGGCCATTAATTTACAGGCATAAAACACTAAATTCCTTCCATTTGGCCCAGAAATTCATGAAAATGAGATTTAAAAATTATGTTATATTGTGGATTATTGTGTGAATGTTATTTGGACACTTAGGCAATTTTAAAAAAGTTTATCTTTTCTTAAGAAATTGATAGATGTTTAGATCTACTCATTGAATTTTGTAATTAGCTACAATTAGATAACTAACTAATTATATGCTTTAATTTCAGGTAATCCAAGTAAGATTGTTTCATATTTGTTTCAGAATGCTTCAATCTATAATAACTGAAAATTTCATTGAGTTCTCTTAATTTTTAAGAATGTTATGAACTTTTAACTTTTCCAGATCACAGCTTTTGAGTTAAGTCAATTGAAAGGCAATGGGAAGCAAGATGCTCATTTCCGAGTATAAAAATGGCCATAACTTTCTTAATACTGAAGATATGAAAGTAAATTAGGTGTCAAATTAAACTTCTTTTTATGCTTTATCTGATGGGATAAATTGCAGACTTGATTTTTAAAATCTCAAAATTTTGTAACATTGCTACCTGATGGCTGTGGGGAAGCAGCTGTTCCTGAACCTGGATGTTACAGATTTCAAGCTCCTGTACCTTCTTCCTGATGGCAACGGAGAGATGAGTGTGTGGTCAGGATGGTGTGGGCTTTTGATGATGTTGCCAGCCTTTTTGAGGCAGCGACTGCGATAGATCCCATCGATGGTGGGGAGATCAGAGCCGGTGATGGACTGGGCAGTGGTCACAACTTTCTGCATTCTTTTCAGTCAGTATGCTCTCTACATAAGCGGGCTTTGGTGCGTCGTGACTCCAGCGACTCCCAGCCAAGGCGATTTAACATATCGGAAATACTTGACTGTCTTGATCAGTCGTTATTAACAAACCGGGCTGCCCGCCTCTGAACCTTGTCAAGGGTGTCAATATTATTTTTCTTTTCCTCTCATGATTTTATACACTAAGGGTGGCATGGTGCATTCTCAATAGTTTGCACAACATAAGTTTAAGCGACTATCCTTCGATACAATATAATAATAATATACAATATAATATATAGCCCCCCAAATTGTAGTAAAATAGAATAATTGTCGGCTCCTCACCTTCAACAAGACATCCGAGCCTCAACTCCTAGGCGCCGCCATCTTTGTGATCTTTAACCTCACCCTCGCCTTTACGGTTTAAAACGCATTTATTTTAACATTTCCACCGTGGGGCGCGGCAGTAAAGTTGGGGTGGATGTCGGTGGGGAACTTGGGCGGACGGGGAGCGGGCCCGGCTAGGCCGCGTTGCCGGGGTAACGGGCAGCTCCGTGACCTGTCACCCCGGGTTGGCGCCATGGTCGCCATGGAGGAGCTGGAGCTGCTGGTGGAGAATGTGGAGGAGCTGGTGGAGGACGAGAACCGCATTGTGAGCGGGGGGGGGGGAGGGACGGGAGGTGTGAGGTGGAGTGAGAGGAGAGGAGGAGGGGGAGTGAAGGAGAGGAGAGGGAGCGAGGAGGAGAGGGATGGGGAGGTGGAGGAGGAGGAGGAGGAGTTAGAGATGGAGGGGGGTAGGAGGAGTGAGGGAGGAGGAAGAGGGTGAGGAGAGGGAGGAGGAGGAGGAGGAGAGGGAAGGAGGAGAGGGATGGGGGAGTGGGGGAGGAGGAGTGAGGGAGGAGGAGGAGAGTGAGGAGAGGGAGGAGGAGGAGGAGAGGGATGGGGGAGTGGGGGAGGAGGAGTGAGGGAGGAGGAGGAGAGTGAGGGGGAGGATGAGGCGAAGGAGAGGAGTGAGAGGCCGGGAGTGAGGATGGCGGGGAGTGAGTGAGGAGGAGAGGGAGTGAGGGAGGGGTACAGGGAGTGAGGGAGGAGGAGAGGGGGAATGAGGAAGGAGGAGAGGGAAGGAGGAGAGAGGAGTGGGGGCGGAGGAGGAGGAGTGAGTGATGGAGGGGGGAGGAGGAGGAAGGAGGAAGAGAGGGAGGATGAGGAGAGTGAAGGAGGAGAGGGATGGGGGAGTGGGGGAGGTGGAGGAGGAGTGAGTGATGGAGGGGAGGAGGAGTGAGGGAGGAGGAGAGTGAGGGGGAGGATGAGGCGAAGGAGGGGAGTGAGATAGGACAGGAGTGAGGATGGCGGGGAGTGAGTGAGGAGGAGAGGGAGTGAGGGAGGAGGTGAGGGAGGGGTACAGGGAGTGAGGGAGGAGGAGAGGGAATGAGGAGGGGAGGGAGGGTGGGAGGAGTAGAGGGAGTGAGGGGGTGAGTGAGGGAGGAGTATGAGAGGGGGAGTAGAAGGAGAGGAGATGGCGAGGTGAGTGAGGGGAAAGGGGGGGGAGAGAGGGGAAAGGGGGAGAGGGACGGGAGTGGAGGAACTGATGGTGGGCGAGAACATTGTGAGGAGGGGGGAGAGGAGAGGGGGGAGCTGGAGCTGCTGGTGGAGAATAATGTGAAGCAGTTGGTGGAGGACGACAACCTCATTGTGAGCGGGGGTGGGGGGAGAGGGGATGGAGGTGAGGGGTAAGAGTGGGGGAGAGCAGGAGAGTGGACAATGGGGAGAACTGCATTGGGAGAGGGGGAGGGAGGGGTGCTATGAGGAGAGGGGACAATTGGGAGAGGAGCTGGTGATGGGCGAGAACCATAATTGTGAGAGGGGCCAACATGGGAGAGAGAGAGGGGGGACAGAGGGAGTGGAGGGGTGATGGAGAGGGGTGATGGGGGAGGGAGGAGTAGGGGAGAGAAGTGGGGACAAAGGGCAGAGGAGCTGGTGGTGGGCGAGAGCCACATTGTGGGCAGCGAATGGGGGCAACGCAGGGAGTAGTGGAGAGGGGTGATGAAGAGCGGGACAGAGAGGAGAGGGGACAGGAATCCACAGCATGGAGGAGGGGCAGAGATTAATCTCGGGTAGAAGGAATAAAGAGGGTGTAAAGAGGGTGCGAGTTGGTTTGGAGGGTACATCTTGGGGAGGGGAGGAATCTGGGGCAGATTTGGGAGCGAGGGGATAAATTTGGGGGATGGGGTAGATCTGGGCTGGGGGGAGAGTGATAGATCTGGGGCAGAGGCAGGGCAGAGAGGGTTGTGGAGGGAATACATTTGGAGGGAGAGTGGTGGCAATAAATCTGAGGGAGTGGTTCAATCTGGGGTAGTTTTGGTTTAAATCAGGGGCAGTGGGAGGATTAGGTTTGGGTTAGGTTATGTGGGCGTAGAGAGTAGGGAGGATTATATCAGGGAAATGTGGGAGGTTGGACAGGAAGGGGTGAGGGAGGATAGATCTTGTGCAGAAGGGGTGGAGTGTGTGTGGGAGGGGACAGAGAGGGGAGAGAAGAAGGGGATAGGCCTGGGGATGGAGAAGAGGGGAGAGAGTGGCAGACAATCTTTACTGGGACTTAAACTGTGGGGAGGGTGGGAGTTAATCTAAACTTTGGGCTGCACGGTGGCGCAGCAGGTAGAGCTACTGCCTCACAGCGCCAGAGACCTGGGTGCACCAGAGCACCAGACAGCACCAGAGACAATGACTACGGGCGCTGTCTGTATGGAGTTTGTACGTTCTCCCCATGACCTGCGCGGAATTTCTCCGCACTCTCCGGTTTCCTCCCATACTCCGAAGACGTGCTGGTTAATTGGCTTGGTAAAAGGGTGAATTGTCCCTGGTGTGTGTAGGATAGTGTTAATGTTCGGGGCTCGCTGGTCAGCACGGACTCGGTGGGCTGAAGGGCCTGTTTCCATGTTATACCTCTAAACTAAACTAAACTGATGAGGATTGGTTGAAAACACGTGGTGGGGGTGGGAATTAAAATGTTGCTCTCTTCCCAATGTTGTAAATTCCCTCGCTTCCTTCCCCATTTTTGACAGAATCAGCACCCTGAGATATTTGGGTTTTGTTCTGCAGGTCACCTACAAGATGCTGAGCCATTCCTTTGGCATTCATGTCAACCTGGCGAAACAGTAAGTGCCCGAGCTTGCAATCTGCACTACCTTGTTACATCATTCCCCATTTAAAATTGATGCCGGTCATTTGTCTAGAATACCCGAGAGCGAGGAGGCAACTGTTGTCGAACGAGAATCGCTCACACAGCATGTGCTGACTTGATGGAGACACCAGGATCTGCAGATGCTGGAATCTTGCGTAGAACATTATAAGTTCTGGAGGAACTTAGCGGGCCAGGCAGCATCTGTGGAGAGAAGGAATGGGGGACATTTCGGGTCAAGAGCCTTTTTCAGACTAGAGAAGTTTTCCGTCTGAAGAAGAGTCTCAACTGGAAACGTCACCCATTCCTTCTCTCCAGAGATGCTGCCTGTCCTGCTGAGTTACTCCAGCATTTTGTGTCTGGCATCTGTGACGTTCAAGGACTGCCGAGGTTTTGCGTCAAGACCTTTCTAGGAGTCCAAAGAAGGGTCCTGAACCAAAACATTGTGTATCTACGTCCTCCACAGACGCTGCCTGACCCGCTGAGTTTCTCCAGCACATTATGTTCTATTCGGTTAATCTTTTGTTTTGAGTATGGAGACTGAGGTCTGTACATTCCAGCATCTGCAGTTCTATTTTCCTGGGACCTATTAGGCTAATTGTAACGGGCCCAGCAGCTGCTCCTGATGTCATGCAGCTCTCATGGAGAGACTTGTCTTATTTTCAGATCTATAACAATATTTAAAGAAATTTGGACAAGTACGTGGATAGGAAGGTTTAGAGATTTAGGCTGGTGGGACTGAGCGGCACGGTGGTGCAGCGGTATTCTGCCTTAAAGAGCTTGTAGCGCCAGAGATCCCGGTTCGATCCTGACTACGGGTGCTGTCAGTAAGGAGTTTGTACGTTCTCCCTGGGTTTCCTCTGATATCTTTGGTTTCCCCCCACACTCCAAAGACGTACAGATTTGTAGGTTAATTGGTATAAATGTAAAATTGTCCCTAGTGTGTGTAGGATAGTGTTCTTTTTCTTATCGAGTCCACACACAAGATTAGAAGTTGTTCAGCCAGAGATAAACACACTTCTCGACATCTTCACACAATGGTGTCTGTCTTGTGCTTGTGTGTGGTGGTGGAAAGATTGGTGGAAACAGGGCCACGACGTAACTGCTCTTTCCTTGACCCCAGACTAGTGTTAATGTGCGGGGATCGCTGGTCGGTGCGGAATCAGTGGGCTTAAGGGCCTTTTACCACGCTGTATCTCTAAACTAAACTAAACTAGTATAGAAGGGACATCTATGTCGGTGTGGGCGAGTTGGTCCGATAGTCCTGCTCCCGTGCTGTGTGACTCTGTCTGACTCTACTTGAAGCCACTAACTGAGCCGTTCCCTCTTGTATATCTCTGCCAGGTTGCTCTACCACTATGTGGAGCGAAAGAGGAAAGAAAATTCTGGGGCCCAGCTCCATGTGACCTATCTCGTCTCTGGGAAAGCGCAAGAAGATGGAAACTCGGTGTGTATTGGTTTATTCATAAATTCAAGGAGCAGAATTAGCCGACTCCAATTATACCTGGCGCTGCCCCGGCAAGGCCAGCAGCATAATCAAGTACGAGTTGCACCCCGGCCACTTCCTGCTCTCCCCTCTCCCATCAGGCAAGAGGTACAGAAGTGTGAAAACACACACCTCCAGATTCAGAGACAGTTTCTTTCCAGCTGTTATCAGGCAACTGAACCATCCTACCACAACCAGAGAGTGGTGCTGAACTACTATCTACCTCATTGGTGACCATCGGACTATCCTTGATCGGACTTTGCTGGCTTTTCCTTGCACTAAACGTTATTCCCTTATCACTGTAACACTTTACACTGTAAATGTACACTTCACACTGTGAATGGCTCGATTGTAATCATGTCTTTCTGCTGACTGGATAGCACGCAACAAAAGATTTTGACTGTACCTCAGTACACGTGACTATAAACTAAACTAACCATTCGGCCCATCAAGTCTATTCCACCATTCAATCATGGCTGATCTATGTCTCCCTCTCAATCCCATTTCTCCTGCCTTCTTTCTCCCCATAACCCTTGACACAGGTACTAATTAAGAATCTGTCAATCTCCGCCTTAAAAATATCCATTGACTTGGCCTCCACAGCCGTCTGTGGCAATAAATTCCACAGATTCACCACCCTAATGAAATTCCGCCTCATCTTTCTAAAGGTACATCCTTTTATTCTGAGACTATGGCCTCTGGTCCTAGACTCTCCCATTAGTGGAAACATCCTCTCCACATCCACTCTATCCAGGCCTTTCATTATTCGGTAAGTTTCAATTAGGTCCCCCCCCCCCCCCCCCCCCCCCGTGATCATTCTTACCACATGTGCTGTAATAATGTGGGGCAAAAGCTTGTTTGTCAAGGTTTATCCAGGCAAGTGGTACTATGTCTCCCATTTGATCAAGTATTGAAGTCATGATAGAAGAGGTATGAATTCTGCAGTCAGAGGAGGGAGAAGAGGTGGAGTGGTGTGGGGGAGGAGCCTGTATCCTCTGTACTGGCTAGAAGGGCCGAATGGCCTACTCCTGCTTCTATTGTCTATTGTCTCTCACCTGTATTCACCAATCACTTGTTAGGCTCTATCCTGTCCCCTCCTCTCTTTCTGCTCCCCCACCCCGTTCTCCACTATCACAATTAGTCTGAAGAAGAGTCCCGACTCAAAACATCACCTCGACATATCCTCTGGAGATGCTGCCTGACCCGCTGAGTTACTCCAGCACTTTGTCTTTTTTTTTTGTTGTAAACCAATAGTCCTTTCTGTCTCCAAAGAAATAAATGACCTGCATCAACGCCAATGGTGGGGCAGCTGCTGTCTGAGAGGGTGACGGGGAGAGGAAATGAAAGTGATGAGGGACTTTGTACTAAATCAGCATTATTTTGTTCCAGTGTCACAAGGTTGCGGTGGTGAGGGAAGATCAATTGGAAGGTAAGAACACACAGTGTAGTGTGACGACAGTCCTGTCTGTCTGTATATCACCCATGTCTACATCCGCGTGTATCCCAGAGTGGGAGGGGAGGAAAGAGTTGTGTGGCATCTGCCTGCACACAGTGCTGTTATTTTAGTTCAGTTTAGAGATATACTGCAGAAACAGGCCCTTCGGCCCACCAAGTCTGTGCCGACCAGCGATCCCCGCTCACTAACGCTATCCATCACGCACTAGGGACAATTTACAATTTTACCAAAGCCAATTAACCGACAAACCTGTGTAAGAAAGAACTGCAGATGCTGGCAAAATCAAAGATAGACACAGAATGCTGGAGTAACTCAGCGGGTGAGGCGGCATCTATGGATAGAAGGAATGGGCGACGTTTCGGGTCAAAACCCTTTTCAGAGGAAGGAGGGTCTCGAAGGGTCTGAAAAAGGGTCTCGACCCGAAACATCGCCCATTCTTTCTCTCTATAGATGCTCCTTCACCCGCTGAGTTACTCCAGCATTTTGTGTAACCTACAAACCCGTAAGTCTTTGCAGGGTGGGAGGAAACTGAAGCACCCGGAGAATGTACAAAAACTCCATACAGACCGCACCCGTGGTCAGGAAGTAGTTTTATTGTCTGCACAACTGGAAACTCTTCCATTGCAATGAACAATTCAAGAGAGAGCTAGCTAGGGCTCTTAAAGATAACAGAGTCAGGGGATATGGGGAGAAGGCAGGAACGGGGTACTGATTGGGGATGATCAGTCATGATCACATTGAATGGAGGTGCTGGCTCGAAGGGCCGAATGGCCTATTCCTGCACCTATTGTCTAATTCCAGCTCTGTACACCGACTGGAGAAACTGGGTTGTTCTGTGAAGCCAGTGAGTGAACAAGTGAGCAATTGTGGGCCCCATATGTGGTCAAAGCTGCCACAGCCAGACATAAAAACAGTTTTTATCCACAAGTAGTTGCTCTACTCAACAGCCATAAATCTGTAGCCTCCCTTTGATCTGGTATTTTGTTGGTTCACATGCTTGATCAATGGTGTTTTATCATTAATGTCTTATTATTATTAATGTTTAGTGTTTTCTGAGTCATTCGTATCTGTCATGTTGTTACTTGTGGGCGGAGCACCAAGGCAAATTCCTTGTATGTGAATACTTGGACAATAAACTTAATTACTTATATCTGAGGAAGGATGTGCTGGCTCTCGAGAGGGTCCAGAGGAGGTTTACAAAAATGATCCCAGGAATTAGTAGGTTAACCTATGATGAGCGTTTGTCGGCACTGGGCCTGTACTCGCTGGAGTTTAGAAGAATGAGGGGGGAACCTCAATGAAACGTACAGAAAAGTGAAAGGCTTGGATAGAGTGGATGTGGAGAGGATGTTTCCACTTGTGGGGGAGTCTAGGACTAGAGGTCATAACCTCAGAATTAAAGGACGTTCTTTTAGGAAGGAGATGAGGAGAAATTTATTTCATCAGAAGGTGGTGAATCTGTGGAATTCTTTGCCACAGAAGGCTGTGGAGGCCGTCAGTTGATATTTTTAAGGCAGAGATAGATAGATTCTTGATTAGTACGGGTGTCAGAGGTTATGGGGAGAAGGCAGGAGAATGGGGTTGAGAGGGAGAGTTAGATCTACCAAGATTGAATGGCGGACAAGACTAGATGGGCCGAATGGCCTAATTCTACTCCTATCACTTATGACCTTATGCCTACACAATGGATGGTTTTAAAATTCTCATTTGTTTACCACTCTGTCCCTGGCCCTATATAGCCCATCCCATCCAGCCACGCTGCTCTGAGAATTGTGTAGGAAGGAACTCTGTAAATTTCCATATTCCCGTTTAGATTTAGTTTAGCGATACAATGTGGAAACAGGCCCTTCGGCCCACCTACCATCAATCAATGATTTACACGAGTTCTATGTTATTCCACTATCTCATCATTCCCCACACACCAAGGGCAGATTAATCTACCAACCTGCAAGTCCTTGTGACGTGGGAAGAAACCGGAGAAACTTGCAAACTCCGCACAGACAGCACTTGAGGTCAGGTTCAAACCTGGGTCTCTGGCGCTGTGAGGCAGCAGCTCTACCTGCTGCACCACTGCTATGGTTGTAGGTTTACAGGGTTAATTCCCTGGATTGCGGGACTGTCCTATGCTGAGAGAATGGAGCGGCTGGGCTTGTATGCTCTGGAGTTTAGAAGGATGAGAGGGGATCTTATTGAAACATATAAGATTGTTAAGGGTTTAGACACGCGAGAGGCAGGAAACATGTTCCCGATGTTGGGGGAGTCCAGAACCAGGGGACACAGTTTAAGACTAAGAGGTAAGCCATTTAGAACGGAGACGAGAGTTGTGCCTCTGAATATTTGTGTGTTCACAGCAGTGAAGCTGAAGATGCTGGTGACTGCCAGTGTGCACGTGTACAGTATTCAGAAAGCAATGCTGAAAGACAGCAGTCCCCTTTTCAACACTGATTACGAAGCAGTCAAGGAGAACCTGCAGAACAGCAGCAAGTAAGTTCCTGCATGTGGCTATGATGGTGCGTGTGGAAGCTCACCAGATGCCTGGAGCACTTGTCTTGTCCTCAGAACAGCTGTCCTTCTCCCAGATGCCAGCTGATCCCAACTCGCCAACATGTCCCATCTACACTAGTCCCACCTGCTTGCATTTGGCCCATATCCCTCCAAACCTGTTCCATCCATGTACCTGTCCAAATGTTTCTTAAACGTTGCAATAGTCCCAGCCTCAACTGGGATCGAATCTCACTACTGCCATTATCTTTGTTTTCCCTGAAGGTAGGCATATGGAATGAGCTGCCAGAGGAAGTAGTTGAGGCAGGCACTAGAAGAACATTAAACAGCATTTGGACAGGCACAGTGATAGCGAAGGTTAAGAGGGATATGGAAACGTCACCTATCCATGATGTCCCGAGATGCACTAGTCCCACTAGCCTGCATTTGGCCCATATTCCTCCAAACCTGTCCTATCCATGTACCTGTCTAAATGTTTCTTAAACGTTGCGATAATCCCTGCCTCAACTACCTCCTCTGGCAGCTCGTTCCATACACCCACCACCCTTTGTGTAAAACAGTTCCCCCTCAGATTCTTATTAAATCTTTCCCCTTCACCTTAAACCTATGTCCTCCGGTTCTCGATTCTCCTACTCTGGGCAAGAGACTCTGTGCGTCCACCTGATCTATTGCTCTCATGATCTAATCCAGTTCTGTGTCTATGTTTGTGTGTGTATGCGAGCGCATGTGCATGTAAGGCATGTGTGTATCTGTGTGTGTGTGTGTGTGTGTGTGTGCGCGCGTTCACAAGTTATTGTAGAATTAGACCATTCAGCACATCCAGTCTACTCCGCCATTCAGTCATGACTGATCTCTGCATCCTAATCCCCGTTCCTGCCTTCTTCCCATATACCCTGACTCCGCTATCTTTAGAGAGCCCCATCTAGCTCTCTCTTGAAAGCCTCCAGAGTTCTCCCCATAACCCTTGACACCCATTCTAATCAAGAATTTGTCTATCTCTGCCTTAAAAATATCCACTGACTTGGCCTCCACAGCCCTCTGTGGCAATGAGTTCCACAGATTCACCACCCTAAAAGAGTGCCCATTAATTTTGAGACTATGACCTCTGGTCCTAGACTCTCCTAGACATCCTCTCCACATCCACTCTATCTGTGCCTTTCATTATTCTGTAAGTTTCAATGATGTCCCCCCTCAATTTTCTAAACGGCAATAAAATGGTAATTACGATTGTTTTCTTTTCCTAACAATGAATCGGATTTTTCAATTTTTTATTGTGCCAGATTTTGACACGATGTCGTTGGGGGGGGGGGGGGGGGGGGAGGGGCACGCGGGACGCCGTGGGCGGAGGGAACACAACAACGCTCTTTGGCTGCTCCTGAGGTCAGCCCTGCAGCGCCGTGCCAGCTGTGACGGTGTCCATTTGTCGGAGGGAACCGGAGCGCGAGCGGGTGAGACGCAAAGACACGAACGGGAGCTGCGACTGGAAAGGGAATGGTACCGGCGATGATAGTGGGAGTTAGAGAGATGCGCGGCCCTACCTCCCGGGCAGCGGCTTCCCCCCTCCCCTTTCTGGTGATTTTCCATTTGTGTTGGGAATTTTTGTTTTCATTGTTATTGGGAGAGGTTTTCAGTTTTCTACCTTCTTAGCGTTGTAGATGTGACATCAGTGTACTGACAGTTGCAGTCTTGTGCATAATTATGCCTTGAGATGGTACCTTTCTAAGGTGATGAGTAGGTTTTACTTTTGTCTTCTTTTGGCATCTCTACAAATAGCTCATTTAGAAATTCAGGTGATATTTATTCTAAAGATTTTTTTAGCTGTTTGAAGTCAATTATTTCATGAAATATTTATCTTGTTGGGGTTATTTTACTGGTTTTGTGTTAGACAAATTCTGAGCTTCTGTTATGTAAACTACCAGCAGAAAGCTTAGGAATTACTCTCAAATTATTGAAAATGCAGGAGCCCCCTGGACCTCATGGGGGGCCTAGCCGGCCTCTAGGACCCCCCGGCCAATACTTCCTACTCTTTTTCTGGAGGTTATATATATGAGTGTGTGTGTGTGTGTGTGTGTCTGTCTGTGACTGTGTCACCACACAGATTGTTGTGAGACAGCTTCATTCTGGCCACAGGTACAGTGCCATCCGGTGTGCGGATGCGGTTCCCCGGTCAGCGGAGGAGATGGCCCTTGCGCACAAGTCGGTGCAGCCGACCCCGCCGGATCCCGGCGAACCACCGGGCGCCAGCAAACCCGTGGTGAACGGCAGCGCCCCGACAGCCCCGGCTAAACCCGCCGCCCCACAGCACAAGGGAATCATGGGCATGTTCGCGGCCAGACCTTCCGCCAAAGCCAGCGCCAAAGAAGAGAGAGCGGAGCCCGCTGTCGTGAAAGACAGGGAGTGCCCTGTGAGTATTACAGAGCGGCAAGCTCAACACTCCGCTCAGTTGAGTTTATTGCCACATGTGCCGAGGTACTGTGAAAAGCTCTTGTTGCGTGCTATCCAGTCAGCGGAGAGACAATACATGATCACTATCGAGCCATTTACAATGTATAGATACATGATAAATGTTACGGGTCCCAAGGTTGGGCACCGTAAAGCAGATAGATAACCTGTATAAAAGCAGGTGTGAGAAGGCAAATGAGGACACAGTGCATCTTAATTCATCCCCAGATTGCTTCTGCTGGTTGTTTTATTCAATAATCATGTAAACACAAAACATTGCTCTTATCATTGGTTCAGTCATCCATTTTGTCTCTCCCTAACACACCCATTTTGTTACAGTTTCACTCACAGCCCATTCTTTCCTATGTTTCCCTTGTACTCAATACACTCTCTGTGCGATTTACACACTTGTATTTTTGATTTTACACTTCAATAAATATTATTAGGCACTTAATTAACCTTCACTGTACATTTCCAGCAACATGCTAAAAGTTGACATTTGGCCTTTTTTTCCTATGCCATATCCTCATTGCAACGTCTGCAACCACCACAGGTTATGGAATGACCTAATAAGAAACATGCCCATGCTACACATTATTATATCTTCCAACCCAGCACACAGAAACATTAACAACCAGTAACCCACTAACTTCAACTTTCTTAACACCCAAAACAACACAGAAACTTCACCCAACCATATTCAAACCCCAAAAGTGCATATTTGTGTGGTCCTGACAGTCTACCAACCTGTATAAAAGCAGGTGTGAGAAGGCAAATGAGGACACAGTGCATCTTAATTCATCCCCAGATTGCTTCTGCTGAGATGGGGGGGGAGTGCCTTGCTGTTTCCAGTCCCCGCAGCAACTGGAGTAACACAGAGGTTCCCCCTCACTGCTGCACCTTATAAACTGTCAATACACCATCACATAAATTGAATCAATGTGGGCACACCGTCTTAGATGCGCCACATAAAGACAATAGGTGCAGGAGTAGGCCATTCCACACTCTGACTAAAGAAATTTCTCCTCATCTCTTAAGTTCATAAGTCATAGGAGCAAAATTAGGCCATTCGGCCTATTGAGTCTACTCCGCCTTTCAATCATGGCTTACCTTCTCAAGCCCAGTCTCCTGCCTTCTCCCCAGAAGCCTTGACACCCCACAAAACAACTGCAACCAATAAACAGGATATCAATTCAAAAATACACGTTAGAAAACAAGTCCATGGTAGTGCAAGAGGCAGGATTGGGGTTGTGCTGGTCAGTTCAAGAACCTGGCGGTTGCAGGACCAGTTCCTGAACCTGGGGATGTGGGACTTCAGGCTTCTGTACCTCCTGCCCGACGGTAACGGTGAGAAGATGGCACGGCCCGGATGGTGGACATCCTTGATGATCGATGCCGCCATCTTGAGGTTGTGCCTGGTGTCGATGCTTTCGATGGTGGGGGAGGGCAGTGCCCGTGACGGACTGGCCTGAGTCCACCGCTCTCTGCAGCCTCTTGTGTTGAAGTTGCCGTTTATCAGACAATATCGGCTGAGGAGCATCTCAGAAGCATTTTACCGTCTTGCCCAGCAGGTGGCATAAACCGGAGACGTACAGGTTTATAGGTCCACACACCACGTCATCACAAATGTCCTCATTCTACAGAGAACGGGGATTCCCCTCCCCCACGGTGGGGTCACGTTGGAAGTGGCGAAACTGGCGGAGGACTATGTGTTGTATGTGCCGGCTGGTGGGGTGAAAGGTGAGCACCAGGGTCTCCTCCATACCCCTCTCTCCCCATTCCCCCACTCACAACAAGGGCAGAGTCCCCCTGGTCCTCACCTTTCACCCCAGCAGCCGGCACATACAACAAACAGTCCTCCGCCAGTTTCACCACCTCCAACGTGACCCCCACCACTCGCCACATCTTCCCATCAACCCCCCTGTCTGCCTTCTGCAAAGACCACTCCCTCCGCAACTCCCTTGTCAATTCTTCCCTTCCCTCCCGCTCCACCCCTTCCCCGGGCACTTTCCCTTGCAACCGCAAGAGATGCTACACTTGTCCCTTTACCTCCCCCCTCCACTCCTTTCAGGGACCCAAGCAGTCCTTCCAGGACCGACAGAGGTTCACCTGCACCTCCTCCAACCTCATCTACTGCATCCGCTGCTCTAGATGCCAGCTGATCTATATCGGTGAGACCAAGCGGAGGCTTGGCGATCGTTTCGCCGAACACCTCCACTCGGTCCGCAATAACCAACCCGACCTCCCGGTGGCTCAGCACTTCAACTCCCCCTCCCATTCCGTATCTGACCTCTCGGTCCTGGGCCTCCTACACGGCCAGAGTGAGCAACACCGCAAATTGGAGGAACAGCACCTCATATTCCGCTTGGGGAGTCTGCATCCTCTGGGCTTGAACATTGAATTTTCTCAATTCTGTTAACCCTGGCTGCCTCCTCCCCTTCCCACCTCTCCCTCAGCCCTCGGGCTCCTCCTCCTCATTTTTCCTTTTTTCTCCCCGCCTCCCCCGCATCCCCCATCAGTCTGAAGAAGGGTTTCGGCCCGAAACGTTGCCTATCTCCTTCGCTCCTTAGATGCTGCTGCACCCACTGAGTTTCTCCAGCTTTTTGTGTACCCCAGGTTTATAGGTTGATTGACTTGGGTTTGTACACGTGATATAAGTGTAAATTGTCCCTAGTGTGTGTAGGCTTGTGTTAATGTGCGGGGATCACTGATCTGTGCGGACTCGGTGGGCCGAAGGACCTGTTTACGCTCTGTATAACTAAACTATACATCTAGTCAAGGGAAAGGGAGGCACGGTGGCGCAGCGGTAGAATTGCTACCTTACTGCGAACACAGTGCTGGAGACCTGGGTTCGATCCTGACTACGGGCGCTATCTGTCCAGAGTATGAGCGTTCTCCTCGTGACCTGCGTGGGTTTTCTCCGAGATCTTCGGTTTCCTGCCACACTCCAAAGACAAACAGGTTTGTACGTTAATTTGCTTGGTAAATGTAAAAATTGTCCCTCGTGTGTGTAGGAGAGCGTTAATATGCGGGGATCGCTGGTCGGCATGGACCCGGTGGGCCGAAGGGCCTGTTTCCACGCTGCATCTCTAAACTAAACTTGCAGAGTATGTTGTTTTTCTGATAATGAAAGTGCTATTTTGTTTGAGGAAAATGAGTATCTCATTGCAGGGTGCGTCCCTCCTTCTGTCTTTCTTTTCCAGGCTCCTTCTGGAAGCAAGGCGGCAACCAAGGGGAACAGCTTCAGCAACTTTTTCCAGAAAGTCAGTGCCAGTAAGTAATCGTTTGCAGCTGTTTCTGTTGCCGACTCATGCTCAGCGCTGAAAACTCCTCCCAAAACCTCTCAGCCTCTTTCCTACTTTAAGAAGCTCCTTCGATCAAGCGGCACGGTGGCGCGGCGGTAGAGTTGCTGCCTTACAGCACTTGCCGGGTTCGATCTTGACTACAGGTGCTGTCTGTGCGGAGTTTGTACCTGCTCCCCGTGACCTGCCTGGGTTTTCTCTGAGATCTTCTGCTTGCCTCAAGCCAAAGATGTACAGATTTGTAGGTTAATTGACAATAGACAATAGGTGCAGGAGAAGGGGGGGGTTACACAAAAAGCTGGAGAAACTCAGCGGGTGCAGCAGCATCTAAGGAGCGAAGGAGATAGGCGACGTTTCGGGTCGAGACCCTTCTTCAGACCCTTCTTCAGGTGCAGGAGTAGTTCATTTGGCCCTTCGAGCCAGCACTGCCATTCGATGTGATCATGGCTGATCATCCCCAATCAGTACCCCGTTTCTGCCTTCTCCCCGTATCACCTGACTCCGCTATCTTTAAAAGTCCTATCTAGCTCTCTATTGAACGTATCCAGAGAAGCGGCCTCCACCGCCCTCTGAGGCCCTCAATTGGCTTGGTAAAAGTGTAAATTGTCCCTAGTGTGTGTGTGTGTGTGTAGGATAGTGTTAGTGTGCGGGGATCGCTGGTCGGCGCGGACTCGGTGGGCCGAATGGCCTGTTTCCGTGCTGTATCTCTAAACTCTAAACCAAGCTCTAGGAAAGCTGTCCCATCATTTCTCAGGAGGTACACACAAAATATGGGTCTATCAACGGTGTACAGCCAGCATAGAAACATAGAAACATAGAAATTAGGTGCAGGAGTAGGCCATTCAGCCCTTCGAGCCTGCACCGCCATTCAATATGATCATGGCTGATCATCCAACTCAGTATCCCGTACCTGCCTTCTCTCCATACCCTCTGATCCCCTTAGCCACAAGGGCCACATCTAACTCCCTCTTAAATATAGCCAATGAACTGGCCTCAACTACCCTCTGTGGCAGAGAGTTCCAGAGACCCACCACTCTCTGTGTGAAAAAATTCCTTCTCATCTCGGTCCTAAAGTATTTCCCCCTTATCCTTAAGCTGTGACCCCTTGTCCTGGACCTCCCCAACATCGGGAACAATCTTCCTGCATCTAGCCTGTCCAACCCCTTAAGAATCTTGGGTTACACAAAAAGCTGGAGAAACTCAGCGGGTGCAGCAGCATCTAAGGAGTGAAGGAGATAGGCGACGTTTCGGGTCGAGACCCTTCTATATCCCCTTAAGAATCTTGTAAGTTTCTATAAGATCCCCTCTCAATCTCCTAAATTCTAGAGAGTATAAACCGAGTCTATGCAGTCTTTGTTCATAAGACAGTCCTGACATCCCAGGAATCAGTCTGGTTCTGCATCAGCATCTGCAGTTCCTTCCTGCAAACATTTCTCTGTGTGGCTTGGAAATAAGTTAAGGGTTTTGAGATGTTTCACATTAATCTGTGGAGCTGGTTCCTCTTTACACAGAGGGTGGTGGGTGCCTGGAACCGGCTGGCAGAGGAAGTGGTGGAGGCAGAAACAGATAGTGGTGTTTAAGAGGCTTTTAGATAGGCACGTGGATATGCAGGGAACGGAGGGACATGAATTATATGCTGGCAGAAGAGATTAGTTCATCTTGGCATCATGTTTGGCACAGACATAATGGGCTGAAGGGCCTGTTCATATTCTCAATGTAATAAGGTTATACACAATAGGTGCAGGAGTAGGCAATTCGGCCCTTCAAGCCAGCACTGCCATTCAATGTGATCATGGTTGATCATCCCCAATCAGTACCCCATTCCTGCCTTCTCCCCATATCCCCTGACTCCACTATCTTTAAGCCCTATCTAGCTCTCCCTGGAAAGTATCCAGAGAACCGGCCCCCACTGCTTTCGGAGGCAGAGAATTCCACAGACTCACAACTCTCTGTATGAAAAGGTGTTTCCTCGTCTCCGTTCTAAGTGATAGGGACACAATTAGGCCATTCGGCCCTTCAACCCAGTGTGTTTCTGACTGGATGCTGACACTCTGAGAATGGAGACACAATAAAGTGCAGATGCTGAACTCTTGAGCAAAGCATAAAGTGCCGAAAGAACTCAGTGAGCCAAGCAGCATCTGCGGGGGGAATGTTAACAATCAATCTGAAGAAGGGTCCCGATCCAAAACATCACCACACAGACAGCATCTCTGGAGGGGAGGAGTGGGTGACGTTTCAGGTCGAGGTTTGAAGAAGGGTCTCGACCTGAAACATCGCCCAGCCCTTCTCTCCAGAGATGCTGCCTGTCCTGCCGAGTTACTCCAGCAGCTTGTGTCTAAAGTGATAGGTGGATACAGGTGAGCGGAGGGGGGGGGGGGGGGGTTGATAGCCAGAGGTTTGGACAAAGGCCAGAGATGTAAAGTATAGAAGATTGATAAATGACGATGGGGCAAGGGAGCTATGGTTGCACATCTAGGTGGGGCAAAGAGAAGAGTGCTTCGACAAGGGGGATGGAAGGGTGTCTGTGTTTGTAGGGTAGTACATACCAAAAGTTGGAGAATTCAACGTTCATACTGTTGGTTGTAAGCAACCCAGGCGGAATACGAGGTGCTGTTCATGACACAAAGCTGGGTGGCAGTGTGAACTGTGAGGAGGATGCTATGAGAATGCAGGGTGACTTGGACAGGTTGGGAGAGTTGACAGATGCATGGCAGTTGCAGGTTAATGCGGATAAATGTGAGGTTATCCACTTTGGTGGCAAAAACAGGAAGGCAGATTATTATCTGAATGGTGTCAAGTTGGGAAAAGGGGAAGTACAATGAGATCTGAGGGTTCTTGTTCTTCAGTCACTGAAAGTAAGCATGCAGGTACAGCAGGTGGTGAAGAAAGCGGATGGCGTGTTGGCCTTCATAACAAGAGGATTTGAGTATAAGAGCAAAGAGGTCCTTCTGCAGTTGTACAGGGCCCTAGTGAGACCACAACTGGAGTATTGTGTGCAGTTTTGGTCCCTTAATTTGAGGAAGGACATTCTTGCTATTGAGGGAGTGCAGCGTAGGTTTACAAGGTTAATTCCTGGTATGGCAGGACTGTCATATGCTGAGAGAATGGAGCGGCTGTGCTTGTATACTCTGGAGTTTAGAAGGATGAGAGGGGATCTTATTGAAACATATTAGGTTATTAAGGGTTTAGACACGCTAGAGGCAGGAAACATGTTCCCGATGTTGGGGGAGTCTAGAACCAGGGGCCACAGTTGAAGAATAAGAGGTAAGCCATTTAGAACGGAGACGAGGAAACACTTTTTCTCACAGAGGGTTGTGAGTCTGTGGAATTCTCTGCCTCAGAGGGCGGTGGAGGCCGGTTCTCTGGATACTTTCAGGACAGAGCTAGATAGGGCTCTTAAAGATAGCGGAGTCGGGGGATATGGGGAGAAGGCAGGAACGGGGTACTGATTGGGGATGATCATCCATGATCACATTGAATGGCGGTGCTGGCTCGAAGGGCCGAATGGCCTACTCCTGCGTCTATTGTTCCTCCATTTTGCGTGTGGTCTGTTAAAGAAAACTTTAAAACATAACACAAAGTTCGGATAAGACGATCAAGACTTTATTGAAGACCGCCAAATACAGTGACCTCTGGGAGCATTCTGGGAGATTGATCAACGGCCAAAGATTCATCTGCTCCTCTACACAGACTTTCCTTTTGATGTTCTGTTTACCATAGCAAACCCCTTTGGAATTTTCCTTCTTCCCAAATTGTTTTACAACACTCACAGACCATTCACCTCCGGAAACCACAGAACAGTAAACACAGCCAAATGTCACCCCAGTACATATAAGCAAATGTCCCGTTCAGGGCCTGTCCCACTTACCAGATTTCTTCGGCAACTTGTCGTAGTCACAGCAGATGGCCAAAAATGTTCAACATGTTCCTGTGCTGTACTGTTCAATGTCCTATAAACGGTGTGATATTTACCAGCACTGCAGTTAATGTGTACCTCAAACCCCACAGAGAAAGAATCGCCACCGTCTAAGGCCGCAAAGGAAGAGGTTCCTCCCGGCAAATCGGCCCCGGAGTCCACAGAGAAAGCAGATGCCCCTGAGGGTGGAGAGAGCCACGTTCCAGCTGCGCAGGGAGGGGACGACGAAGAAATGGCCCCGACCGGTGAGGCCGCAGCACAGAAAGTGCCAGTCAAGCCTCCGAAGGAGAAGAACAAGGCAAAGAAAACACGGGATAGTCGGCAGCAAGGCGACGAACAGAGGTTGGTGCCAGTCCACAGTGGGAGTCAACTTTCCCCCAGTCCATTCATGGGTTAAAGGCCCAATCTCAAAGGAAGGAAGGGTCTTGACCCGAAACGTCACCCATCCCTTCTCTCCAGAGATGCTGCCTGTCCCGCTGAGTTACTCCAGCATTTAGTGTCTTATCTTCAGAAATCAGGGAATTGAACGGAGGCAAATGTAAGCGAGGGAACAGTTGGGTTAGAGTTATTTAAGAAGGAACTGCAGATGCTGGAAAATCGAAGGTAGACAAAAATGCTGGAGAAGCTCAGCATCTATGGAGCGAAGGAAAAAGGCAATGTTTCGAGATCCTTCTTCAGACCCAAAGTTGGGTTAGAGTGATCACTATCATAAAGTTTAGATCAATGGTTCTTAACCTTTTTGGCATACATACGTGAACATAATACTGTATGTGATATGTACATTTGTTAGGTTCCTAAACATGAGCTCAACAAATGGATATGTTATTTATGACCCCTTCATGTCCCTTGGTAAAGCCTCAAACCACCCCCCCCAATGGGGGTCCCGACCCCCAAGTTAATAACCACTGGTTTAGGAAAGACATTCTTGCCATAAGGAAAGACATTCTTGCCATAGGAAATACTGTCTTGCCATCGAGGGAGTACAGAGAAGGTTCACCAGACTGATTCCTGGGATGATAGCACTTCCATATGAAGAAAGACTGGATAGACTCGGCTTGTACTCGCTGGAATTTAGAAGATTGAGGGGGGGGATCTCATAGAGACTTACAAAATTCTTAAGGGGTTGGACAGGCTAGATGCAGGAAGATTGTTCCTGATGTTGGGGAAGTCCAGGACAAGGGGTCACTGTTTAAGGATAAGGGGGAAGTCTTTTAGGTCAGAGATGTGAAAATCATTTTTCACACACAGAGTGGTGAATCTGTGGAATTCTCTGCCACAGAAGGTAGTTGAGGCCAGTTTGTTGGCTATATTTAAGAGGGAGTTAGATGTGGCCCTTGTGGCTAATGGGATCAGGGGGTATGGAGAGAAGGCAGGTACAGGATAATGAGCTGGATGATCAGCCATGATCATATTGAATGGCGGTGCAGACTCGAAGGGCCGAATGGCCTACTCCTGCACCTATTGTCTATGTTTCTATAATGATGCTAAGACCAACTCTCATCTGCCTGGAGAGGAGCGAGGAATAACCAAACTGAAAGAGAGCTAAGGTCAGTGGGTTGAGAGATGAATGAATTATTGTCACGTACCATGGATACCGAGGTACAGTGAGGTGCTTAGTTTCGTGTTGTTCAAAGGTGCCGACAAAGGTACAAAGGTATCGTACAGTCGTATTGACTGCCTGCCGCCGCATTTGGCAGCAGCCCCTCCCCCGGTCAGTTAATCAGTGATAGGAGCAGAATTAGGCCATTCGGCCCATTAAGCTTGCTCTGCCATTCAATCAAAGCTGAGCTTGTTGTGTTCAAGAGAGAGTTAGATATAGCTCCTGAGGCTAAATGAATCAAGGGATATGGGGAGAAAGCAGGAACAGGTGGAGACACAATATTCTGGAATAACTCAGCGGGTGAGGCAGTATCTCTGGAGAGAAGGAATGGGTGACGTTTTGGGTCGAGACCCTTCTTCAGACTGATCAAAGCAAAAACGGGGTGTTGATTTTGGATGATCAGCCATGATTGTGTACATTGTGTACAGTTTTGGTCTCCTAATTTGGGGAAGGACATCCTTGTGATTGAGGCAGTGCAGCGTAGGTTCACGAGATTGATCCCTGGGATGGCGGGACTGTCATATGAGGGAAGATTCAAAAGACTAGGCTTTCTATTCACTGGAGTTGAGAAGGATGAGGGGATATAACTTATAGAAACATATCAAATTATAAAAGGACTGGACAAGCAAGATGCAGGAAAAATGTTCCCAATGTTGCGCGAGTCCAGAACCAGGGGCCACAGTCTTAGAATAAAGGGGAGGTCATTTAAGGCTGTGGTGAGAAAAACCATTTCACCCAGAGAGTTGTAAATTTATGGAATTCCCTGCCACAGAGGGCAGTGGAGGCCAAGACACTGGATGGATTTAAGAGAGAGTTAGATAGAGCTCTCGGGGCTAGTGGAGTTATTGATAGGGGACGATCAGCCATGATCACAATGAATGGCGGTGCTGGCTCGAAGGGCCGAATGGCCTCCTCCTGCACCTATTTTCTATGTTTCGATGACCATATTGAATGGCGGTTTTGGCTCGAAGGGCCGAATGGCCTACTCTTACACCTATTTTCTACGTTTCTATCTTTCCCTCTCAAACCCATTCTCCTGCCTTCTCCCCGTCACCCCTGGCACCCATACTAATCGATCTCTGCCTTACAAATATCCATTGCTTGACCTCCACAGCCGTTTGTGGCCAGGAATTTCACAGATTCACCACCCTCTGAAGAAAAATCATCTCCTTTCTAAAGGAACATCCTTTTATTCTGACTGTGTTGCCTCTGGTCCTAGACTAGTGGAAACATCCTCTCCACATCCACTCTATCCAGGCCTTACACTATTCGGTGAGTTTCAATGAGGCCCCCCCCCCCCCCTCATTCTTCTAAACTCCAGCGAGTACAGGCCCAGTGCCGTCAAACGCTCGTCATATGTTAACCCACTGATTCCTAGGATCATTCTCGTAAACCTCCTCTGGACCCTCTCCAGTGTTCTCGCCGCCAGGTCCCCCCCCCCCCCCCCCGATAGAATCGTACAACTCAGAAATGTTTTGGAATTTATTTCCAAGCCCCCGTCCCAAATGTGCGTTTCATGCCGACAGCAACAAGAAGACGAAGCG
Organism: Raja brachyura; assembly: GCA_963514005.1. Next base: position 990,752 of record OY740786.1, read on the forward strand.
TGGCGTAGCGCAGCCGAGCGAAGGGGAGGAACCTTGCACCAAGCGGCGACGGCGGATCAGACAGGCTCAGTCGGACAGCAGCGACGAGGACGGTAGGCTCAGACCCCTCTGTGACAAATGTGGGTCCCTTGAAGACAGGTGAATTTATTATGGGCAGCAAGGAAATGGCAGACGAGTTGAACAGGTACTTTGGATCCGTCCTCACTAAGGAGGACACAAAAACAATCTCCCAGATGTACTAGGGGACAGAGGTCCTAGGGTGATGGAAGAACTGAAGGAAATTCATAATTGGGAAGGAAATGGTGTTGGGTAGACTGATGGGACTGAAGGCTGATACATCCCCAGGGCCCGATGGTCTGCATCCCAGGGTCCTTAAGGAAGTGGCTCTAAAAATCATGAACGCATGATTCTATAGATTCAGGATCAGTTCCTGTGGATTGGAGGGTAGCTAATGTTATCCCACTTTTAAGAAAGGAGGGGAAATCATGCTTGACTAATCTTCTGGATTTTTTTGAGGATGTAACTAGGAAAATGGACAAGGGAGAGGCAATGGATGTAGTGTACCTGGATTTTCAGAAAGCATTTGATAAGGTCCCACATAGGGGATTAGTGGGCAAAATTAGAGCACATGATATTTGGGGTAGGATACTGACATGGATAGAGAACTGGTTGGCAGACTGCAAACTAAGAGCAGGGATTAACAGGTAGGAATGGCAGGCAGTGACTAGTGGGGTACCGCAAAGCTCGGTGCTGGGACCGCAGATATTTACAATATACATCAATGATTTAGAATCTAGAATTTAGATGAAGGGATTAAAAGTAACATTAGCAAATTTGCAGATGATACAAAGCTGGGTGGCAGTGTGAACTGTGAGGAGGATGGGTGACTTGGACAGGTTGGGGGAGTGGGCAGATGCATGGCAGATGCAGTTTAAATGTGAGGAGTCCAGAAACGTGCCCTTTAGCCTACCCTGTTGGTGCTAACTACGTTAGCATACTGGGCGAGTTCCTGGTACGAACCTGATCTTTGGTACTGTCGACGTGGCATTTGTGCATTCTCCCGGGGATCTCGTGGGTTTCCTCCAGGTGCTCCGGTTTCCTCCCACATCCAAAAGACGTGCACGTTAGTAGGTGACTTGGCCCTCTGTAAATTGCCCCCTAGTGTGTAGGGAGTGGATGTGAAAGTGGGATAACATGTAACCAGTGTGAACGAGTGATCACCATGGACTTGGTGGGCCGAAAGGCCTGTTTCCATGCTGTATTTCAATGTTGCCGAGCTTACCAGTTCAGAAGGTTACACAAAAAGCTGGAGAAACTCAGCGGGTGCAGCAGCATCTAAGGAGCAAAGGAGATAGGCGACGTTTCGGGTCGAGACCCTTCTTCAGACTGGGGTTGAAACTGTCTTCGTAGGGAGGAGGAGAACTTCTTCAAAGTAGGCATACCTTGAGGAGATATCGCAGTGGAGTAGACAAATTGTTAAAGAAGGAACTGCAGATGCTGGAGAATCGAGGGTTACACAAAAAGCTGGAGAAACTCAGCGGGTGCAGCAGCATCTAAGGAGCGAAGGAGATAGGCGACGTTTCGGGTCGAGACCCTTCTTCAGAAGCCTGATATGAGAGAGGGTAAGAGGCTGTTCCTGAGTCTGGTGGTGCACATGTTCAAGCATCTGTACCTTCTGCCCGACATGAGCATGGCGAAGGAGGAATGACCAGGGTGAGACTCCTATCTATCTTATTGATAGGAACAGATAGATCTTATCTGGACCTTATCAGTCCAGGACCTTATCTGGTCGAGGACCAAAGGACATGGGTTTAAGGTGAAGGGGAAATGATTGAATAGGAATCTGAGGGACAACTTTTTTCACACAAAGGGTGGTGGGTGTATGGAACAAGCTGCCAGAGGAAGTAGTTGAGGCTGGGACGCTCCCAACGTTTAGGAAACAGTTAGACAGGTACATGGATAGATCAGGTTTGGAGGGATAGGGACCAAACGCGGGCAGGTGGGACTAGTGCAGCTGGGACATGTTGGTCGGTGTGGGCAAGTTGAGCTGAAGGGCCTGTTTCCACACTGTCATTCTAACTTAGAGCTTAGAACTTCTCTAACATAGCACTTTAACTCTCCCTCCCATTCCCAATCTGACCGTACTGTCCTGGGCCTCCTCCATTGTCAGTTAGGCCCAGTGCAAATTGAAGGAACACCATCTCTCTGAATTGCGTATTGTTGCTGTATATGTTGTTTTTGTTTCATGCTTGTGTTAATTGTAAGGTCCTTGAGAGTCCTGAAAGGTGCCCTATAAATAAAATGTATTATTACCATCTCATATTTCGCTTGGGCAGCTTACACCCCAGCGGTATGAACATTAACTTCTCTAACTTCAGGAAGCCCTTGCTTTCCCTCTCTCTCCATCCCCTCCCTTTCCCAGTTCTCCCACCAGTCTTGCTGTCTCCAACTACATTCTATCCCTGTCCCGTCCACTCCCCTGACATCAGACTGAAGAAGGGTCTCGACCCGAAACGTCACGCATTCCTTCACTCCAGAGATGCTGCCCCACCCGATGAGTCACTCCAGCTTTTTGTGTCTACCTTCACTCTATGACTATGAGTTCACCTTATTTTTGTCGAGTCCACACGCAAGATTAGTTGTTCAGTCAGAGCTGAACACATTTCTTGGCATCTGCATACAATGGTGTCTGTCTTGCGCTTCTTGTGCGTGGTGGTGAAAAGATTGGTGGAAACAGGGCCGCGACGTGAACGCTCTTTCCTTGACGCCTATGGGTTCATAAGATAGGAATGAGACATTATTAGGCCATCCGATACTGTCGAGCCTACTCTGCCGTTCGGTCATGGCAGATCTATCTGCACCTCTCAGCTCCATTCACCTGCCTTTTCCCAGCAACCATTGATGTCCATTAATTTTGGTAGCGTAACTTGTAGACTAGTGGCTCGTGTTATGAGTCATGCTTTTGTAGTTACGCCCACTAGCTTGTTAGCGTCGCGGTCTACTACACTCCGCAGCCTGAAGTGTACTCTCAAGTGAGAGCTTGTAGTTGTCTATTCTAAATAAACAGTGTATAACCTGACACGGTGTGAGGTCTTTATTATTCCAAGGACTGCAAACCAACATGGTGTCAGAAGTGGCATTCGAACCCAGGCCCCAACTTGGATTAATGTTTGCCTCAAGGTTAAATACTTGTGTTAAGTAGTAAATGATTACCTATCTAGTCACTCGGTGTGTTGTGCTTGTGCTGTAGTGCTGGCGGACTCTCCTGGAGCTTTTGATGTGAAGACGCCGTCACCAAAGGGCGAAGCCCCAGTCGGCGAGGAGGAAGCATCACCACCGAGCTTCTCCGAGGTGGCGGCTAAGCCAGCCCGTTGGCAGAGTGCAGAGGACACTGAGGTAATGGGCTTCTTCTCCCCCTTGCAGACTTCATCTCTATTATTCAGCTTGATCAGGCCGGCAGAGAAGTGGGAGAGTCAGGGACAGCGTTCCTCAACCTTTTGACCCTTGCGAAACCCTTGAAATGACTTTCATGTCTCGGGGAACCCCAACATACAAATTATTATATTTCTGTGACTAGTTTCTCCTCTCCACATTTTCTAATTGTTCTCTCTTTTATCGGTCGCATGCTTTTGATGCCATTCATAGAAACCCTAACCCTATCCCTAACCCAAACCCGAACCCTAACCCTAACCCTAAACCTAACCCTTACCCAAACCTAACCCCAACCCTAGAAATTAGGTGCAGGAGTAGGCCATTCGGCCCTTCGAACCTGCACCGCCATTCAATATGATCATGGCTGATCATCCAACTCAGTATCCCGTACCTGCCTTCTCTCCATACCCTCTGATCCCCTTAGCCACAAGGGCCACATATAACTCCCTCTTAAATTTAGCCAATGAACTGGCCTCAACTACCCTCTGTGGCAGAGAGTTCCAGAGACCCACCACTCTCTGTGTGAAAAAAGTCCTTCTCATCTAGGTCCTAAAGGATTTCCCCCTTATCCTTAAGCTGTGACCCCTTGTCCTGGACCTCCCCAACATCGGGAACAATCTTCCTGCATCTAGCCTGTCCAATCCCTTAAGAATTTTGTAGGTAGTCATACAGCGTGAAAACAGGCCCTTCGGCCCAACTTGCCCACACTGACCAACATGCCACATCTACATTAGTCCCACCTGCTTGCATTTGGCCCGTATCCCTCATGCTTTTGATGCCATTCATAGAGTCAATGAAAACTGTCCTATCCACATTCCTGTCTAAATGGTTCTAAATTCATTACATTACATATTTTGTGTGCGTATTTTCCAGCTTGCGGACAAAATCGAATATAGACACAAAAAGCTGGTGTAACTCAGCAGGTCAGGCAGCATCTCTGCAGAAAAGAAATAGGCAACGTTAATGGTCGAGACCCTTCGTCAAACACTGAAGAAGGGTCTAGAGCCAAAACCACACCTATTCATTTTACCCAGAGATACAGCCTGACCCGCGAGTTACTCCAGCATTGCGTGTCTATCTTGGGTTTAAACCAGCATCTGCAGTTCCTTCCTGGACAAAGTCGAATTATGGCTGTCTGAAAAGTAGGACTGGGGTACTGATTTTGGATGATCAGCCATGATCGTGTTGAATGGCGATGCTGGCTCGGAGGGCTGAATGGCCTACTCCTGCACCTATATTTCGATGTTTCAAACTGAAGCTGTTCTTCACCTGTTTAAGAAGGAACTGCAGATGCTGGAAAAATCGAATGTAGACAAAAATGCTGCAGAAACACAGCGGGTGAGGCAGTATCTATGGAGCGAAGGAAAAGGTGATGTTGCAGGTCACGGATGCTGCCTCACCTGCTGAGTTTCTCCAGCATTTTTGTCAACCTTCCTGATCTTCACCTGATGGGAGCTTGAGCCAGGTGTGTTCACTGATTTGCATTGTCACCCCCTCACACCTTTCTTTGTCCTCTCCTAGAAGGCAGGAGGAGGGAAGAACAGGAAGCAGCGCCGGGTTCTCAAAAACAAGACCTTTCTGAACGAGGAGGGTGAATTTGGTAAGATTCAACTCGCAGCGCGCGCAGACACCAGGAACGGCCGAGATTGGAATCTAGATCAAAGCGCAAAGTACTGGAGGAACTCAGCGGGTCAGGCACTTGGTGGCACAGCTGCTGGAGCTGCTGCCTCACAGCGCCAGAGGCTCTAGTTCAATAGACAATAGGTGCTGGAGTAGGCCATTCGGCCCTTCGAGCCAGCACCGCCATTCAATGGGATCATGGCTGATCATCCACAATCAGTACCCCGTTCCTGCCTTCTCCCCATATCCCCTGACTCCGCTATCTTTAAGAGCCCTATCTAGCTCTCTCTTGAAAGCATTCAGAAAACCTGCCTCCACCGCCCTCTGAGGCAGAGAATTCCACAGATTCACAACTCTCTGTGTGAAAAAGTATTTCCTCGTCTCCGTTCTAAGTGGCTTACTCCTTATTCTTAAATTGCGTAGGATAGTGCTAGTGTACGGGGTTATCGCTGGTTGGCGTGGATTCGGTGGGCCGAAGGGCCTGTTTCTCTGAAGTAAAGTCTAAAGTAAAGATTGCGCATCTCTTCTTGCCCTCTACAGTGACGGAAAAGGTTTTCCAGAACGAGTCGTGCACCGACAGCGAGGGCGAGATTGCTGCCAAACCACAAGCACAGAAGCCAGCCCAGGCCAAGAGCACGGGGGGTGTGAAAGAGGAACGGAAGGGGCAGAAGGAGAAGAAGTCACCGGGCTCCGGCCGAGCTGGCAAGCAGGCATCCATCATGGGATTCTTCAAGAAGGCAACCTAGCACCAACACCTTAGGCAGCCGGCTTCATGGTGAATGGAGGCTTCCAAACATAACAGCAGGAGCTCTACTCTTGGAGATGTGAATCTGGGCGCATTGTGTGTTGAGAAAGGGCAACTTGGACAAGAGGGGCACTTCAAAAACCTTGACTGTAACATGCCTCGCAGTCAGCGTAGGATCTCTTGTGCATGTTTAAACATTGTTCATAGTGGTGCCTCGCATTTCTGTCAGTACTTTCTTCCCCTCTGGTTTTCAGTGAACTTTTGGTAAGCCTATCCATGAGACTATCTTCAAACTTCATTGCGGCAGTTGTTGGTAACACATGTTTTCAACACATGCCTGTCTGGATACAAGTGGTAGCCAGCAGATGGCAAACTTCAGCCATCTCGCTGGCCAGGTCAATTTCTGTGTTTCGTTTTTAGATTCGAAGGGAATCTTTTTTTTTGACAAGAAAAGTGCATGTCAGTCGAACGGATAAGCTTAGAAACAAGAAACGGCAGATGCTGGTTTACCAAAAAAAAGTCACTGAGTGCTGGAGTAACTCAGCATGGATAGGTGACGTTTTAAGATTGCACCCACCTCACACTGGTGACGGGTAGTGACTCTAAATCATCACCTATCCATGTTCTGCAGAGATACCGCCTGGCCCGCTGAGTTACTCCAGCACTCTGTGAAACGTCACCTATCCGTGTTCTCCACAGATGCTGCCTGGCCCGCTGAGTTACTCCAGCACTCTGTGTCTTTTTTTGTTGTTGTAAATCAATATAATTAATTTGGTGATGCTTGATACAGCATCTGCAGTTCTGTGTCTCATTATTTGCGCATTTTGGAGCAAGGTTGTCTGCGGGTGATTAAGGTTTTGTGGTGTTCTTATCATCAATGAGTGGCGCCAACCATGGACTTTGTGCAGACCTCTGACACCTGCACATGGTGGTGGTGCGGGATATGCTGCTGATGAAAAGTCCTCGTACTTCCATCAGCCATTTGCTGAATTATGTGAATAAAGTTTTTTTTAGGAAAATAAATAAATGATCTGGTGAGTGTGGTTTTAATAACGCATCTCCTTCTAGAGATTAATACACCGATAGACAGATCTAGAGATGAATAGGGGTGGCCCAGCGGTAGATTTGCTGCCTTACAACGCCAGTGACCCAGGTTCGATCCTGACTACGGGTGCTTGTTGGTACGGAGTTTGTACGTTCTCCCCTTGACTGCGTAGGTTTTCTCTGAGATCTTCAGTTTCCACCCACACTGCAAAGACGTACGGGTTAGTAGGTTAATTGGATTGGTATAAGTGTAAATTGTTCTTAGTGTGTTTAGGATACTGTTGATATGCGTGGATCGCTGGTCGGTGTGGGCTGAAGGCTGTGTTTCCGTGCTATATCTCTAAACTAAACTAAACTTAACCGCCAACCTCTCCCTATACCTCAGGCCCTGGAGTCCTGGCAGCATCCTCGTAAATCTTCTCTGCATCTTTTCCAGCTTAATAACATCCTTCCTATAGCAGGGTGGCCAAAACTGAAAACAATACTCCAAATGCAGCCTCACCAACGTCTTGTACAAGTGTAACATAATGTCCCGACTTCTATACTCAATACTTTGACTGATGAAGGCCAATGTACTTATAACCTTCTCTGGCACCCCATCGTCCTGTGACACCACTTTCAGGGAACAATTCACCTGTATTCCTAGATGCCTCTGCTCCACGACACTACCCAGGGCGCCTGCCATTCACCATGAAAGTCCTGCCCTAGTTTCACTTCCCAATATGCAACACCTTGCACTTATTTGCCCAACTGATCAAGACACGCTAGAGGCAGGAAACATGTTCCCGATGCACACCAATAAAAATAAAACACAACATTAAAGAATAATTTAACATTAAACACAAAAACATCCTCCCACAATGGTTCCCACAGTGAGGGAAGGCACAAAGTCCAGTCCTCTTCCCCTTGTTCACCCTATTGAGGCCTCCGCAGTCGCTGCAAGAGCGGTCCGATGTTACAGGCCCTCTCGCCAGATGATGGAGCTCCGGCATCTCAGCGGCTTGGAGTGTCTGGAACGGCCACTTCCTACCCGAGACCGCGACTCCCGAAGTCCACAGGCCGCGCTGGTTGGTGCTCCGACACTGGCGATCTCGGCGAGAGATCCCAGGCTCCGCGGTATTTAAACACAGCGCCGCCCGCAGCTGGACGCTCCGTGACCACAGCTCCGCGATGTTGGAGTCGGCGGCCACAGCACTCCGGAGCTTACCACACGGCGACCCTTGGTAAGGCATCGCCCGCACCGCGATGGTACTTCAGCGCTGCGCCGCCACTGAAGCTGAAGTTCTGTCTGGTCCTGGCAGGAAACGCCGCTCCAGTCCCGATGGTAGGCCGCGAGGAAGGGGCAAAGATGCGGCACGGGGGAAAACCGCATCACCGACCAGGTAGGGACTGAGAAAAAAAGTTTTCCCCAACCCCCCACATAAAAAGATTAGAAAACCTCCAAAACCACACTTTTTAATATACTAACATTTTTTTTAAAGGGTGAAAGGACGGACAGTTGCAGGCTGGGCAGCCATACTCGATGGCGCCCCCACTCAGGGTAAGTCATTTAGAACGGAGATGAGGAAACACTTTTTCTCACAGAGAGTTGTGAGTCTGTGGAATTCTCTGCCTCAGAGGGCGGTGGAGGCCGGTTCTCTGGATGCTTTCAAGAGAGAGCTAGATAGAGCTCTTAAAGATAGCGGAGTCAGGGGATATGGGTTAAGGCAGGAACGAGATTGGGGATGATCACCCATGAGAAAGCAGCATACCAGAGGACTGGGAGAAATTCAGACTCCAGCAGAGGAGGACAAAGTGCTTAATTAGGAAAGGGAAAATAGATTAAGAAAGAAAACTGGCAGGGAATATAAAAGAAAGAAAACTGGCAGGGAATATAAAAACGGACTGCAAAATGTGAAGAGAAAAAGGTTAGTTAAAACAAATGTAGGTCCCTTGCAGTCAGAAACTGGTGAATTGTTCATGGGGAACAAGCACATGGCAGACCAATTGAATAACTACTTTGGTTCTGTCTTCACTAAGGAAGACATAAATTATCTGCCGGAAATAGCAGGGGATTGGGGGTCAAATGAGATGGAGGAGCTGAGTGAAATCCAGGTTAGCCGGGAAGTGGTGTTAGGTAAATTGAATGGATTAAAGGCCGATAAATCCCCAGGGCCAGATAGGCTGCATCCCAGAGTACTTAAGGAAGTAGCCCCAGAAATAGTGGATGCATTAGTGATAATTTTTCAAAACTCTTTAGATTCTGGAGTAGTTCATGAGGACTGGAGGGTAGCAAACGTAACCCCACTTTTTAAAAAGGGACGGAGAGAGAAAATGGGTTATTACAGACCAGTTAGTCTAACATCGGTAGTGGGGAAACTGCTAGAGTCAGTTATTAAAGATGGGATAACAGCACATTTGGAAAGTGGTGAAATCATTGGACAAAGTCAGCATGGATTTATGAAAGGTAAATCATGTCTGACGAATCTTATAGAATTTTTCGAGGATGTAACTAGTAGAGTGGATAAGGGAGAACCTGTGGATGTGTTATATCTTTCAGAAGGCTTTCGACAAGGTCCCACATAAGAGATTAGCATACGAACTTAAAGCACACGGTATTGGGGGTTCAGTGTTGATGTGGATAGAGAACTGGCTGGCAGACAGGAAGCAAAGAGTAGGAGTAAACGGGTCCTTTTCAGAATGGCAGGCAGTGACTAGTGGGGTACCGCAAGGCTCAGTGCTGGGACCCCAGCTATTTACAATATATATTAATGATCTGGATGAGGGAATTGAATGTAACATCTCCAAGTTTGCGGATGACACGAAGCTGGGGGGCAGTGTTAGGTGTGAGGAGGATGCTAGGAGGCTGCAAGGTGACTTGGATAGGTTGGGTGAGTGGGCAAATGCATGGCAGATGCAGTATAATGTGGATAAATGTGAGGTTATCCACCTTGGCGGCAAAAACAGGAGGGTAGACTATTATCTGAACGGTGGCAGATTAGGAAAGAGGGAGATGCAATGAGACCTGGGTGTCATGGTACACCAGTCATTGAAAGTAGGCATGCAGGTGCAGCAGGCTGTGAAGAAAGCAAATGGTATGTTGGCATTCATAGCAAAAGGATTTGAGTACAAGAGCAGGGGGGTTCTACTGCAGTTGTACAGGGTCTTGGTGAGGCCACACCTGGAGTATTGTGTACAGTTTTGGACTCCTAATATGAGGAAAGACATTCTTGCCATAGAGGGAGTACAGAGAAGGTTCACCAGACTGATTCCTGAGATGGCATGACTTCCATAGGAAGAAAGACTGGATAGACTCGGCTTGTACTCGCTGGAATTTAGGATATTGATGGGGGGATAGATGCAGGAAGATTGTTCCCGATGTTGGGGAACTCCAGAACAAGGGGTCACAGTTTGAGGATAAGGGGGAAGTCTTTTAGGATCGAGATGAGAAGATAATTTTTCACACAGACAGTGGTGAGTCTGTGGAATTTCATTTCGGAGTCACGTGAGTGACTTCGTGAAGAGCCCGCCGGTGCGCATGCTCGACATATCGTCGTATCGCGTTGCTGCGACGGCTGACGGAGGAGCGAGCTCCTCGCCAGCCCTTCATAAGGGAACCACGCAGGTAAGTATGCTACCTTAAGTTGGTGGTTCTTGTTGTGTTTGCTTCACAGCAAGAACATGGATGGGAGAGGCCGGAGTTCGAGGAGAAGTCGCCGGCCAGCAGTTCCGGAGCGAGAGTTGTCGGGGGTACCTGCAACGCAGACCGGAACGAGGGCGGAGATGTCGGTGAGCTCTGTATTTTCAGGTCCGGACCCGCCCGCACACCACAGCTCGGAGGAGTCCGACGAGGAGGAGTGTGGTGTGCCGCCAGAGCAGGACGACTCTGCCATGGCAGCCAGGTCGTCAGCAGGCTTGCTGACGGCTTCGAGCAGAAGGGTCCGTGCGGCTGCACGGCCCGTTTCACGCAGCCCTCTGAGAAGGGGAAGGGCAGGAGCCCAGCAGCCTAACCCTGTCGGGGCTAAGGCTCTGCCTGCCGCCAAGGAGCGGTCAGGTTCCAGGACGGGACCCGGGGCAGCTGTGAGGTCCAGCCGTCGCCCCCCAACTTTCGACGCCGGGACGAGTCAGTTGGGGGTCCCGTCACGGTCGTCGAGCCCCCCATGGATGGGTGGGCGAGACCATGCGTCGGCAAGGTCCACGATGTGGGCAGCTGGCAAGCCTGCACGGGCCCAAGGTATCCAGGCTTCGGCTGGTGCCGACACCATGCCGCATCTGTCCATAGAGGCAACGGCTTCCGCTCCCGCTAAACGGAGGCGGTTGAACACGCCCGTGCAGGAATCGCGCAGTTTCGCCTCGGCGGCTGTCGACGACAACTACCGGCACCGGCAGGGCCTCGACGAGGTGCGGGCCGATGACAGGAGCCCCGGCCAATTTTCAGAGCCGGAGGACTCCGACCACCTGAGTGTTCAGGGTGAAGGGCGTATTGACCGGATGGAGCGGCTGCTGGAGCTTCTCCTACAAGGTCAACAACAACAGGCATCCAGCAGCGACAGGCACAGGGCTTCATCACCAGCTTCGTACACCAGCCTGGAGCAGCAGGACGAGGAGGCCGTGGTTGACCCCATCCCACCCCCGCCTGAATTACCGGCGGAGGACCTCCTCGATGTGGCTACCAAATTTGCAGCCCCTCATTCGTTGGGGCTTCCCATTAATACGAAGTTGGCAGCCACAGTGGACTTCCTAAATAATCACCAGCTTCAGGAGGAAGTCCTACTACAAGCCATGAGCCGTCACAAGGCTCCATCAAACTGCAATTCCCTCAACGTGCCTGTGGTCAATACGCCAATATGGGGCAACATCAGTGCGGCTATCCGTCAGCAGGAGCTGAGAATTCAGCGGATCCTGAAACTCCTCATGGCCGGGATTACTGCCTTTGTGCGGTCGGTCGACGGAGAGGAGCTTAATTTGGACCAGGAGGATGCTCTGGCGCTTCTGTGCGCTACTCAAAACGAAATAAACGGCTTTCGGAAAAACAGCATCCGCCCAGCGCTCAACCCTAAGTTTGCAGGGTTGTGCAAACCACCGCCGCCGCCGCCGCCCCGTCAGCTCTTTGGCGAAGACCTCTCCAAAAGGGTCAGAGAGCTGGATGAACAAGCCAAGACCGTGGGGCTCATGCGCTCTCACAGTGCCCCCACGCCATCAAGCTCGAAAGCCCCACTTGGCCGTTCACGAGGGTCTGTCAGCACTTCCACCAGGAATTACCCTCCAGCTCCAAACCGATATCAGCCACCCCAACCCCAGGGGTCTTTTTTAGGACAGGCTCGGCAGAAGCCGAGGTGGAAAATGAGGACGCCACGACCTCAAACCAACCCAGCACCTCCACGACCACCCACTCGTGTCAGGGACCGCCGGTAACCACAGAGGTGAGGCGATCTGGTTCTCTTTTTTCTCTTTGTTTAACTCCACATGTTGGTGGGCGTTTGCGGTTGTTTGCGGGTGCATGGGGTGACATTACCAGCGATGAGTATGTGTTACGGAATATTCAGGGCCATAGTATTGAGTTTATTAATGGGGACATCCCTCCACCTCAGCATAGACCGGGTCGTACTTTCAAACTAACGGCTGCGGAACAGTCAGTAGGCTATAAGGAAATTTTAAGGTTGGAACAGAAAGGGGTCATAGAGAGAACGGTTCATGAGCCCGTTGAATTTGTTTCCAATATTTTCACTAGACCTAAGAAGGATGGAGGCTGTAGAGTCATTATTGATCTAACCACTCTGAATAACTTTGTAACATATACTCATTTTAAAATGGACACGTTTGAAACGGCCAAATCATTGATTTCACAAGGGTGCTTTATGGCATGCATTGATTTACAGGATGCGTACTATACCGTACCTATGAAAAAATATTACAGAAGGTTTTTAAAATTTATCTGGATGGATCAGCTGTGGCAATATAGGGCGTTGCCTAATGGGCTCACCACAGCCCCTCGCTTATTTACTAAATTGGTGAAGCCAATTATGGCTTATTTAAGACAAAGACATCATATTGTTATGGCCTATTTAGATGATATTTTAATTGTCGGCCACACCTTGGAATTAGCACAACAAGGGGTGGCAGCTGCGGTCAATTTGTTCCAACAGCTTGGGTTCATTGTTCATCCAGAAAAATCTAAGTTCTGCCCCACCCAGGTAATTAATTATCTGGGGTTCCAGGTGAATTCCATTAGCATGAGAGTCACCATACCAATTAACAAAATTGAGGAGGTAACACAGGTGTGTACAGACTTGATTAATACTCGTATACCATCGATTCGTCACACAGCTACTGTCATTGGCAAGATTGTGGCTTTGTTTCCGGCAGCCCGGTATGGACCTCTGCATTATCAAAACTTGCAGAGAGCCAAGATCGCTGCGTTGCGACGGCATGCTGGTCATTATGATCGATCAATGCGGCTGCCGCCTGCAGCATTGGATGAATTACGATGGTGGGTTTGCCACATTAGTAAATCGTTCAAAACTATTATTGAGGCGAAACCGATGATATACTTACAAACTGATGCGAGCTCTGATGGCTGGGGAGCTACGAATCAATTCTCTAGTTGTGGGGGCCGATGGGATACCCTTGAGAATACGATGTTGGTATCACAAGGGATCAACTATTTGGAGCTGCTTGCAGCGTTTCACGGACTTCGTGCATATTGTTCCAAGATCATTGGAGCACATGTCCGGCTCCAAATAGACAATACCACAGCGGTGGCATATTTAAACCACATGGGCGGTACCAGGTCAGTTTCATGTGATAAATTGGCTAATTCAATTTGGCTCTGGTGTGTCAAGAGAGACATTTGGATTTCAGCTACCTATTTGCCAGGTGAGCTTAATATTGTGGCGGACGCCAGGTCACGCAAGTTCAATGATAATATTGAATGGATGTTACATCCTGAAATTTTTGCAAAAATCACAGCCAAATTTGGGAAACCGGACATTGACCTTTTTGCGTCCCGGTTGAACCATCAGGTACCAACCTACGTCGCGTGGGAACCAGATCCAGGGGCTATAGCGTTAGATGCATTCTCGCTAGACTGGGGGAATTGCTTTTTCTATGCATTCCCCCCGTTTTGCCTCATCAGTCGGGTATTACGTAAAATTCAGATGGACGGTGCCAAGGGCATCCTTATCATACCCGACTGGCCTACACAGCCGTGGTATCCGATGGTCTTTGACACGCTCAGTGAACCTTGGGTCCGTTTGCAGGGTAGCCCAGAATTAGTTACTCACCCTGTTTCAGGGGAGCCACATCCCTGCCATGGCTATTTAAATTTGTTGGCTTGCAGATTCTGAATCGGCCTTTAGAACAATACGGCCTGTCTACCCGGACCATGGATACCATTGCGGCGTCGTGCCGAGAGTCTACAAGGCGAAGATACCGCTCTCACATCAGGAAGTGGGAAGCCTTCTGCAGCCGCTCTCGCATCACGTACGATGCCGTGACTATAACCGACGTCCTGGAATTCCTCGCGGGGTTGCACCATGATGAACACTTAAGCTACAGTGCCATCAACAGCGCCAGGAGCGCTCTATCATTCTACCTCAATATTGAGGTGGGATCCAACAGGCTAGTGTCCAGGCTCATGCGGGGTATTTTCAATACGAATCCGCCTACACCACGTTACAATGTCACCTGGGATGTCAGGGACGTTTTAACTCTGCTCAGGACGTGGTCCCCCATGGAAGGGCTCCAGCTGGACAAACTCACCATGAAGCTGGTGATGTTACTAGCGCTGACTTCAGCACAGAGGGTACAGACACTCCACAAACTACGTGTCGACAGAATGATGTCTACCCCCACAGAAGTAGTTTTCTTTGTTGACGAGCTACTAAAGCAACACAGACCTGGGTGCACAGGGCTGCAGCTGAAGTTCCCGGCATACCCCGCCGATGCTAGGCTATGCTTAGCCTCCCATATCCGTTACTACGTCAAGGTGACGGCAAGCATCAGAGGAATGGAGAGATACCTGCTTGTCACTCATAAGAGACCTCACCATCGAGTGACAACACAGACG
>OY740786.1:1005839-1188339 GCA_963514005.1 Raja brachyura
CCTCTCACCTCCCTCTCACCTCCCTCCCTCCCACCCTCTCCCCTCCCTCCCTCTCCCCACCCTCCCTCCCTCTCCCCTCCCTCCCTCCCTCACCCCCTCCCCTCCCTCCCTCCCTCCCTCCCTCCTCCCTCCCTCCCTCCTCCCCACCCTCCCTCCCTCCCCCTCCCTCCCTCCCCTCTCCCCTCCCTCCCTCCCCTCCCTCCCTCCTCCCTCCCTCCCTCCCTCCCTCCCCCCCTCCCTCCCTCCCTCCTCACCCTCCCTCCCTCCCTCTCCCCTCCCTCCCTCCCTCCCTCTCCCCTCCCTCCTCCCCCTCCCTCTCCCCTCCCTCTCCCCTCCCTCTCCCCTCCCTCTCCCCGCCCTCTCCCCGCCCTCCCTCCCTCTGCCCTCCCTCCCTCTGCCCTCCCTCCCTCTCCCCTCCCTCCCTCCCTCCCTCTCCCCTCCCTCCCTCCCTCTCCCCTCCCTCCCTCCCTCCCTCTCCCCTCCCTCCCTCTCCCCTCCCTCCCTCCCCCCTCCCTCCCTCCCTCTCCCCTCCCTCCCTCCCTCTCCCCTCCCTCCCTCCCTCTCCCCTCCCTCCCTCCCTCTCCCCTCCCTCCCTCCCTCCCTCCCTCCCTCCCTCCCTCTCCCCTCCCTCCCTCCCTCCCTCTCCCCCCTCCCTCCCCTCCCCTCCCTCCCTCCCTCCCTCTCCCCTCCCTCCCTCTCCCCTCCCTCCCTCCCCCCTCCCTCCCTCCCCCCTCCCTCCCTCCCTCCCCCCTCCCTCCCTCCCTCCCCCCTCCCTCCCTCCCTCCCCCCTCCCTCCTCCCTCCCCCCCTCCCTCCCTCCCTCCCTCCCTCCCTCCCTCCCCCCCTCCCTCTCCCCTCCCTCCCTCCCTCTCCCCTCCCTCCCTCCCTCTCCCCTCCCTCTCCCCTCCCTCCTCCCTCCCTCTCCCCTCTCCCTCCCTCTCCCCTCCCTTCCCCTCCCTCTCCCCTCCCCCCTCCCTCCCTCTCCCCTCCCCCCTCCCTCCCTCTCCCCTCCCCCCTCCCTCCCTCTCCCCTCCCCCCTCCCTCCCTCTCCCCTCCCCCCTCCCTCCCTCTCCCCTCCCCCCTCCCTCCCTCTCCCCTCCCCCCTCCCTCCCTCTCCCCTCCCCCCTCCCTCCCTCTCCCCTCCCCCCCTCTCCCCTCCCTCTCCCCTCCCTCTCCCCTCCCTCTCCCCTCCCCCTCCCCTCCCTCCCTCTCCCTCCCTCCCCCTCCCTCCCTCTCCCCTCCCTCTCCCCTCCCTCTCCCCTCCTCCCCCCCCCTCCCCCCCCCCTCCCCCCTCCTCCCCCCTCCTCCCCCCTCCCTCCCTCTCCCCTCCCTCCCCCCTCCCTCCCTCTCCCCTCCCTCCCTCTCCCCTCCCTCCCTCTCCCCTCCCTCCCCCCTCCCTCCCTCTCCCCTCCCTCCCCCCTCCCTCCCTCTCCCCTCCCTCCCCCCTCCCTCCCTCTCCCCTCCTCCCCCCTCCCTCCCTCTCCCCTCCCTCCCCCCCTCCTCCCTCTCTCTCCCCTCCCTCCCTCTCCCCTCCCTCCCTCTCCCCTCCCTCCCTCTCCCCTCCCTCCCTCTCCCCTCCCTCCCTCTCCCCTCCCTCCCTCTCCCCTCCCTTCCCTCCCTCTCCCCTCCCCTCCCTCCCTCTCCCCTCCCCTCCCTCCCTCTCCCCTCCCTCCCTCTCCCCTCCCTCCCTCCCTCTCCCCTCCCTCCCTCCCTCTCCCCTCCCTCCCTCCCTCTCCCCTCCCTCCCTCTCCCCTCCCTCCCTCTCCCCTCCCTCCCTCTCCCCTCCCTCCCTCTCCCTCCCTCCCTCTCCCCTCCCTCCCCCTCACTCCCTCTCTCCCCCTCACTCCCTCTCTCCCCCTCACTAACTAACTCTTCCCTCAACCCACAATTAACTCCACAGATCCACCAGCCCAGATCAGCCATGATTGAATGGCCGGGGGGGGGGGGGTTAGGCTCGATGGGCTGAATGGTCTCCGGCCCCGCCCCCCGGTGCGCGCTCCAGCCCCGCCCCCGCCCCCCCTGTCTGTGCGCGCCCCCGCGGTGTCACAAGATGGCGGCGTGGAGCGGGAGCGGGAGCGGGAGCGGAGCGCGGGCCCGGCGCGGGCGGCAAACAACGACAACAACAACGGCAGCGACGGCGGCGACAGCGCGACCCGAGGCCCAGGCTCAGGCCCAGGCCGGGGACTGCGCGCCCCCCGGGCCCCCGCTCTGCGGCCGCTGCCGCCTCCTCAGCCTGAGCCGCGCCGCGCCCGACGCCGGCCTGGGCCTGGGCTTAGGCCTCGGCCTCGCCTGTCCGCTCTGCCGCCGCTCCAGCCGCTCCGCCGCCGCCGCCACACTCTGGCAGCCGGGCCGCCGGAGGAAGCAGCGCGACCCGCGGCGGCAGCAGGAGGCCGAGCCCGGTGAGCGGGGCGGGGGGAGCGGGATCAGAGGCCGGGTCTCCCCTTACTCTCACTCTCACTCACTCACTCTCACTCTCTCCCCCCCCCCGCTCACTCTCTCCCCCCCCCGCTCACTCTCTCCCCCCCCCCGCTCACTCTCTCCCCCCCCCCGCTCACTCTCTCCCCCCCCCCCGCTCACTCTCTCCCCCCCCCCGCTCACTCTCTCCCCCCCCCCGCTCACTCTCTCCCCCCCCCGCTCACTCTCTCCCCCCCCCGCTCACTCTCTCCCCCCCCCGCTCACTCTCTCCCCCCCCCCCGCTCACTCTCTCCCCCCCGCTCACTCTCCCCCCGCTCACTCTCTCCCCCCCCGCTCACTCTCTCCCCCCCCGCTCACTCTCTCCCCCCCCCCGCTCACTCTCTCCCCCCCGCTCACTCTCTCCCCCCCGCTCACTCTCTCCCCCCCCGCTCACTCTCTCCCCCCCCCGCTCACTCTCTCCCCCCCCTCACTCTCTCCCCCCCCCCGCTCACTCTCTCCCCCCCCCTCACTCTCTCCCCCCCCCGCTCACTCTCTCCCCCCCCCTCACTCTCTCCCCCCCCCTCACTCTCTCCCCCCCCTCACTCTCTCCCCCCCCCGCTCACTCTCTCCCCCCCCCCGCTCACTCTCTCCCCCCCCGCTCACTCTCTCCCCGCTCACTCTCCCCCCCGCTCACTCTCTCCCCCCCCTCACTCTCTCCCCCCCCCTCACTCTCTCCCCCCCCCCGCTCACTCTCTCCCCCCCCCGCTCACTCTCTCCCCCCCCGCTCACTCTCCCCCCCCCCCCGCTCACTCTCTCCCCCCCCCCCGCTCACTCTCCCCCCCCGCCCGCTCACTCTCTCCCCCCCCCGCTCACTCTCTCCCCCCCCCGCTCACTCTCTCCCCCCCCCCGCTCACTCTCTCCCCCCCCGCTCACTCTCCCCCCCCCGCTCACTCTCTCCCCCCCCCGCTCACTCTCTCCCCCCCCCGCTCACTCTCTCCCCCCCCCGCTCACTCTCCCCCCCCTCGCTCACTCTCTCCCCCCCCCCCTCGCTCACTCTCTCCCCCCCCCCTCGCTCACTCTCTCCCCCCCCCCCTCGCTCACTCTCTCTCCCCCCGCTCACTCTCTCTCCCCCGCACATCTCTGACCACCCCTCCCTCAAACGGAAGATCAAATAGAACAAGTTGTCCAACAACTTTAGGCTGTGCAAGCCACATGAAAGAAGAAGACCACCCCTCCCCATTTTCCCCCCTCACCTTTCCTCGTTTCCCCCACTCTCCCTCCCCCTCTGTCCATTCCCCCTTTCCCCCCACCCCCACAAAGCGTGGCGGAAGCCCCGGCGATAGGTGTGAACGACAAGTTTAACGTGCGCGGGGTGGAAGGTGTGAATACGGAATACTAGCTGACGGTTTTGCAATTCTTATTTCATATTTGCTTTCCACGTTGAGCATTTAGCCCCAAAGAGCCTGTATCACAGCTGCCCCATTAGCATTCTTCCCTTTCACCCACCCACGTATTACGCTGTAATCTATAGAGATTAGATGAGAAGAGATCTTGGCATCATGTTCAGCAGATATATTATGGGCTGAAGGGCCTGTTCCTGTGCTGTGCAAGACCAGCAGGACTCACTTTTCACCCACCACGAAAATACATCAGCGAGAATTGACAAGGCCAATTATCCTACCGACCAGGAGGCTAGGAGGAATCCCAGGGAGTCACAAGGAGAACGTGCAAACTCCTCACAGCGTGCAGGGTCGCGATCAGAACACTTAACCAATGCTTAGGGATTCAATTGATTTTCTAAATAGAAATTAGCCAGTTTAAATCTACTCGAGTGCAATAATTGTCAATGATCAGAGTAAAAGTATCCCAAGTTTTCCCAAACAGAACATGCCTAGGCATGTATCCAGCACTGTTTAGTCTGCTTAAAGAAACTTATACAGCCCTTTGGCCTAACCAGTCTATACCGGTATATAAGATTATTAAGGGTTTGGACACGTGAGAGGCAGGAAACATGTTCCCAATGTTGGGGGAGTCCAGAACCAGGGGCCACAGTTTAAGAATAAGGGGTAAACCATTTAGAACAGAGATGAGGAAACACTTTTTCTCACAGATAGTTGTGAGTGTGGAATTCTCTGCCTCAGAGGGCAGTGGAGGCCGGTTCTTTGGATACTTTCAAGATAGAGCTCTTAAAGATAGCGGAGTCAGGGGTTATGGGGAGAAGGCAGGAACGGGGTACTGATTGTGGATGATCAGCCATGATCACATTGAATGGCTGTGCTGGCTCAAAGGGCCAAATGGCCTACTCCTGCACCTATTGTCTATTGACCAAGATGCCTTGGTTGCATTTAGTTTAGCTTACAGATAACGCGTAGAAACAGATCCTTCAGCCCACTGAGCCCACAACCACCATCCGTTCCCCCCTTTACACTAGTCCTATGTCATCCCACTTTCTCATCCACTCCCTACACACACCTCTACATACAGAGACCAGTTAGCTTACAAACCCTCACACCTGTCCAAATATTCCATATTCCCACCACCCTCTGTTTGAAAAGGTTGCCCCTCAATTTCCCTTTAAATCTTTTCCCTCTCGCCTTCAACCTCTGCCCTCTATTCCTCTATTCATACACCTCTATAAGATCACCCCTCAGACTCCTGCACTCCAAGGAATAAAGTCCTAGCCTGCCCAACCTCTCCCTGTAGTTCAGGCCTTTGAGTCAGTTAGTTCTGCATGGGTGCAGTGGTGCTACCTCCTGCATCCATGTAGAACGCAATCCATTTTGCCACTAACTTCCATCCGGCACTCAAATTCACCTGGACCATTTCTGACATCTCCCTACCGTTTCTAGACCTCACTATCTCCATCGCAGGTAACAGACTACTGACCGACATCTACTACAAACCCACTGACTCCCATGGCTATCTGGACTACACTCCTTCCCACCCTCCTTCCTGTAAGGACTCTATCCCCTACTCCCAATTCCTCCGTCTACACCGCATCTGCACCCAGGGTGTTCCAAACCAGGGCATCGGAGATGTCCTCATTCTTTAGAGAACAGGGGTTCCCCTCTTCGACTATAGATGTGGTTCCCACCAGGGTCTCTTCTATATCCCATAGCTCCGATCGCACACCCCATCCCCCCCACTCGTAAAAAGGACAGAGTCCCCCTTGTCCTCACCTTCCACCCCACCAGCCGTCACATACAACAGATAATCCTCCGACATTTTCGCCACCTCCAACGGGATCCCACCACTGGCCACATTTTCCCATCTCCTCACCTTTCGGCTTTCCGCAGAGACCGCTCCCTCCGTAACTCCCTGGTCAATTCGTCCCTTCCCACGCAAACCACCACCACCCCTGGTACTTTCCCTTGCAACCGCAGGAAATGCTACACGTCGCTTTACCCAAGGACCTAAGCAGCCTTTCAAGGTGAGGCAGAGGTTCACCTGCACCTCCTCCAACCTCATCTATTGCATCCGCTACTCTAGATGCCAGCTGCTCTACATTGGTGAGACCAAGCGCAGGCTTGGCGATCGCTTCGCCCAACACCTCTGCTCAGTTCGCAATAACCAACCTGATCTCCCGATGGCTCAGCACTTCAACTCCCCCTCCCACTCCGAATCCGACCTTTCTGTCCTGGGCCTTCTCCATGGCCAACGTGAGTCCCACCGCAAATTGGAGGAGCAGCACCTCATACTTTGCTTGGGTAGTTGACACAGCGGTATGAACATTGACTTCTCCAATTTCAGGTAGTCCTTGCTTTCTCCCTCCTTCCCCTCCCCTTCCCAGCTCTCTGACAGCCCACTATCTCTGCCTCTTCATTTCTTCTTCCCGCCCCCCCCCCACCCCCACATCAGTCTGAAGAACGATCTCGAACCTAAACATCGCCTATTTCTTCGCACCATAAATGCTACCTCACCCGCTGAGTTTATCCAGCATTTTTGTCTACCTTCTTCAGACTGATGTCAGTCCCGGAGGTGCCTCCTGTAACCGATCTAAAGACACTGGAGGGCAATATCCCGGTTCACCCTCAAACCGGCCCTTGATCTCCATGTCCGGTCTCCAGCGACTCCATCCCGGTATTCCACGCACGACGAGCTTTCGGGCAGTTCTGCGTCTGAGGACATTTGGGCCCCATATCTGATGAAGCATGTGCTGGCTCTGGAGAGGGTCCAAAGGAGGTTTATAAGAATGATTCCAGGAATGAATGGGTTAACATATGATGAGCGTTTGACAGCACTGGGCCTGTACTCACTGGAGTTTAGAAGGTTGAGGGGGGGACCTCATTGAAAGTTACAGAATAATGAAAGGCCTGGATAGAGTGGATGTGGAGAGAATGTTTCCACTGGTGGGAGAGTCTAGGACCAGAGGTCACAGTCTCAAAATTAAAGGGAGCACTTTTAGAAAGGTGAGGAGGAACTTCTTTAGTCAGAGGGTAGTTAATCTGTGGAACTCATTGCCACAGAGGGCTGTGGAGGCCAAGTCAGTGGATGTTTTTAAGGCACTGATAGACAAATTCTTGATTAGAACGGGTGTTGTGGGTCCTGGGGAGAAGGCAGGAAAATGGGATTCCTACACAAATGAGATTAGGAAGCAAAGATCTGCCATGATTGTATGGCAGAGTAGACACTATGGGCTGAAGTGCCTAATTCTACTCCTATAACTTTGAGGAGCCACAAAATTTTGGCTGCCCGGCGAAGCCACTGTGCCGGACTTAGCAGATGGTCGAAGCCCCTGGGCACGTTCGGCTTTCTGACAGAGCCTGTTATTCCGATGGTGGTGAATGTGGCGACATCTCTTGTCCACCATTATTCTGTGATCAAAGATAGACGTAAAAAGCTGGAGTCATTCAGCGGGTCCTGTAACGTCACCTATTCCTTTTCGTGCAGGAAGGAACTGCAGGTGCTCGTTTACACCGAAGATAGACACAAAATGCTGGAGTAACTCAGCGGGACAGGCAGTATCTCTGGAGAGAAGGAATGGGTGACGTTACCCAATTCTTCTATCCAGAGATGCAGCCTGACCCGCTCGAAGTTTTTGTGTATGTCTTCATTTTTAAAACCAGCATCTGCAATTCTTTCCCACACATTATCCTGTGATCATCGTGGCTCGTTTCCTGAGCCTTTTGCTAACGAGCGTGGTTGTAAGTTTGCCTTCTCGCCTCCTTGCAGAGATCGTGTTCCGTGCTCCCCTGGTATTGAGCAAAGCAGGAGACGTCCGTGAGGAGTTTGAGAACCAACTCCGGCAGGTACGATGTTCCCGGTTACCACTATCCCCATTGGGAATGATGCACCCCGTTACTTCCCCTGTTTAGGGAACATTAGAGAACCAGTGTTTAAGAAGGAACTGCAGATGCTGGAAAACCGAAGGTAGACAAAAGTGCTGGAGAAACTCAGCGGGTGCAGCAGCATCTATGGAGCGAAGGAAATATGCAACGTTTCGGGATGAAACCCTTCTTCAGACTGATCTAGGGTGGGGGGGGGGCGGGGAGGAGAAAGGAGAAAGGAAGGGGAGGAGCCCGAGGGCTGAGGGAGAACTGAGAAGGAGAGGAGACAGCAAGGGCTACCGCAAATTGGAAAAGTCAATGTTTATACCGCTAGGGTGCAAACTGCCTAAGCGGAATATGAGGTGCTGCTCCTCCAATTTCCGGTGGTGCTCACTCTGCCAATGGAGGAGGCCCAGGACAGAAAAGAGATCAGGTTGGTTAATGCGGACCGAGCAGAGGTGTTGGGCGAAACCATCGCCAAGCCTACGCTTGGTCTCACCAATGTAGATCAGCTGACATCTAGAGCAGCGGATGCAATAGATGAAGTTGGAGGAGATGCAGGTGAACCTCTGTCGCACCTGGAACGACTGCTTGGGTCCTTGAATGGAGTTGAGGGGGGAGGTAAAGCGACAAGTGTAGCATCTCTTGCGGTTGCAAGGGAAAGTACCAGGGGAGGGGGTGGCTTGGGTTACAAACGAGAAGTTATTGAGGGTAAGGACCAACTCCGCTAGGCAGAGGAGAGTATCAGTGGACGGGTATTGGTTGGTTCTCCGGTCGAGGAAGAACCGGAGGGCTTTGAGACCATCCTGGTGGGGGATGGAGGTGTAGAGTGACTGGACGTCCATGGTAAAGATGAGGGGATGGGGGCCTAGAGAATGGAATGCCCGGAGAGACGGAGAGTGTCTGAGGTGTCTTGAGCATAGGTAGTATGGGATTTAACCAGGGGGGATAGGATGGAGTCAACGTATGTGGAAATGAGTTTGGCAGGGCACGAACAGGCAGAGACAATGGGTCTACCAGGACAGTCAGGTTT
This sequence comes from Raja brachyura, assembly GCA_963514005.1. The sequence goes on from OY740786.1 coordinate 1,014,533, forward strand.
GTGGATTTTAGGAAGAAGGTAAAATCGGGCCATGCGGGGCTGGGGAACAATGAGGTTGGAGGCTCGGGGGGGCAGGGAGCCGGAGTGGATGAAGTCAGTGATGATGCTAGAGATAATGGCCTGGTGCTCATCTGTGGGGTCATGGTCCAGGGGTAAGTAGGAAGAGGTGTCCGAGAGTTGGCGCGTGGCCTCAGCTTTGTAGAGATCGACGCGCCAGACTACCACGGCACCTCCCTTGTCGGCGGGTTTTGATAACCCAGTCTGGGTTGTTGGGGAGTGAGTCGATGGCTGTACGTTCAGGGAGGGAGAGATTGGAGTGAGACAGGGGAGTGGAGAAGTTGCAGCGGTTGATGTCCCGCTGACAGTTTTGAATAAAAAGGTCTAAAGCCAGAAGGCCATGAGGGGGGGGTCCACGAGGAGGGGTCCGTTGGAGACGGGAAAAGGGATCATCAATAGGGGGGCGAGGACTCCTTCCCATGGAAGAACGCTGTGAGGCAGAGGCGACGGTAGAAGAGCTCCAAGTCGTGGTGGGCGCGGAACTCATTGAGGTGGGGACGGAGGGGTGCAAAGGTAAGGCCTCTGCTGAGGACCGACCGTTCGGTGTCGGAGAGGGGGAGGTCAAGGGAGGATGGTGAACACACGGCAGGGATGTGGGTTGGGGCCGGAGGAAGGCAGGTGAGTGGACTGAGGCCGAGGCAATGTCTGGTGGGGGGGGGGGGTGGGGTGGTGGGTGGTCAGAGAGGAGGGGGGCATGAAGACTTTAGTGTGGGTGAGGAAGAGTTGGGGTCACATAGTTTGAGGGGGATGGGGAAGACCCAGTGGAACAGCCACTGAGGTTACCTGGGTTAGGGAGACTAGCACTAGGACCCAGCGCAGTCAAATCCAGACGAGTGGGAATCTGCAACGTGGAGGCTTCAGGCCCGGTGCTGAGTCCAGGCTGCAGGTAAGGCGACGGGTCGGTGGATTCGATGGTAGGAGTCCGGGTCGGCGGGTGATGCGTGGGAGGTCCCGGTGTGCAGATGGTCGGTGGGGTGGCCCGGTTCGGCCAGCCCATTGAGGTGACGAGGTGAGTAGGATGCAGTGCGGCGACCATGTTCGGTGAACCCCGGTCCAGCGGCGATGTTCGCTAGGTCCGGTCCAGCGGCGATGTTCGATGGGCTGGGTGCGGCGGCAATGTTGGATGGGCCCAGTCCGACGGCGATGTTCGATGGGCCGGGTGCGGCTGCGATATTCGGCGAGCCCAGTGCGGCGGCAATGTTGGATGGGCCCGGTGCGGCGGTGAGGTTAGGCGGTCCTGGGGAGTGACGAGGTAGAGAACCAGTGGCCACAACCTCAGAATAAAACGATGTACCTTTCGGAAGGAGATAAGGAGGGATTTCTTAGGAGGGTGGAGAATCTGTCATATGCTGAGAGAATGGAGCGGCTGGGTTTGTAGACTGGAGTTTAGAAGGATGAGAGGGGATCTTATTGAAACATGAAAGATTATTAAGGATTTGGACACGCTAGAGGCAGGAAACGTGTTCCTGATTTTGGGGGAGTCCAGAACCAGGGGCCACAGTTTAAGAATAAGGGGCGAGCCATTTAGAACAGAGACGAGGAAGCACGTTTTCTCGCAGAGAGTTGTGAGTTTGTAGAATTTTCTGCCTCAGAGGGTGGTGGATTGGGGATGATTAGCCATGATCATATTGAATGGCAGTGCTGGCTCGAAGGGCTGAATGGCCTACTCCTGCACCTATTGTCTACCGTCTATTGTCTAATCTGTGGAATTCTTAGCAACATATGGCTAAGGAGGCCAAGTCCATGGATATTTGTAAGGGAGAGATTGATAGATTTGTGATTTGTACGGGTGTCAGGGGGTTGTGGGGAGAAGGCAGGAGAATGAGGTTGAGAGGGAGAGATAGATCAGCCATGATTGAATGGTGGAGTAGACTTGATGGGCTGAATGGCCTAATTCTGCTCCTATGACATGAGCTTGTGAACAACACTCCCCGTTAGGCTGCTTGTTCAGGGAACACCAGTCTTGGTTATGTTGTCTGTTTAGAGAACAGTTGAGTGGCAGCCAGTCGCCCCCATGGCTGGTGACCCTGAATCAGTTGCACTGTTACGAGCTGTGCTGACACCACCTTGGTGGGAACAAGAGTTACTCCAGCAGTTTGTGTCCTGTTATTGAAGTGAGGAGCAGAGAAATCGCAGATTAAACTCCGCTCTGCCTCCAAATGCACTTTCTCCCTTCTTTTTCTGACTGTAGAACGCAGCAGTGTAGCAGGTATGTGGTTAGAGTCTTTACCCAATGGTCTACTCAATGGTTCAGGGACACATGCAAATCCCAGAGAGGAAACACTGAATGAAGCCACTCAGTTATAAGCATAGAAACAGACCCTTCATCCCATTTTGTTGAGTATAGGAGCAGAGAGGTCCTTCTGCAGTTGTATAGGGCACTTTACTGGCTTTACCTTGCAGTAAACATTATTCCCTTATAGGGCCCTGGTCAGACCACACCACATCTACCAACTGTACTTGGTCTAACTTAAAACCACAGTGATGTGCATTCTTCAAATGGCCCTCACAAAAGGCTGAGCAAGACATTCATTTTGAGATAAATTGAAGAATGTCCTTCCTCAAATTAGGGGACCAAAACTGTATTGTGTGCAGTTTTGGTCCCCTAATTTGAGGAAGGACATTCTTGCTATTGGGGGAGTGCAGCTTAGGTTCACAAGGTTAATTCCCGGGATGCCGGGACTGTCATATGCTGAGAGAATGGAGCGGCTGGCCTTGTATATTCTGGAGTTTAGAAGGATATGAGGGGATCTTGTTGAAACATAAGATTATTAAGGGTTTGGACACGCTAGAGGCAGGAAACATGTTCCCGATGTTGGGGGAGTCCAGAACCAGGGGCTACACGCAGTTTAAGAATAAGGGGTAAGCCATTTAGAACGGAGATGAGGAAGCACTTTTTCACACAGAGAGTGGCGTGTCTGTGGAATTCTCTGCCTCAGAGGGCGGTGGAGGCCGGTTCTCTGGATACTTTCAAGAGAGAGCTAGATAGGGCTCTTAAAGATAGCGGAGTCGGGATATGGGGAGAAGGCAGGAACGGGGTACTGATTGGGGATGATCAGCCATGGTCACATTGAATGGCGGTGCTGGCTCAAATGGCTGAATGGCCTACTCCTGCACCTATTGTCCATTGTCCATACCGACCACTTTAGTCCCATTTGCCAGCATTTGGCCCATATCCCTCTAAACCTTTCCTATCCATATCTGCCTGTCCAAATGTCTTCTGAATGTCGTGATTATATCGCTTCCTCTGGCAGCTCATTCACTGAGTGAAGGCCCCTCTAAAATCTCTCCCTTCTTGCCTTAAGCCTGGGCCCTCTAGCTTTATAATCCTCTACCCTGTCAACGTTCCCTTTCCTATGAGGAATGGACTGATGAGGTTTTGGGTCAGGACGCATCTTCAGCTGCGGCATGGTGGCAGAGACCCAGGTTTGGTCCTGACCATGAAGTTGCTGCCTCACAGAGCCAGAGACCCAGGTTTGGTCCTGACCATGAATGCTGTCTGGACAGAGTTTGCACGTTCCCCCTGTGACCACTTGGGTTTTCTCCGGGTGCTCCGGTTTCCTCCCACACTTCAAAGGCGTGCAGGTTTGTAGGTTAATTGGCTTTGGTAAAATTGAAAATTGTCATACAGCATGGAAACAGGCCTTTAGGCTCAACTTGCCCATGCCCACAAACATACACCATCTACACTAGTCCCACCTTCCTGCCTTTGGCCTGTATCCCTCGAAACTTATCCTATCCATGTACCAGTTTAAATGTTTCTTAAACATTGCGATAGTTCCTGCCTCAACTACCTCCTCCGGCAGCTCGTTCCATTCTGTGTAAAAAACAATGTTACTCCTCAAGTTCCTATTCAATATTTCACCTTAAACCCATGTCCTCTGGTTCTTGGGAGTCAAGGGGTGTGGGAGAAAGCAGTAACAGGGTACTGATTGTGGATGATCAGTCATGATCACAGTGAATGGCGGTGCTGGCTTGAAGGCCTGAATGGCCTACTCCTGCACCCATTGTCTATTGATTCCCCTACTCTGTGCGTTTACCTAACCGATTCTTCTCGGGATGGAGTTTTAGATTTTAGCCCCAGTGTCGATGAAGGATCAACAATACTTTCCAAGTCAGGAAAGTATGCGAGGGAAATTGATTGGAGATGCCAAAACAATTTTTAATGCAGATTGATAGATTCTTGATTACTATGGGTGTCAAGGGTTATGGGGAGAAAGCAGGAGAATAGGGGTGAGATAGATCAGCCATGATTGAATAGGGGAGTAGACTTGATGGACTGAATGGCCTAATTCTGCGTGTAGAATCTATGAACTCTTGTCCTTCCTGATGGTGTAGTCACGGGTTTGTGAGCTATCTCGGCTGTCTGGAATGTACATTGTAGATTAACCTCGACTACTGATAACACAGGTCAATCATTAATCGCAGGTGCAAGGAAACCATCAGAGAGATGGCGAAAAGTTGCCCGTTAGCTTGAGAACTGAAATATCCTGAGGAGCCACAATTCATTATATAAACCGTAGTCACACGGCACAGAAACAGGCCCCTCAGCCCATCCTGTCCCTGCCGAACAAGCTGCCACATCTATGCTAGTCCCTTCTGTGCACATTTGTCCCGTATCCCTCTGAAAGTTTGACAGACACAAAATGCTAACTCAGCAGGACACGAAGCATCTCTGGAGAGAAGGAATGGTGACTTCTTGCCAAAACGTCACCCATTCCTTCTCTCCAGTGATGCTGCCTGTCCCACTGAGTTTCTCCAGCATTTTGTGTCTGTCCTCGGTGTAAACCAGCATCTGCAGTCCCTCTAAACCCATCCCTCTAATCGTTTCATATCCATGTACCTGTCTGTGTCCTTTACATGTTGTTATTAGTCCCTGCCTCAACCTCCTCTGGCAGTTCGTTCCACACACCCACCAACCTCTGAGTGAAAAACGTTGTGCCTCGAGTTCCTATAAAATATTTCCCCTCTTACCTTAAACCTTTATCCGCTGCTCTTTGATTCCTTCACCTAGGAAAAAGGGTATTCACTCTAGCTATTCCCCTCATGATTGTATACACCACCTCTCAGCCTCCCGTGCTCTAAGGAATAAAGTCCTACCTGCCCAACCTTTGCCTACAGTTCATGTCCTTGTGTCCTGGCCATGTCCTCGTCATTCTGATCTCAGGTGCTGTCTGTTCGGAGTTTGCACGTTCTCCCTGTGACCGCATGGGATTCCTCCAGGTGCTCCGTTTTCCTCCCACATCCCAAAGACGTGCGGGCTTGTAGGTTAATTGACCGTCTGTATAGTGAGTGGATGAGAGAGTGGGATAACATTGGACTAGTGTGAACGGGTGAGCGATGGTCAGCCTGGACTCGTGCTGTGTGGGGAAAGTGCTCGTGTATGGAGTGATCGCTGGGCGGCACGGACCCAGTCGGCTGAAGGGCCTGTTTCCACACTGTATCTCGAAATCTAAAACCTCTACATTGTCCCCAGCTATATTTAAGACGGAGTTAGATGTGGCCCTTGTGGCTAAGGGGATCAGAGAGTATGGAGAGAAGGCAGGTACGGGATACTGAGTTGGATGATCAGCCATGATCATATTGAATGGCGGTGCAGGCTCGAAGGGCCGAATGGCCTACTCCTGCACCTAATTTCTATGTTTCTATGTCCTTGGAGCTTTTCACATGAAACTCTCAGGGTACAGGGGTTCAAGGTGGCGATTGTGCGACGCGGAGCTGTCCGGGAAGAGACGAGGCAGGGGAGCAGGGATAAAGGAGAAGGGAGGGAGTGTGGGGATAGAGGAGGGATGGAGTAATGGAAACACAAGAGGAGGGAGGGTGGCGCAGCAGGTAGAGTTGCTGCCTCAGCCCCAGCGACCCGGGATCGATCCTGACCTCGGGTGCTGCCTGTATGGAGTTTGTTCATTCTCCCCCTGACCGCATGGGTTTTCTCCGGGTGCTCTGGTTTTCTCGTATAAGTTTGTAGGTTAATTGGCATCAGTAAAATTGTAAACTATCCCTAGTGTGTATAGGATAGTGCGAGTATACAGGGATCGCTGGTCGGCATGGACGGTGGGCCGAAGGGTCTGTTTTCACGCTGTATCTCTAAACTTGAAATGATACAGCACAGGAATAGACCTTTTGGATTACAGTGTCTGTGCCGAACAAGATCTCTTCTTAACTCATCTCTTAGATTAGAGAGTAATGAGTGTTAATAAGTAAATTGTCCCTACTGTGTAGGAAAGTGCTAGTGTATGGAGTGATTGCTATGCGGCACGGACCCAGTGGGCTGAAGGGCCTGTTATCCTGCTGTATCTAAAGGAAGAGGCGCGATCATCTTGTATCTCCAGTACGAGGCAGAGGAGAACGTTGGGTAACATAGCACTAGTGTACAGGGGAATCGCTGGTCAGCACGCACCCAGTGGGCTGAAGGGCCTGTTACCCCACTGTGTCTCTAAAGGCTGAACCTTGCACGTTTTGTGTCTCCAGTTCGAGGCAGAGGAGAGCTTGAAGGAGGATGAGGAGGCGGCCAGGGCAGAGATAATCCAGATCATCCTGGCGGAGGGTGAGCAGGACAAGCAGCAGACGGACAGGAAGAAGCCGGCCATGGCGGAGCAGCTGCCCAGGAAACGCAGTCGCGAATTTGTGAGTCCAGCTTGCTTTCACCTTTCCATGACCACTTTGTTTAGAGATACAGCACGGAAACAGGCCCTTCGGCCCACCAATACACTCCGGCCATCAATCATAGACTCAAAATGCTGGAGTAACTCAGTAGGTCTGGCAACATCTCTGGAGAGAAGGAATGGGTGATGTTTCAGGTCGGGACCCTTTTTCAGACATCACCCATTCACACTGGTTCTATGTTATCCCACTTTCTCATCCACTCCCAACACACGAGGGTCAATTTACAGAGAATCCATGAACCTACAAACCCGCACGTCTTTGGAAACTTGTGGGTTTAAGTTCAAGTTACATTTATTATCACATTGGTGCAGTTAAATTTAAGTTACCATGCAGCACATAAATAAGATAAACACAACACTATAGAACTTAACATAACACATTTATTATTGTCACGTGTGCAGTGAAAAGCTTTGTTTTGCATGCGATCCAAACTATGAGGTGGTGCAGTGTCAAGATGTGAATGTCCAGCAAGTCTGCAGGTGACACTAAAGTACATGGAAGCGTGGTCAGTGAAGATGTGCAGATGCTGGTTTATACCAAAGATAGACACAATGCTGGAGTAACTCAGTGGGTCAGGCAGCATCTGTGGAGAACATGGATAGGTGACGTTTCACAGAGTGCTGGGGTAACTCAGCGGGTCAGGCAGCATCTGTGGAGAACATGGATAGGTGACGTTTCACAGAGTGCTGGGGTAACTCAGTGGGTCAGGCAACATCTGTGAAGAACATGGATAGGTGATGTTTCACAGAGTGCTGGAGTAACTCAGCGGGTCAGGCAGCATCTGTGGGGAACATGGATAGGTGATGTTTCACAGAGTGCTGGAGTATCTCAGTGGGCCAGGCAGCATCTGTGAAGAACATGGATAGGTGATGTTTCACAGAGTGCTGGAGTATCTCAGTGGGCCAGGCAGCACCTGTGGAGAACATGGATAGTTGACGCTTTGGGTCGGATCCCTTCTTCAGACTTGGGGTTCTGACCCGAAACGTTGCCCATTCCTTTTCTCCAGGAATGCTGCCCGACCCGCTGAGTTACTCCTGCATTTTGTGTCTTATCTTGGTGGCTAGTGAAGATGAATTACCAAGAGATCTCGATCAGCTCAAGGAATGGCAAATGTAGTTGAATACAGATAGGTATGAGTTGTGGCATTATTGGACATCAAACTAGGGCAGGACTATCACAGTGAATGGCAGGGCCCTGGAGAGTGTTGTAGAGCAGAGGGATCGAGGAGTACAGGTATAAAAGTCCCTGAGAGTGGCGTTACAGGTATGCAGGGTGGTGAAGAAGGCTTTTGGCACACCGGCGTGGTGGGAGATTGCAACCTTCACGTGGTCCGCCCTGTTTCGACGAATGCAATCAACCCGGCGTGCACAATCAAATCAAATAGGCTGTGCACGCCATAGGCAAGAAGAAGAAGCACACTGGCCATCATCAGTCAGAGGATTTAGAATAGAAGTTAAGATGTTATATTAGTTGTACACGAGGTTATTGAAGGGCCTGTCCCACTTACGCGACCTTTACTAGCGACTGCCGGCACCCGTGATAGGTCGCCGAAATATTCAATATGTTGAAAATTCAGCGGCGACCAGAAAGATGCTGCAACTCTTTGGAGACCTCTCACGACCATAGGAGACCTCTCATGACCATACAGGCTGTGTGGTCGTGAGGTGGCGCCAGGGGTCCCCTATATGGTCGTGAGAGGTGCCCAGAGAGTTGTAGCTCTTTCTGGTTGCCGCTGAATTTTCAACAAATTTGCAACTTGAGGCTGCACTTACAGTATTGTGTCCAGTTTTCCTGCTGCAGGACATATGGCATTATGCTGGAACGAGTGTAGAGAAGGTTTAGAAGTGTCTGAACAAGAGAGGGGAACCACTGTAAGATGACAAGTCTTTGCTTGTCGGCCCCAGGAGAGGGAGGCACGGTGGCGCAGCGGTAGAGTTGGCATCACCGCGTCAGAGTCCCCAGCGATCCTGACCACAGGTGCTGCCTGTAAGGAGGTTGTAGCTTCTCCCCTTTCTTCCCAAAGACCCTCTCTGGCTAAACCCCTCCCTTCACCACCTCCAGTTTAAATTCCAGTTGGAATATTTTGGAGGACCAAGTAACCAAGAACCAAGAACCTATGTGGGTTTTCTCCAGGTGCTACAGTTTCCTCTCACGTTCCAAAGACGTGCAAGTTTGTAGGTTAATTGGCTTCTGTAAATTGTAAATTGTTCCTAGTGAGTAGGATAGAATTAATGTGATGGGGTGATTGTTGGTTGGTGTGGTCTCGGTGGGCCCAAGGCCTGTTTCCATGCTGAATCTCTAAACTAAATGAATCTCATCTAACTTTCAAGTTATCCAAGTTCTAGTGAATGTAATTTATTTGAGTGGGGGTTGGAAATGTTCAATTCAGTGTAGTTTATTGTCACGTGTACCGAGGTACAGTGAAAAGCTTTTGTTGCGCTCTAACCAGTCAGCGGAAAGACGATACATGATTACAATTAAGCCTATCACAGTGTAAGGGAATAATGTTCAAGATTCAAGAGAGTTTATTGTCATGTGTCCCAGATAGGACAATGAAATTCTTGCTTTGCTTCAGCATAACACAATATAGTAGGCAAAAAAAATACATAGCAGAACAGATCAGTGTGACCATATACCAGTGCAAGGTAAAACTGGTAAACTCCGATCAAAGGTAGACACACAAAGCTGGAGTATCTCAGCGGAACAGGCAGCATCTCTGGAGAGAAGGAATGGGTGACGTTCGGGTCGAGACCCTTCTTCAGACTAAACTTTTTATTTAAACCAGCATATGCAGTTCTTTCCTACACACAAAGTCCGATCAAAGATAGTCCGAGGGTCTCCAAAGATTAATGATTAATGTGTAATGTTTTATGTGTCAGTATTAGAAACATAGAAAATAGGTGCAGGAGTAGGCCATTCGGCCCTTCGAGCCTGCACCGCCATTCAATGTGATCATGGCTGATCATCCAACTCAGTATCCCGTACCTGCCTTCTCTCCATACCCTCTGATCCCTTTAGCCACAAGTGCCACATCTAACGCCCTCTTAAATATAGCCAATGAACTGGCCTCAACTACCTTCTGTGGCAGAGAATTCCAGAGACTCACCACTCTCTGTGTAAAGAATGTTTTCCTCATTTCGATCCTAAAGGAATTCCCCCTTATCCTTAGACTGTGACCCCTTGTTCTGGACTCCCCCAACATCGGGAACAATCTTCCAGCATCTAGCTTGTCCAACCCCTTAAGAATTTTGTAAGTTTCTATAAGATCCCCCCTCAATCTTCTAAATTCCAGCGAGTACAAGCCGAGTCTATCCAATGTTTCCTCATATGAAAGTCCTGACATCCCAGGATTAATTGTTTACTGTATGTCGTCTGGTCACTTGCGAGCGGTGCACCAAGGCAAATTCCTTGTATGTGTACATACTTGGCCAATAAACGTATTCATTCATTCAAGCCGAGTGTAGTTCAGCACTGCTCTCTGGTTGTGGTGGGGATGGTTCAGTTGCCTGTTAACTGTCTGTTGATCATGGAGAAATATTCAAGGTGTGCCCACCCTACAGACTGCCGAAAACATGTCTGACTCGGAGAACGAGGAGCCGGTGAAACGAGTGGCCTCGAGGCAGCGGGGGATAGTGGCCAACGGCAAGCTGAACTCCAACGGTACCAGCCGCTTCACCAGGTACACAACACTCTTGGCCCAGTGCTCCGATGGTGCTGGTTTGGTCACAGGCACAAGGACGTGTCTTTAGGTAGGAGATAGGGTGGAATTTCTTTAGTAGAGAGTGGTCATAAGATCATAAGTGAAAGGAGCAGAATTAAGTAATTCGGCCTATCAAGTCTATTCAATCATGGCTGATCTATCACTCCCTCCCATCCCCATTCTCCTGCCCTCCCCGTAAACCCTGACACCCGTACTGATCAAGAATCTGTGGAATTCATTGCCACAGATGGCTGTGGAGGCCATCATTGGGTATTGTTAAGGTGGAGATAGATAGATTCTTGATTGGTACGGGCGTCGGGTTAAGGCAGGAGAATGGTTGGATGAGAGGTGAAAGATATATCAGCCATGATTGAATGATAGAGTAGACATGATGGGACGAATGGACTAATTCTGCTCCTATAACTGATGAACATGCATAAAGTGCAAACGCAGGGAAATTCTTTTACAAACAATAGACAATAGAGAATAGACAGTAGATGCAGGAGTAGGCCATTCGGCCCCTCGAGCCATCATCGCCATTCAATGTGATCATGGCTGATCATCCCCAATCAGTACCCCGTTCCTGCCTTCTCCCCATATCCCCTGATTCCGCTATCTTTAAGAGCCCTATCCAGCTCTCTCTTGAAAGCCTCCAACGCCCTCTGAGGCAGAGAATTCCACACACTCACAACTCTCTGTGAGAAAAAGTGTTTCCTCGTCTCCGTTCTAAATGGCTTACCCCTTACTCTTAAACTGTGGCCCCTGGTTCTGGACTCCGCCAACATCGGGAACATGTTTCCTGCCTCCAGCGTGTCCAACCCCTTAATAATCTGATATGTTTCAATAAGATCCCCTCTCATCCTAATAAACTCCAGAGTGTACAAGCCCAGCCGCTCCATTCTCTCAGCATATGACAGTCCGCCATCCTGGGAATTAACCTTGTGTACCTACGCTGCACTCTCTCAATAGCAATAATGTCCTTCCTCAAATTTAGAGACCAAAACTGCACATAATTCTCCAGGTGTGGTCTCACTAGGGCCCTGTACAACTGCAGAAGGACCTATTTGCGCCTATACTCAACTCTTGTTATGAAGGCCAACATACTGTTCGCTTTCTTCACTGCCTGCTGTACCTGCATGCTTACTTTCATAGACTGATGAACAAGGACCCCCAGATCCCATTGTACTTCCCCAATTTGCCACTATTTAGATAATAATCTTCCTTCCTGTTTTTGCCACCTCTCATTTATCCACATTAAACGTCATCCACATTAAACATTCAAAACAAGAGGATTTCAGTACAGGAGTAAAGAGTATTGTGTACAGTTTTGGTCTCCTAATTTGAGGAAGGACATCCTTGTGATTGAGGCAGTGCAGCGTAGGTTCACGAGATTGATCCCTTGGATGGTGGGACTGTCATATGAGGAAAGATTGAAAAGACTAGGCTTGTATTCACTGGAGTTTAGAAGGATGAGGGGGGAACCATGCAGGAAAATTGTTCCCAATGTTGGGCGAGTCCAGAACCAGGGGTCACAGTCTTAGAATAAAGGGGAGGTCATTTAAGACTGAGGTGAGAAAAAACTTTTTTACCCAGAGAGTTGTGAATTTGTGGAATTCCCTGCCACAGAGGGCAGTGAAGGCCAAGTCACTGGATGGATTTAAGAGAGAGTTAGATAGAGCTCTAGGGGCTAGTGGAGTCAAGGGATATGGGGAGAAGGCAGGAATGGGTTATTGATAGCGGACGATCAGCCATGATCACAATGAATGGCGGTGCTGGCTCGAAGGGCCGAATGGCCTCCTCCTGCACCTATTTTCTATGTTTCTATCTGCCATGCATCTGCCCACTCACCCAACCGGTTCAAGTCACCCTGCATTCTCACAGCATCCTCCTCACTGTTCACAATGCCACCCAGCTTTGTGTCATCTGCAAATTTGCTAATGTTACTTGTAATCCCTTCATCTAAATCATTAATATATATTGTAAATAGCTATGGTCCCAGCACGAACCTTGCGGTACCCCACTATTCACTGCCTGCCATTCTGAAAGGGACCCGTTAATCCCACACTCTGTTTCCTGTCTGCCAACCAATTTTCTATCCATGTGAGCACTCACTGAAGGAAGTAGGGGTACCCCCAATACCATGTGCCCTAATTTTGCCCACTAATCTCCTATGTGGGACCTTATCAAATGCTTTCTGAAAGTCCAGGTACACGACATCCACTGGCTCTCCCTTGTCCATTTTCTTAGTTACATCTTCAAAAAATTCCAGAGGATTAGTCAAGCATGATTTCCCCTTCGTAAATCCATGCTGACTCAGACTGATCCTGTCCAGTAAGAGTAATGTCACACCCATACACATCCCCGATTAGCAAAGTGCACAGAGTACAAACGGCAGGGTGGGGTTGTGGACAGAAGCTGGGTCACCCTGACCCTCTGCGAGTGGGAGGTAGGCCAGGAGTGGGCCCTTCGAGCCAGCACCGCCATTCAATGTGATCATGGCTGATCATCCCCAATCAGTACCCCGTTCCTGCCTTCTCCCCATATCCCCTGACTCCCCTATCTTTAAGAGCCCTATCTAGCCCTAAATAGTTCACTGATCCCACATGCAGCAGGCGCCATGTTGTGCCACCATTTTTCAGACTCCAGTCCACACTCTAGGTGTTGTGAGCAGTGCCCGATCCAGGCGAGCCCCAGGCTGCTGCAGGGCCTCCAGCCGTCGCCTTCCTTGAACGTGTGGATCGACCAGTGAACAGACGTCGCTCTCCTCTCCCCAGGGGCACCTCCTGCATCTGACCTTGAGGGCGCCGTGGGGTGGGCCAGACCCTCTCCCACCGGCCTTGCTCCTCGCCCCTCACGCCCGTCGTCTTGGCCGGCTCCCTCCTCCCCGGTCTCTGGTATAGTTTTATTTTTTTGGTTCAGAGATACAGCATGGAAACAGGCCCTTCGGCCCAACGAAGGTAGAAGCAAAATGCTGGAGAAACTCGGCGGGTGAGGCAGCATCTATGGTGAGAAGGAACTGCCGACGTTTCTGACTCCACAATCTGCAACTGTTCAAACGTGTCTCACACCTACTGTTCTTATTCCTGACCTCTGTTCCAACTGTGTCTGCCGAACTGTCTTTCTTCTTCCCCTCACTACTCCCACACTCAGTCTAAAGATGCGCCCTGATCCGAAACGTCACCTATCCGTGTTCTCCACAGATGCTGCCTGACCCGCTGAGTTACTCCAGCACTCTGTGAAACGTCACCTATCCATGTTCTCCACAGATGCTGCCTGACCCGCTGAGTTACTCCAGCACTCTGTGAAACGTCACCTATCCATGTTCTCCACAGATGCTGCCTGACCCACTGAGTTACTCCAGCGCTCTGTGAAACGTCACCTATCCATGTTCTCCACAGATGCTGCCTGACCCGCTGAGTTACTCCAGCGCTCTGTGAAACGTCACCTATCCATGTTCTCCACAGATGCTGCCTGACCCGCTGAGTTACCCCAGCACTCTGTGAAACGTCACCTATCCATGTTCTCCACAGATGCTGCCTGACCCGCTGAGTTACTCCAGCACTCTGTGTCCCCTTTACCGAATCTCCTCACTGTTCTAAGAGAGCTGATGGGCTTTCACTGAAGGAAGTGGGGGTGCAGCTGCTGTGTAACAGGGGTTGATCGCAGGGGGTCAGGATGACCCAGTTTCTGTCCTCACCCCCACCCTGCCCTCCTTGTGTTGCAGGACGCTGGGTGGCAGCTCGGAGGAGACCCGCAGCACAAGCACCCCCATGGAAAACAGCCAGAGCCGTCGGGCAGCGGGCCGCAGTGACAGCGCCACCAAGGTAACGCCGCTCGCCACACGCACACGCACTCCAAACACAGCTCGCCACGCACACGGTCACCGCAGACGCGCTCGCCACGCACACGCTCACCACGCACGCGCATGCCACGCATGCGCTCGCCACGCATGCGCTCGCCGCACGCGCTCGCCGCACATGCTCGCCACACACATGCTCGCCACACACATGCTCGCCACACACATGCTCGCCACACACATGCTCGCCACACACATGCTCGCCACACACGCGCATGCCACACACGCACGCCACACACACGCTCGCTGTACGCACACGGTCACCACACACACACTCCACAAGGTCTCAACCCAAAACGTCACCCATTCGTTCTCTCCAGAGATGCTGCCTGACCCGCTGAGTTACTCCAGCATTTTGTGGCTATCTTCGGTGTAAACCAGCATCTGCAGTTCCTTAATGCACAAGTTATTTCTGAAGCTAGTTGTGGCCAGACCTCACTCTCTTCCTCTCTCTCTCTCTCTCTCTCTCTCTCTCTCCCTCTCTCTCTCTCTCTCTCTCCCTCTCCCTCTCCCTCTCCCTCTCCCTCTCCCTCTCCCTCTCCCTCTCCCTCTCCCTCTCCCTCTCCCTCTCCCTCTCCCTCTCCCTCTCCCCCTCCCCCTCCCCCTCCCCCTCCCCCTCCCCCTCCCCCTCCCCCTCCCCCTCCCCCTCCCCCTCCCCCTCCCCCTCCCCCTCCCCCTCCCCCTCCCCCTCCCCCTCCCCCTCCCCCTCCCCCTCCCCCTCCCCGCAGGGCCCTGTGACCACCCTTGGCACCAACACCCCCAACATCCTGTCGTCCTCTGAGAACAGCCGGCCCAACTCTGCGCCGGACCTGACGGCAGACAAGCAGGCACTTCCAGACGGGGTGCCGTTGGAGCGGTCGACCAGCCCCGACAGCAACGACAGCATCTCGGAGGAACTGAACCACTTCAAGCCCATCATGTGCTCGCCCTGCACGCCCCCCAAGAAGCTGGCAGACGGCAAGCTGCTGTCGCCACGCATCATCAGGTCCACACCCAGGAACTTGCTCAGCCCCCTGCACAAGGCAGCCACCACCTACGAAGTCAGCCCGCACCTGTTGGAGAAATGGGGGCAGATCCTGGTGGATCGGCACATGGAGACCAAGGGCACCGTCACCTTAGAGGAGAAGGAGGGGGAGGAATGTTCGGGGCGTCCGGTGCCCGAGTGTGATCCGACCACTGGCGGCTGCCGTTCCCGGCCCCTGTCCCGCGCCTCTGCCGGCCCCATGGACTGTTCGGACTTTGCCGAGGTGCCAGACTCGTCGGAGGAGCAGGATTGCGAAGCGGCAGAGTGCAGCGCCGGGACCAGCCCGCCGGGGCCGCAGAAGGAGAACGGGAGCGGCACGCACCCGAACAGCGAGCAGCAGTCGCCGGGCCGCAGCTGCAAGAAGAGGGGCCACGCTAAGAACGCCTGCCCCTCGCCCCAGTCGCGCAACAGCCGCAAGAGGCACCGCAAGACCAAGCATGCCGCAGCTGCCGCCACCACCGCCGCGGCGGCGACCGGGCCCGACAAACGCATCCGCCTCAGCCCCGCCTCACTCAACAACGTGGCCCCCTCACAGCAGCAGGAGGAGGAAGACCGCAAGATGGCTCACCGGCTGCAGCGGAAGTTCGACCAGGAACGCAGCTCGGTAAATCGCAGGAAGGGCAGTAAGGACAGCTACCCGCTGCGGACAAAGGTCATCTCCAACACCGAGTAGCGGGGCCGCCCTCCGCCCTCTGCCCTTGCTCCACCCTGTAGCCACCGCAGGAAAATACAGCCCTTCACCATGCACCATCTCGCATCCTTGGTCTCCATTGCTGCCTCTAACCCACTCCGCTTCCCCCCCCCCCCCTCCCCCCACCCAAATGATGTTGGTCAACCAGAACTTCCCGTGGATGTGGAGAGTGACCACCTGTCTGTCCTTCCACAAGTTCCAGGAACACAATTAGGCCATTCGGCCCATCCAGCCTACTCCGCCATTCCATCACCCTCCCCCTCTCAACAGGAGCAGGTCTGAACCCTGGGCCCCGGGTTACAGGTGCCGGCAAATGTGGAGCGTTTTAACTTCCTCACAAATCTCCCACCGGCGAGTGGTCCATGCCACAGCCTGTACTTTATTTTTTTTGTTTATAAGAGTTTTATTTTTAATCGTTGTATATTGTCGGGAACCTCGAGTTTCCAGGACGATGGCAGGGGAAGTTCAGAGGAAGGAACACACCAAGTGCTGGAGGAACTCGGAGGGCCTGGCGGCATCTGCGGTGGGAAAGGACAGGCGACGTTTCGGATTGGGACAGAGGGTCCAGACCCGAAACCTCCACAGAAGCCGCCTGACCCGCCGAGTTCCTCCAGCACTTTGTCATTTTCTCAAGGTTCCTGCATCTGCAGTTGCCAGTGGGTCTATCCAGCTGGCTTATTGATTCCACCCTCAGTGTTTCCACACCTCAACATTTTTTTACCTGAAATTGAATTCCACATTGCGTGGAATTTGACAGTATTTCCAGGCCCGGTGAGCCTTCCCCAACTACGCACGTGTGGATACCGGGGCGCACTGCGCCCGTGCGGGGAGACCGCGTCCCTACCACGTCACCGCCGCCATTTGCAATTGTGACGCGGCTGACGGGCCTCCCCCAACCGCACAGGTGTAAATACACAGGTACATACCCGCGAATCATCCCGCGGGCCTGATTGGACCCTTTGCGTCTACCCGCACGTGCTCAGTGGGCCCCGATTCCATGCGTGCGCGGTTGGAGCGGCAGTCGCACTTCGGGAAGGCTCACTGGGCCAGGCAATTTCCCGAAATATTTAATTTCCCTAAAATTACCTGAAGACAACCGGAATTTCCCGAATTTTCAGGTAATTTCCTTCAAAGTGGAAACAATGACCACCCTACTCCTTGGTTGGTGAAGATTGACTAGGAAGCTTCACGCTTTGTCTGAGTTTGTTGGTGAGTGAGAGGGCGGGTTAATGACAGGCTGTGGTATTCTGGCCACAGAGGCAAGGTGACATATTCACACTATGCCAGGATTCAAATCCCCCGCCTGTTCTTGAGTGTTGTGAGATTCCCCTAAAGGTGGTGGTGACCAGAACCATCCTGTGGATGTCGGGACTACCTGCCCTTTCATACGTTCTAGGAACAGAATTGGGCCATTCGGCCCATCAAGTCTACCCCGCCATTCAATCATGGCTGACCTATCTCTCCCTCCTAACCCCATTCTCCTGCCTTCTCCCCATAACCCTTGACACCCGTACTAATCAAGAATCTGTCAATCTCCGCCTTAAAAATATCCACTGACTTGGCCTCCACAGCCTTCTGTGGCAATGAGTTCCACAGATTCACCACCCTCTGACTAAAGAAGTTCCTCCTCATTTCCTTTCTAAAGGTTTGTTCTTTTATTCTGTCTGTAATCCACAGCACCCCGTCCCTCCCACCAACACATACACACACATAAAGCGGTCACAATACCTCCATCACTGCACCTGTTCTGCTCAGAAACTCCAAGCATTCAAAGAGTTAGTCATAGAGGGATACAGCATGAAAACAGGCCCTTCGGCCCAACATAGCCACACTGGCCAACATGTCCCATCTACACTAGTCCCACCTGGCAGCGTTTGGCCCATATCCCTCCAAACCTGTCCTATCCATGTACCTGTCTAACTGTTTCTTAAACGTTGGGTCGTCCCAGCCTCAACTACCTCCTCTGGCAGCTTGTTCCATACACCCATCACCCTTTGTGTGGAAAAAGTTATCCCTCAGATTCCTATTAAATCTTTTCTCCTTCACCTTAAACCCATGTCTTCTGGTCCTCGATTCCTCTGCTCTTGGCAGCTTACCAGAAATCACCTCCTCCCCCAGAGAGCAATAGATGGTCGGTGAAATTTGTCACTTGACATCCCTCCTTTGAAATCCACTGAAATCTGCGCTGTGAAATAGTTTTCCTGCTGAGAAATCTTTACATAGTTATCACGTTAGTTCAGCAGGGTCACTTCTTCTGAACTATTCTAAGAGGCATTTAGACGGATACATGTACATGCCAGGCATGGAGGGATTGGTGCTGTGTTGGGCAAAGACCTGATGGGCCTGTTCCTGTACTTGTTCTAAGTGTACTGCCTTGGCTAATCCCGGAACCGTGTAATCTCGGGGACTCGGTCACATCAAGGTTAGTTATAGGGCAGGGCGACAGACCCATCCAGTCCATTACCCCCCTACACTGATGCCCACATGCCCCTCAGCACCTCCAGGTTTTACCACTCACCGACATTTACAAAGATCAAGTGATAGGCTTAAGATGAGATAGACAATAGGTGCAGGAGTAGGCCATTTGGCCCTTTGGCCCTTCAAGCCAGCACTGCCATTCAATGTGATCATGGCTGGTCATCCCCAATCAGTACCCCGTTCCTGCCTTCTTCCCATATCCCCTGACTCCGCTATCTTTAAGAGCCCTATCTAGCTCTCTCTCTTAAAAGTATCCAGAGAACCGGCTTCCACCGCCCTCTGAAGCAGAGAATTCCACAGATTCACAACTCTCTGTGTGAAAAAGTATTTCCTCGTCTCGGTTCTAAATGGCTTGCCCCTTATTCCTAAACTCTGGCCCCTGGTTCTGGACTCCCCCAACATCGGGAACATGTTTCCTGCCTCTAGTGTGTCCAAACCCTTAATAATCGTATGTGTTTCAATAAGATTTCCTCTCATACTTCTAAACTCAACGTTAGAGATTCTATAGGAACTTATGAGGTAACTTTTTCCACTCAGACAGTGGTGGGTGTATGGATTAAGCTGCCAGAGGAGGTAGTTGAGGCAGGTACTATAACCTCCTTTAAAACATACTGGACAGGTACATGGATAGGAAGAGTTCAGCGCGTTATGAGTCAAATATGGGCAAATGGGACTAGATCAGATGCGGCATCTTGGTCAGCATGGGCGAGTTGGGCCGAAGAGCCTTTTTTCCGTTCCTTACGATTCTAATTCACCAACCAAGTGTCTTTGGGATGTGGGGGTGAATTCGGGGGAACCCCATATGGTCACAGGGGGAACATGCAAACTCCACACGGACAGAGCCCGAGGTCAGGATGGAACCCGGGTCTCTGCCGCTGCACCACTGCCACCTTATTTATTGCTGAGGTTTCACCAGCACTTGATCCTTGTCCGACACCCTGCTCTCTCCCCACCGTCCCCAGTCCAGAGCGCACCACATTTGGACAAGACGGCTTGGAGAGTGGACAGGTCTACGCCCTGATGCGGTGTGGTCCGGGGGCGGGGATCGGAGGATGTCGTGGACGGAGCATCGCACTGTCCGTTGCCCTGTCTTCACTCTGATTTTGCTCCTCTAACCTGCGCGGTGTGAACTCATTTATTGTGGCCCCATTGGTAATAGCGGCCCCCTGGAGTGCCGGCACTCACCAGCGGAGCAGCCGAATGGAAGCTCAACAAGAGGAGCTTGCTGGCAGCTTCTGTCAGTGTGTGATCCGAGATCGATTGGGCGTGGAGTTGAGTGTGTCGAGAATCAGGAACTAGACTCACGTAATGTCCCCAGATCTTCACACCGCCCTGCTTGCACCATGCTGAGCGCCAGGGCAGCTTGGAGCCCTATTGATCAGCTACAGATCAGGAGCACGTCCGTTCATTATTTCAGTGAGATTTTATTTGCCATTTATAATGCGAAAGCTACTGCCCTTGTTCATGCACTTATTTGCCGCTTGCATACGCGTGGACTCAAAATGCTAGAGTAACTCAGCGGGACCCCAAAGGTCTCGACCCGAAACGTCATCCATTCCTTCCCTCCAGAGAAGCTGCCTGTCCCACTGAGTTACTCCAGCATTTTGTGTCTATATTCGATGTAAACCAGCATCTGCAGTTCTTTGCTACACATCTTACATACCGGGTTTGTTAACGGCAGGCATTGACAGTATTGTAGGGTCCCATACCCTGCCCTCCATAATGTTTGGGTCAAAGGCCCATCATTTATTTATTTGCCTCTCCACTCCACAATTTGAGATTTGTAATAGAAAAAAATCACGTGGTTAAAGTGCACATTGTCAGATTTTTATACATTTTTGTTTCACCGTGTAGAAATTACAGCAGGGTTTATACATAGTCCCCCTGTTTCAGGGCACCATAATGTTTGGGACACAGCAATGTCATGTAAATGAAAGTAGTCATGTTCAGTATTTTGTTGCATATCCTTTGCATGCAATGACTGCTTGAAGTCTGCGATTCATGGACATCACCAGTTGCTGGGTGTCTTCTCTGGTGATGCTCTGCCAGGCCTGTATTGCAGCCATCTTTAGCTTATGCTTCTTTAGGGGGCTAGTCCCCTTCAGTTTTGTCTTCAGCATATAAAGGGCATGCTCAATTGGGTTCAGATCGGGTGATTGACTTGGCCACCCAAGAATGGACCATTTTTTAACTTTGAAAAACTCCTTTGTTGCTTTAGCAGTATGTTTGGGATCGTTGCCTTGCTATAGAAAGAACCGCCGGCCAAAGAGTTTTGAGGCATTTCTTTGATCTTGAGCAGATAGGATGTGTCTATACACTGCAAAATTCACTATGCTACTACCATCAGCAGTTGTATCATCAATGAAGATAAGTGAGCCAGTACCTTCAGCAGCTTACCTGCCCAGGCCATAACACCCCCACCAGCATGTTTCACAGATGAGGTGGTATGCTTTGGATCTTGGGCAGTTCCTTCTCTCCTCCATACTTTGCCATTACTCTGATATGTTAATCTTCGTCTCATCTGTTCACAAGACCTTTTTCCAGAATTGTGGTTGCTCTTTTAAGTACTTCTTGGCAAACCGTAACCTGGCCATCCTATTTTTGCGGCTAACCAGTGGTTTGCATCTTGCAGTGTAGCCTCTGTATTTCTGTTCATGAAGTCTTCTGATCTGTCGGACAGGTGTTTGAGGATTTTTCTTTATTACGGAGAGAATTCTTCTGTCATCAGCTGTGGAGGTCTTCCTTGGCCTGCCAGTCCCTTTGCGATTAGTAAGCTCACCAGTGCTCTCTTTCTTCTTAATGATGTTCCAAACAGTTCATTTTGGTAAGCCTGAGGTTTGGCTGATGTCTCTAACAGTTTTATTCCTGTTTCTCAGTCTCATAATGGCTTCTTTGACTTTCATTGGCACAACTTTAGTCCTCATGTTGATAAACAGCAATAAAGGTTTTCAAAGGTGATGGAAAGATTGGAGGAAAGACTAGGTGCTGAGAGCTCTCTTATACCTGCATTAAGGAGGCAATTAAACACAATCCTGAGCAATTACAAACACCTGCGAAGCCATGTGTCTCAAACATTATGGTGCCCTGAAATGATGGGACTATGTATAAACACAGCTGTAATTTCTACATGGTAAAACCAAAATGTGTAAAAATGCCCTTTATTAAAATCTGACAATGTGCACTTTAACTACATGTGATTTTTTTATATTACAAATTTCAATTTGTGGAGTACAGAGGCAAATAAATAAATGATGGGTCTTTGTCCCAAACATTATGGAGGGCCCTGTGATTCTGTCCATTTGAGCTGTTTGTTTCCTGTGTTGGCTTCCGCGCTGGATAGGAAATGGCATTCATGGGCTACTGCTTTTTTCTAACATCGCAGAAAATATTAAAACTTTTGTGTATGAAAACAGTACGGAACAAATGAACCCAGAGAATATTTTATTAGTTCACTTTATACTAAACCCAGTAAAGCACTTGGACTCCCAACCCATTTAAATTCTTTAAAGGAGAAATATTTGCCAAAGATTTGTGTAAAAAAAAGATTAAGGAAGAGAGTCTGTGGAGGAATTTGAAACCTGTCATAAAAGTGATATTTGCACAGAATGGAATTTTCTGCTGATATTTGATATGAAGTAATGCCAAATGAGAGCTGGTTGGAGGGATTGTGTATAAAGAGAGATTTGTTCTTGACTTTCTGGTGTGTGCGCCTCAACTGTTCTGGACAAACAACTCGATTTCCACCTGTATGTAGGTCAGAGATCAATGAAAAGACCCCGGGGATATGCTCCCTCCCCAGAAGGAACGAGGGTAGAGTTCGAAGATCGACACAAAATGCTGGAGTAACTCAGCAGATCAGACAGCATGAGGTTATAATTGTAGAATTAGGCCATTCACCCCATCATGTTTATTCTACCATTCAATCATGGCTGATCTACCTCTCCCTCCTAACCTCATTCTGCCTTCTCCCCATAACCCTTGACACCAGTACTAATCAAGAATCTCTCTATCCCTGCCTTCAAAATATCCACCAACTCTAACTTCAAGTAACCCTTGCATCTCTGGAGAAAAGGAATTGGTGACACCCAGAGAGTTGTGAATTTGTGGAATTCTCTGCCTCAGAAGGCAGTGGGGGCCGATTCACTGGATGCTTTCAAAAAATAATTAGATAGCGCTCTTAGGGCTAGCGGAATCGGGATATGGGGAGGCAGGAACGAGGTACTGATTGTGGGTGATCAGCCATAATCACATCGAATGGCAGTGCTGGTTCAAAGGGCCGAATGGCCTACTCCTGCACCTATTTTCCAAGTATGTGACGTTTCAGGTCGAGACCTATCATCGGACAGAGGAGAAAGGGAAATGAGCGATATAGAACAAATGAATGAAAGATATGCAAAAAAGTAACGATGATAAAGGAAACGGGCCATCGTTAGCTAGGGGCTAGGTGAAAATGAGTTTCAGACAATGAGACTCAACAAGACTTTGAAGCTAGCATAACGTGGCTGGGGGAGGGACGGAGAGAGGGGATGCAAGAGTTACTTGAAGTTGGAGAAATCCGCTGCTTTGAAAGCTGCCCAAGCGAAATATGTGGTGCTGTTCCTCCAATTTGCATTTGGCCTCACTCTGACAATGCAGGAGGCCCAGGGATGAAAGATCAATGTGGGAATGGGAAGGGGAGTTAGACTGTTTGGATAGAGTTCCCCGGTCCTCACCTTTCACCCACATTCAACATATTATCTGACATTTTCGCCACCTTCAACGTGATCCGACCAGTAGTCACATCTTCCTATCTCTACCCCTTTACTCGGTGACCATTCCCTCCTTGACTCTTTGGTTAACTCATCCGAAACCACTCCCTCCTCAGGTAACTTCTCCCCACCACCAGTCTGAAGATGAGGCCTAAAACGTCACCTATCCATGTTCTCCACAGATGCTGCCTGACCCACTGAGTTACTCCAGCATTTTTATAGTTTTTTTCACCCCGGGGTGACTGTATTTGTCAGAGGCAAAAATAACAATCCCACTGTAGTTGAATGTATTTCCAATACATTAAGTTGATGTTTTAGTGCACAAGAATGAGATGACTGGCGAGGGAGACTTGCTTGGAACACAACCCCCGTCTGTGATCCAAGATCACGGCGTTTCCGTCCTGGCTACGGCATCACGTGCTTTGACCGGCTATTTTAACATCAGTCGATTATCTCTGCTGTTTGAATCGCACAAATGGCAAAAATGTGGACCAAAGTTTGCCGTTGGGAGGGGGCTCCTCTTCAAAGGCGGTGAATTGGGAAGCGTTCAGAAGGAACCGAGTACGCCCGTGAGTGAACACACTCTGCCCAAGACAGTTTGTGATTCCTCGGTATCCGACTCATTTAAATGGAATCTAAAATAAACCCTATGTGCTGGAGTAACTCAGCAGCATCTCTGGAGTAAAAGGATGCGTGACGTTTCGGGTTGGGAAGGCTTTAGACCTGAAACTTCACCCAGAGATGCTGCCTGACCCTCCAGAGTTACTCCAGCACTTTGTGTCTATCTTTGGTGTAAACCTGCATCTGCAGTTCTTTGTTTCTACTTTTCAACCTATTTCACAGGTTTTGATCTTCACAGGACCAAGGAGTTCCTTTTGACCCCCCCTCCCCAATGCAGATTAAATCAAATTTAATATTCTGCTGTGAAGGATTGCTACATTGCCTACATAAACTAACTGCACTTTAAAAGTCTCGCAAGTTTTTTTTGTAATTAATTCCCGAGGTTGTGGCAGGTGCTTAAGAAATGCAAACCTGCTAAGGGCAAGTCCACCGCCGGTGCTGAAGGTGCCAGAACTATGAAGATAACAGACACAAAATGCTGGAGTAACTCAGCGGGACAGGCAGCATCTTTGGAGAAAAAGGATGGTAGACGTTTCGGGTCAAAACGTACAGGATGAGGGGGGAACATATAAAATTATAAAAGGACTAGACAAGCTGGATGCAGGAAAAATGTTCCCAATGTTGGGCGAGTCCAGAACCAGGGGCCACAGTCTTAGACTAAAGGGGAGGTCATTTAAGACTGAGGTGAGAAAAAACTTTTTCACCCAGAGAGTTGTGTATTTATGGAATTCCCTGCCACAGAGGACAGTGGAGGCCAAGTCACTGGATGGATTTAAGAGAGAGTTAGAGCTCATGGGGCTAGTGGAGTAAAGGGATATGGGGAAAAGGCAGGCACGGGTTATTGATTGGGGACGATCAGCCATGATCACAATGAATGGCGGTGTTGGCTTGAATGGCCTCCTCCTGCACCTATTTTCTATGTTTCTACATTATTTTTTCATGATGCTACCTGACCTGCTGAGTTACCCCAGCACTTTTGTGTCTGTCTTTGGTATAAACCAGCATCTGCAGTTCCTTCTTTCTACATGTTTCTGGTTGCTGGAGTTTGCCAGTCAGGGTGAGGCTGTGAGCTATTCCATCTGCACCTTCTGTGCTGCCTCTGTATAGTCGCTGCTCCAATCTCAATACGCCAGGATCCTGACTGACTCCACGTGCTGGAGTAACTCAGCGGGTCAGGCAGCATCTCTGGAGAACATGGAGAATTCGGAATAGAGAACCAGAGGACATAGGTTTAAGGTGGGTGGGTGGGGGGATTTAATGGGAACCTGAGGGGTAACGTTTTCACACAGAGAATGGTGGGTGTGTGGAACAAGATGCCGGAGGAGGTAGTTGAGCCAGGTACTATCACAACGTTTAAGAAACATTTAGACAGGTACATGGATAGGACAGGTTTGGAGGAATATGGGCTAAAATCAGGCAGATGAGACTAGTGTAGATGGGGCAAGTTGGGCCAAAGGGCCTGTTTCCATGCTGTATGACCAGGCTAGGTGACATTTTGGGTCGGGACCCTTCAGAATTCTGTGGATAAAATGGTTAGTCTGAATGGACCCAACCTGAAATGTCACCTATCCACCTCCTCCAGAGATGCTGCCTGACTCACTGAGTTACTCCAGCACTTTGAATATTGTTTCTGTGTAAACCTGCAACCAGAGTTCCTTGTTTCTACTTGGGGATGAAACTGAACAGACGCAGACATTGGGAAGGTGAGATTCAGCAGCGAGTGTCCATGGCCAGGACCTGCTTCTGCACTGTGACTTTCGGGAAACCAATCCCCCCCCTAACTCAGACCACCCAACCATGGGGCCAAGGCCCAAAGAGCTGGAGTAACTCAGCGGGACAGGCAGCATCTCTGGAGAGAAGGAATGGGTGACGTTTCAGGTCGAGACTGAGGTGAATGGCCTACTCCTGCACCTATTGTCTATTGTCGACCCAAAACGTCACCCATTCCTTCTCTCCAGAGATGCTGCCGGTCCCGCTGAGTTACTCCCATCTTTTTGTGTCCATCTTTGGTTTACACCAGCACCAGCAAATCTTACCCAACCGCTGGGGACAAGGCAGAACGGTGAAGAAGGCAGCTGGAACAGCGAGGCAAAGTTACTGTAACATTTATCGTCAGAACCTTCCTTCAATTGGTTTGGCTTTCAGAGTAGGTGCTTGGCTGCCCCGAGTCCAGGCTGCTGCAGCTGGGTTCCTCCAGGTGGGTGAAGCTGTGGGGCGGCCGCTCGGCCTGTGGCATCTTTCCCTTCAGCTGCACGCACTCGTCATGGAGCTTGTTGAAGTTAGCCGTCAGCCTGCGCCGCATCTCGCTGTACTTCTGTTGCATGACCCTCAGTAGAGCCGCTGCCTCCCGGTACTCTTGGCTGCTGGCATCCTTCACCCGCAGGACCTGAGCTGTGAGCAAAGGGTAACATCCCCCGGGTTAGAAACATAGAAAATAGATGCAGGAGGAGGCCATTCAGCCCTTCGAGCCTGCTCTGCCATTCAATATGATCATGGCTGATCATCCAACTCAGTATCCTGTTCTCTCCATACCCCCTGGTCCCTTTAGCCACAAGGGCCACATCTAACTCCCTCTTAAATATAGCCAATGTACTGGCCTCAACTACTTTCTGTGGCAGAGAATTCCAGACATTCACCATTCTCTGTGTGAAAAATGATCTTCTCATCTCGTGAGAATTTATTTTCTAATCTCGGTTCTAAAAGACTTCCCCCTTATCCTTAAACTGTGACCCCTTGTTCTGGACTTCCCCAACATCGGGAACGATCTTCCTGCATCTAGCCTGTCCAACCCCTTAAGACTTTAGTGTTAAAGAAGGAACTGCAGATGCTGGAGAATCGAGGGTTACACAAAAAGCTGGAGAAACTCAGCGGGTGCAGCAGCATCTAAGGAGCGAAGGAAATAGGCGACGTTTCGGGTCGAGACCCTTCTTCAGACATTAGGGTTAGGGTTAGGGTCTCGACCCAAAACGTCGCCTATCTCCTTCGCTCCCTAGATGCTGCTGCACCCGCTGAGTTTCTCCAGCTTTTTGTGTAACCCTTAAGAATTTAGTAAGTTTCTATAAGATCCCCCCTCAATCTTCTAAATTCTAGTGAGTACAAGCCAAGTCTATCCAGTCTTTCTTTATATGAAAGTCCTACCATCCCAGGAATCAGTCTGGTGAACCTTCTCTGTACTCCCTCTATGGCAAGAATGTCTTTCCTCAGATTAGGAGACCAAAAACCAGATTAGGAGGACCGGCTGCAGTCCTCTCATCGCCGGGCCGCTAGAATGGCAAGTCACCAGCTCGGTGCCCAGAGATCTCATCAGACACTGCAGCAGAATTGGGTCATTTGGCCCATCGAGTGTACTCCACCATTCAATCATGGCGAGACACAAAATTGCTGGTGTAACTCAGCGGGACAGGCAGCATCTCTGGAGAGAAGGAATGGGTGACTTATCGGGTCGAGAGCCTTCTTCAGACTGATCACTTCTGACTGATGCTGCCTGTCCCGCTGAGTTACTCGAGCATTTTGTGTGTATCTTCAGTTTAAACCAGCATCTGCAGTTCCTTCCTGCACATTCAATCAGGGCTGATGTATATTACCCTATTCTCCTGCCTTCTCCCCATAACCCCAGCCCTTATTAATCAAACCTCTATCTATCTCCGCTTTAATAATATCCAATGACTTTGCCTCCACTGCCGTCTGTGGCAATAAATTCCACAGATTCACCACTCTCTGGTTAAGGAAATTCCTCCTCATCTCAAGTTCAAGTCCAAGTTCAAGTGAGTTTATTGTCATGTGTCTCTGATAGGACAATGAAATTCTTGCTTTGCTTCAGCACAACAATACATAGACGGCATTGACTACAAAACAGATCATTACCATTATATAAATATATACACACATGAATAAATAAACGGATAAAGTGCAAATAACAGATAATGGGTTATTTCATTTCGGAGTCACGTGAGTGACTTCGTGAAGAACCCGCCAGCACGCATGCGCGACATATCGTCGCTCGCATTGCAGTCGACGGCTGGAGAGGAGCGCGGCTCATCACCAGCCCTTCATAAGGGCCACTCAGGTAAGTACTAACAACCTTGAGTTGGTTGTTCTGTGTGAATAATTGTGTTTTCTTCCACAGAGACATGGACAGTAGAAAAAGTAAAGGCCGTAAAACATCTGCAAGGAGTTGTCGGCAACCCAACCCGGAGCCCCCCTCCACGGCAGGAGGACGGGCCGGGAAAAAGGCGCGCAAGCCGGGGAGCCCTGTATTCACAGGATCCGGTTCACCGACGCAGCTATGCCCTAGCGGGGTACCTGCAGAACAATCAGTCGGTACAGCGCCGGAGCAGGTGCATCCTGACTCCATCTCTCTCTCACCCACTGGGTCGTTTGCAGAGACAAGTAAAAGGGATTCGCGTGCTGATGCACGGCCCTTCTCCCTGAGCCCTCTTGAAGGAGGCAGGGATACAATTCCACTACCTAGCCCTTCGCGGGTTGAGGTCTCACCAGGAGCCACTAGGAAGTGGTCTGGTGAATCAGGCAGGCCCGAGTCCACTGGCAGACCAAGAAGGGCCAGTGTCGACTCACCACCCAGAGGGACCAGGAGGAGTCACAAGGGTGGAGCCTCGCCTAGGTCACCGCTTCCCCCGCTGGGGGCAGGTCGGGACCGTACGCCGTCTGGGTCCAGATTTAGGACAGTCGGCAAGCCCGTGCGGACGTCGGGTCACCACGCTGCGGCGTCAGGTGCCGACCTCTCCCCACCCATGCCCTTTGAGGCAGCCGGGTCCAGCTCAGCGAAGAGGAGGCGCTCGAGCAGGTCCGCGCGGGAATCGCTCAGCTTCGCCGAGGCGGCTGGTAGCGACACATCATCACAGTACCGATATTACCTCGACGAGGTACGGACTGATGATCGAAGCCTCAGGAGTTCCTTCGGGCACGAGGCCTCTTACCTCCCACACCCGCCCGATGAAGGGCGCTTGGATCGTATGGAGAGGATATTGGAGCAAGTTCTACTCAATCAGAAACAGGACACACACAGCTCCAGGGGACTCATGGATATATCCCCGTCCCCATCTATGGACAACATAAGACCAGATGAGGAGGATATCCTGGTACATGCCCCAGCAGCACCTGAGGTCCCTCAGGAAGATCTGCTGGATGTGGCAGCCAAATTCGGGTTACCCGTATCATCAGGACAACCCCTCAACATCAAACTGGCCGCAACCATAGATTATCTTACCAACCATCAATTGCAGGAGGAGGTCCTTGCGAAGGCCATGGAGAGACACAAGGCTCCAGGGAACTGCAATTCACTCCACGTGCCGATTGTGAACATGCCAATCTGGGGTAATATCAGCCCGGGCATCAGAGCGCAGGAAGTGAAACTGCAGAGGATTTTAAAACTGCTTACGTCTGGGATCACCGCTTTTGCAAAGTCGGTAGATGGGGTTGATCTAAGCACCGAACAGGAGGATGCTCTAGCTCTGCTCTGCAATACGCAGTACGAGATCAACGCTTTCCGGAAGAGCATTATCAAACCTTCCTTGAATCCCAAATTTGCGGGACTATGCAGAGCACCTCCTACCCCCCCACCTAGACAGCTGTTCGGGGAAGACCTCCCAAAGCAGGTCAAAGAGCTCGATGACCATGCGAAAACCATAGGTCTGATGAGACCACATTTTGTGGCCAGACCTTCGGCCAAGAAGACACCTTACTTCAGGCCACGAGGTCAGACCGATAGGCCAACAAGGACCTACGTTCCGGCACCTCCTCAATATCAACAGCCTCATCAGCCCAGGCCTTTTTTAGGACTAGGCCCTCAGCGGCCAGCATGGAAGATGCGGATTCCGCACCAACCACGAAACCCAGCGCCTCCACGTCCCACCAAAAATCCCAGGGACCGCCGATAACCATGAAGGTAAGGGGGTCTGGGTTCCATGCACTTGCATGTCTAACCTCACGAATTGGGGGCAGATTACGGGGATTTAAGGAGGCTTGGGAAACCGTCACTTCAGATGAGTTTATCTTGCAAAGTATTCAGGGTTATGAAATTGAGTTTATTCATGGCCAATTGCCTCCACCCCAGCATATGCCGAATCGCAAATTTGCACTTTCCAAAAAAGAATTGGCAGAAGGCTATGCTGAAATCTTGAGTTTACAAGACAAAGGTGTGATAGAACGAACCACACATGAACCAGTTGAATTTGTGTCTAATATATTTACTAAAACTAAAAAAGACGGTGGATGCCGGGTCATTATAGATTTAACTCACTTGAATACCTTTGTAAAATACACCCATTTCAAAATGGACACATTTGAAACAGCCAAATCTTTGATTTCGGAGGGCTGCTTCATGGCATGCATTGATTTAAAAGATGCATACTATTCAGTATCCATTCGGAAACATCATAGGAAGTTCTTGAAGTTTACCTGGATGGATCAGCTTTGGCAATACAAAGCATTGCCCAATGGGCTTACTACAGCCCCCAGACTGTTCACCAAACTACTCAAGCCAGTGTTATCTACACTGCGGAGACAAAATCATACGGTCATGGCTTATTTGGATGACATTCTGATAATTGGGCACACTCTGGAATCCGCAGAGTTGGCGGTTTCAGCCACAGTGGAAATTTTTCAACAAATGGGGTTTATAATCCATCCAGACAAATCAAAGTTCCTCCCCGCACAGATCATGGACTACTTGGGGTTCACAATAGACTCCAATCGCATGATCACCACCATCCCAACTAACAAAGTTGGTGATGTGTTTCAAGCATGCAAGAACCTGGTCTGCGCCAGTATACCGTCTATCAGATTAACTGCCAGGGTAATTGGCAAAATTGTAGCAGTATTTCCAGCTGCTCAATATGGACCTTTACACTATCAGAATTTACAAAGGTCAAAAATAACAGCATTAAAATTAAATGCTGGACATTATGATAGACCCATGCAGTTGCCGGTTAAGGCAAAACTTGAGTTACTATGGTGGATTGGCAATATCCATAACTCATTTAAACCCATCATTGTGCCTCGTCCAAAGGTATACTTGCAAACAGATGCAAGCTCCCATGGCTGGGGAGCTACAGACAACAATAACAGTTGTGGAGGTAGATGGGATTCACTTGAAGCTACTTTGTTGTTAGCACAAGGGATAAACTATTTGGAGATGCTAGGAGCATTCCACGGACTTAGAGCCTATTGTTCAAACATGACTAACACTCATGTCCGTCTCCAAATAGACAATACCACTGCGGTGGCTTATCTGAATCATATGGGCGGTACCAGGTCAATTTCATGCAATGAATTGGCAAACACAATTTGGCTCTGGTGTATTTAACGGAATATTTGGATCTCAGCTACCTACTTGCCAGGTGAGCTCAATACAGTGGCGGACACCAGGTCACGGAAGTTCAATGACAACATCGAGTGGATGTTGAACCCCCAAATATTCACCAAAATTACAGCCAAATTTGGTAAACCGGATATTGACCTTTTTGCGTCACGGTTGAACCATCAGGTACCAACATACGTATCATGGGAGCCAGATCCTGGGGCAATGGCGATGGACGCATTCTCGCTAGACTGGGGGAAATGGTTCTTCTATGCCTTTCCTCCATTCTGCCTCATCAGTCGGGTATTGCGGAAAATCCAGCTCGATGCTGCCAAGGGCATCCTCATTATACCCGACTGGCCTACGCA
This sequence comes from Raja brachyura, assembly GCA_963514005.1. Next base: position 1,046,060 of record OY740786.1, read on the forward strand.
ATCATGGTATCCGGTGGTCCTTGGAATGATAAGTCAACCATGGGTCCTCTTGGAGGGTTGCCCACAATTGGTGACGAACCCTGCCACAGGGGAACCACACCCCTGCCATAGTCATTTGAATCTATTGGCTTGCAGGATCTGAACAGGCCACTACTTCAGTATGGTCTATCTTCAAGGACAATGGATACCATGGGAGCATCATGCAGGGAGTCCTCAAGACGGCAGTACTTATCGTACATCAGGAAATGGGAATCCTATTGTGGCCGCATGGACGTTGCATATGACTCCGTCTCCATCACAGATGTGCTGGAATTTCTTGCGGGGCTACACCATGATCAACATCTCAGCTATAGTGCCATCAATAGCGCCAGGAGTGCGCTCTCGTCCTACCTCAATATTGAGGTAGGATCCAATAAATTGGTCTCCAAACTTATGCGGGGGATATTTAATTCCAACCCGCCGAGGCCCCGTTACAATGTCACATGGGATATTGGCAAAGTGCTGACCCTGCTGAGAACATGGTCACCCATGACGGGGCTCGAATTGGACAAACTCACCCTGAAGGTGGTGATGTTGATGGCACTTACTTCAGCACAAAGGGTGCAAACGCTTCACAAGGCCAAGATCGACAGAATGATCTCTACCCCTGAACGGGTCACTTTCTTCATTGATGAATTGCTCAAGCAGCATAGACCTGGATTCACAGGGCTGCAGCTGGAGTTTCCAGCATACCCCGCTGATGCTAGGCTATGCATAGCCACCCATATCCGCCACTATATCAAAGTGACGAGGAAAATAAGGGGAATGGAGCAATACCTGTTCATCAGTCACAAAAAACCTCACCATAGAGTGACGGTGCAGACGATATCCCGATGGCTCAGGATCGTCTTGAACAAAGCAGGTATTGACACTGATGTTTTTAAATCCCATTCCACCAGGGCAGCATCAACATCGGCGGCAAAGGCCATGGAGGTGCCCATGGACCAGATACTTGCCACAGCGGGATGGGCCAGTGAAGCCACTTTTCAACGGTTTTACAATAAACCCGTCACCATACCTGGAATGTTCGCAGGAGCCGTGCTGGATGCAGGCCGAGAACATGCAGTTCCCCCTCAGTGAGGGGTCCTTTCTTGTTGTTATTAATAAATATTATTATTTTTTCAGAGAAACAGTGACGGAAATTGATTACTGCTGTCCACCTTTTCAGTAGCGTGTGTGATAGCATGGACGTTGTCCAGGGCGTGAAATCACAGAAGCTTTGAAGTCTTCACGAAGTCACTCACGTGACTCCGAAATGAAATAGTAAGATTAAACGAGAACTTACCAGTTTGAAGTTTGATCTTTATTTTATGAGGAGTTGCGATGAGGGATTTCGTGCCCTCCGCTCCCAACCCTCGATCATAAAGTCAACTGGTAACTAGAGTCTCTTTAATCTTACTATAACAAGTCATTTCTTGGCTTGGTTTTTCTGTGATTCCACACCGCGGCTTTGAAGTATGTCGCGCATGCGTGCTGGCGGGTTCTTCACGAAATCCCTCATCGCAACTCCTCATAAAATAAAGATCAAACTTCAAACTGGTAAGTTCTCGTTTAATCTTACTATTAATGTTCAGAGTTTTGCCCGAGCCAGGTTTAATAGCCTGATGGCTGTGGGGAAGTAGCTATTCCTGAACCAGGTTGTTGCAGTCTTCAGGCTCCTGTACCTTCTACCTGAAGGTAGCAGGGAGATGAGTGTGTGGCCAGGGTGGTGTGGGTCTTTGATGATGCTGCCAGCCTTTGAGGCAGCGACTGCGATAAATCCTCTCGATGGAAGGAAGGTCAGAGCCGATGATGGACTGGGCAGTGTTTACTACTTTTTGTAGTCTTTTCCGCTCCAGGGCGTTCAAGTTGCCGAACCAAGCCACGATGCAACCGATCAGCATGTTCTCTACTGTGCACCTGTAGAAGTTAGAGAGAGTCCTCCTTGACAGACCGACTCTCCGTAATCTTCTCAGGAAGTAGAGACACTGATGTGCTTTCTTGATAATTGCATCTGTTCTCGGACCAGGAAAGATCTTCACAAATGTGCACGCCCAGGAATTTGAAGCTCTTGACCCTTTCAACCATCAACCCGTTGATATAAACGGGACTGTGGGTCCCCATCCTACTCCTTCCAAAGTCCATAATCAGTTCCTTGGTTTTGCTGGTGTTGAGGGCCAGGTTGTTGTGCTGGCACCATGTGGACAGTTGCTCGATCTCTCTTCTATACTCTGACTCATCCCCATCAGTGATACGTCCCACAACAGTGGTGTCGTCAGCAAACTTGATGATGGAGTTCGCATTATTACCGGCTACGCAGTCATGAGTATAGAGTGAGTACAGCAGGGGGCTGAGCACGCAGCCCTGAGGTGCTCCCGTGCTGATTGTTATCGAGTCTGACACATTTCCACCAATATGAACAGACTGTGGTCTGTGAATGAGGAAGTCGAGGATCCAATTGCAGAGGGATGCGCAGAGACCCAGTTCTGCGAGTTTGGTAACCAGCTTGGAGGGGATGATAGTATTAAATGCCGAGCTGTAATCGATGAATAACAGCATGACATATGAGTTTTTGTTGTCCAAATGGTCCAGAGCGGAGTGGAGAGCCAGCGAGATCGCATCCACCATTGATCTGTTGTGGCAGTAAGCGAACTGCAGTGGGTCCAGGTTTTTGTCGAGGTAGGAGTTGATTTGCGCCATGATCAACCTCTCGAAGCACTTCATCACCACAGGCGTTAGTGCCACAGGTCGATAGTCATTGAGGCACGTCACCTTGCTCTTCTTGGGCACCGGTATTATTGATGCCCTTTTGAAGCAGGTGGGAACCTCAGACCTCAGAAGTGACAGGTTGAAAATGTCTGTAAAAACTCCAGCCAGTTGGTCCGCACAGGTTTTTAGAACACAACCAGGTATACTATCAGGTCCAGGCGCTTTTTGAGGGTTCACCCCTCTGAAGGATTTCCTGACGTCAGCCTCTGTGACTGAGACTGATATACCATCACAGTGAATGGGGGCTCGGGAAGGCACATCGTATTCTCCCTATCAAAGCGTGCGTAAACGCATTGAGCTCATCAGGGAGTGATGTTTCGCCGACATTCGAGCTTCTCCTGATTTTGCCTTGTAGGATGTGATTGCATTGAGGCCCCGCCACAGCTGCCGAGCATCTCATCCTCCAGCTTGGAGCAGAAGACCCTTTTGGCCTTTTTGATGGCCTTACCAAGGTCGTATCTGGACTTCTTGTAGACCTCTGTATCATCAGACATGAATGCCCGGTGTCTGGTCTTCAGAAGAGTGCGGATCTCAAAGTTGATCCAAGGTTTATGATTGGGAAACACTAGGAAGGTTTTTGTGGGGATGCAGTCCTCCACACATTTCTTAATGAAGTCTGTAATGACTGTGGCGTATTCGTTCAAGTCCGTTGCCGAGTCCTTGAACATTGCCCTTTCTGAAGATACATCCTTTAAATCTGAGGCTGTGCCCTCTGGTCCTAGACTCTCCCACTAGTGGAAACATCCTCTCCACATCCACTCAATCCAAGCCTTTCACTGTGTATGTTTCAATAAGGCCCCCCATTCTCCAGCGAGTACAGGCCCAACGCCATCAAACACTCAAACATTAACCCCATCATCCCCAGGATTATTCTAGTAAACTTAAGGGGATCTTATTGAAACATATAAGATTATTAAGGGTTTGGACACGCTAGAGGCAGGAAACATGTTCCCGATGTTGGGGGAGTCCAGAACCAGGGGCCACAGTTTAAGAATAAGGGGTAAGCCATTTAGAACGGAGATGAGGAGATACTTTTTCACACAGAGAGTTGTGAGTCTGTGGAATTCTCTGCCTCAGAGGGTGGTGGAGGCCAGTTCTCTCGATACTTTCAAGAGAGAGCTAGATAGGGCTCTTACAGATAGTGGAGTCAGGGGATATGGGGAGAAGGCAGGAACGGTTTACTGATTGTGGATGATCAGCCATGATCACATTGAACGGCGGTGCTGGCTCGAAGGGCTGAATGGCCTACTCCTGTACCTGTTTGCTATTGTCTAAACCACCGCTGGATCCTCTCCAACGCCAGCACATCCTTCCTCAGATATGGGGCCCAGTTACTGGATTAGTGCCTCAATGGTTAAAATGGGATTGTTCTTCTGTGAGCAGAACAGTCGAGAAGGAGATTTAAAGGTGTTTGAGCAACAGGGGAAGAAACTGTTAATGGCTGGTGCAAAGGATAAGAAGGACAAAGGAAGTGACTGTACCAAAGGGGAGCTGCAAATGGATGACCCATCCTTGCCCGATCCAACTCCTATCCCCAAAACACAGCTGGACAAACTCAACAGGTCAGACAGCATCCGTGGTGGGAATGGTCAGTCTGAACAAGAGTCCCGACCCGAACATTCCTCTGTCCCGTTCCCTCCACAAATGCCCACTGAGTTCCTCCAGCACTTTGTGTCTTGCTCTAAGCTCCCGTATCTGCAGTTCCTTCATCTCCGGTTCCTTTCTCTTGTCTGATGTGTTAAGTTTCCCTGAAGCTATGGAGGTTGAGAGGAGACGTAACAGAATATGAAATGATGATTCTCTGAGTTTCTCTGAGTGGAAATATGACAGACTAGAGAGATAGCTTTAAGATTAGGGAGTCAAAAAGTTTAAAGGAGATGTGGGGGGCAGGTTTATTTTACACTGAGGGTGGTGGGTGCCTGGAACGCGCTGCCAGGGGTGGGGGTGGAGGCTGATACGATAGTGGTGTTTGAGAGGCCTAATAGATAGGTATGTGGATATGTAGGGAATGGAGGGATATGGATCATGTACAGACAGATGTGATTAGCTATCATCATGTCGGGGATATGGGGAGAAGGCAGGAACGGGGTACTGATTGTGGATGATCAGCCATGATCACATTGAATGGTGGTGCTGGCTCGAAGGGCCGAATGGCCTATTCCTGTACCTATTGCTATTGTCTATGTTCAGCATACAATATGCTGTGCTTTATACTCTAGGATAGGGCAGAGACCAAGATATATTTGCTGTATCGGGAGAGACTTTGGAGATACACCGTAGAAACAGGCCCTTCGGCCCACCGAGTCTGTGTTGACCAGCGATCACCCCGTACACCAGCATTATCCTACACACTAGCGACAATTTAGCGGGACCAGTGATCACAATACCATTAGTTTCAATATAATTATGGAGAGAGTCAGAACTGGACCTAGGGTTGAGATTTTTGATTGGAGAAAGGCTAACTTTGAGGGAATGCGTAATGATTTAAAAGGAGTGAATTGGGACATTTTCTTTTATGGGAAGGATGTAGAAGAGAAATGGAGGACATTTAAAGGGGAAATTGTAAGAGTACAGAATCTTTATGTCCCTGTTCGGTTGAAAGGAAATAGTAAAAATCGAAAGGAGCCATGGTTTTCAAGGGAAATTGGACACGGTTCGAAAAAAGAGAGATATCTACAATAATTAACCATATAACCATATAACAATTACAGCACGGAAACAGGCCATCTCGGCCCTTCAAGTCCGTGCCGAACAACTTTTTTCCCTTAGTCCTACCTGCCTGCACTCATACCATAACCCTCCATACCCTTCTCATCCATATGCCTATCCAATTTATTTTTAAATGATACCAACGAACCTGCCGCCACCACTTCCACTGGAAGCTCATTCCACACCGCTACCACTCTCTGAGTAAAGAAGTTCCCCCTCATGTTACCCCTAAACCTCTGTCCCTTAATTCTAAAGTCCTGTCCTCTTGTTTGAATCTTCCCTATTCTCAAAGGGAAAAGCTTGTCCACATTAACTCTGTCTATCCCTCTCATCATTTTAAAGACCTCTATCAAGTCCCCCCTTAACCTTCTGCGCTCCAGAGAATAAAGACCTAACTTATTCAACCTATCTCTGTAACTTAGCTGTTGAAACCCAGACAACATTCTAGTAAATCTCCTCTGTACCCTCTCTATTTTGTTGACATCCTTCCTATAATTGGGCGACCAAAATTGTACACCATACTCCAGATTTGGTCTCACCAACGCCTTGTACAATTTTAACATTACATCCCAGCTTCTATACTCAATGCTCTGATTTATAAAGGCTAGCATACCAAAAGCTTTCTTTACCACCCTATCTATATGAGATTCTACCTTCAAGGAACTATGCACGGTTATTCCCAGATCCCTCTGTTCAACTGTATTCTTCAATTCCCTACCGTTTACCATGTACGTCCTATTTTGATTTGTCCTGCCAAGGTGTAGCACCTCACATTTATCAGCATTAAACTCCATCTGCCATCTTTCAGCCCATTTTTCCAACTGGCCTAAATCACTCTGTAGACTTTGTAAATCCTCTTCATTATCCACAACACCCCCTATCTTGGTATCATCTGCATACTTAATAATCCAATTTACCACCCCTTCATCCAGATCATTGATGTACATGACAAACAACAAAGGACCCAACACAGATCCCTGAGGCACCCCACTAGTCACCTGCCTCCAACCCGACAAACAGCCATCCACCATTACTCTCTGGCTTCTCCCGTTCAGCCACTGTTGAATCCATCTTGCTATTCCTGCATTTATACCCAACAGTTGAACCTTCTTAACCAACCTTCCATGAGGAACCTTGTCAAAGGCCTTACTGAAGTCCATATAGACAACATCCACTGCTTTACCCTCGTCAATTTCCCTAGTAACCTCTTCAAAAAATTCAAGAAGATTAGTCAAACATGACCTTCCAGGCATAAATCCATGTTGACTGTTCCTAATTAGACCCTCTTTATCCAGATACTTATATATATTATCTCTAAGTATCTTTTCCATTAATTTGCCCACCACTGAAGTCAAACTAACCGGTCTATAATTGCTAGGTTTACTTTTAGAACCCTTTTTAAACAATGGAACAACATGCGCAGTACGCCAATCCTCGGGGACTATTCCAGTTTCTAATGACATTTGAAATATTTCTGTCATAGCCCCGGCTATTTCTACACTAACTTCCCTCAATGTCCTAGGGAATATCCTGTCAGGACCTGGAGACTTATCCACTTTTATATTTTTTGCTATTAACATAGCTGTAGAAACCCTTTGGATTTACTTTCACCTTACTTGCCAAAGCAACCTCATATCTTCTTTTAGCTTTTCTAATTTCTTTCTTTAGATTCTTTTTACATTCCTTATACTCCTCAAGCACCTCATTTACTTCATGCTGCCTATAATTATTGTAGATCTCCCTCTTTTTCCGAAGAAGATGTCCAATTTCCCTTGAAAACCAGGGCTCTTTCCAATTTTTACTGGTTCCTTTCAACCGAACAGGAACATAAAGATTTTGTACTCTTAAAATTTCCCCTTTAAATGTCCTCCATTTCTCCTCTACATAATTATAGGAGGCATGGAGTAAATGAGGTGCTAGATGAGTATAAGGAATGTAAAAAGAATCTTAAGAAATAAATAAGAAAAGCTAAAAGAAGATATGAGGTTGCTTTGGCAAGAAAGGTGAAAGTAAATCCAAAGGGTTTCTACAGCTATATTAATAGCAAAAGGATAACGAGGGATAAAATTGGACCATTAGAGAGCCAGAATGGACAGCTATCTGCAGAGCCAAAAGAGATGGAGGAGATATTGAACAATTTCTTTACTGCGGTATTCACCAAGGAGAAGGATATTGAACTCTGTGAGGTAAGGGAAAAAAGTAGAGTAGCTATGGAAACTATGAGATTCAAAGAGGAGGAAGTACTGACACTTTTGAAAAATATAAAAGTGGATAAGTCTCCAGGTCCAGACAGGATGTTCCCTAAGACATTGAGGGAAGTTAGTGTAGAAATAGCAGGGGCTATGACAGAAATATTTCAAATGTCATTAGAAACGGGAATAGTGCCGGAGGATTGGCGTACTGCGCATGTTGTTCCATTATTTTAAAAGGGTTCAAAGAATAAACCTAGCAATTATAGACCTGTTAGTTTGACGTCAGTGGTGGGCAAATTAATGGAAAGGATGCTTAGAGATAATATATATAAGCATCTGGATAAACAGGGTCTGATCAAGAACAGTCAACATGGATTTGTGCCTGGAAGGTCATGTTTGACAAACCTTCTTGAATTTTTTGAAGAGGTTACTAGGGAAATTGATGAGGGTAAAGCAGTGGATGTTGTCTATATGGATTTCAGTAAGGCCTTTGACAAGGTTCCCCATGGAAGGTTGGTTAAGAAGGTTCAATCTTTGGGTGTTAATGGCAGAGTAGCAAGATGGATTCAACAGTGGCTGAATGGGAGATGCCAGAGAGTAATGGTGGATGGCTGTTTGTCAGGTTGGAAGCCGGTGACCAGTGGGGTGCCTCAGGGATCTGTGTTGGGTCCACTGTTGTTTGTCATGTACATCAATGATCTAGATGATGGAGTGGAAAATTGGATAAGTAAGTATGCAGATGATACTAAGATAGGTGGTGCTGTGGATAATGAAGTAGATTTTCAAAGTCTACAGAGAGATTTGGGCCATTTGGAAGAGTGGGCTGAAAGATTGCAGATGGAGTTTAATGCTGATAAGTGTGAGGTGCTACATCTTGGCAGGACAAATCAAAATAGGACGTACATGGTAAATGGTAGGGAATTGAAGAGTGCTGTGGAACAGAGGGATCTAGGAATAACTGTGCATAGTTCCCTGAAGGTGGAATCGCATGTAGATAGGGTGGTAAAGAAAGCTTTTGGTGTGCTGGCCTTTATAAATCAGAGCATTGAATATAAGAGTAGGGAAGTAATGTTAAAATTGTACAAGGCATTGGTAAGACCAATTCTGGAGTATGGTGTACAATTTTGGTCGCCTAATTATAGGAAGAATGTCAACAAAATAGAGAGAGTACAGAGGAGATTTACTAGAATGTTGCCTGGGTTCCAGCAACTAAGTTACAGAGAAAGGTTGAACAAGTTAGGTCTTTATTCTTTGGAGCGCAGAAGGTTAAGGGGGGACTTGATTGAGGTCTTTAAAATGATGAAAGGGATAGACAGAGTTGACGTGGATAAGTTTTTCCCATTGAGGGTAGGAAAGATTCAAACAAGAGGGCATGACATGAGAATTAAGGGACAGAAGTTTAGGGGTAACATGAGGGGGAACTTCTTTACTCAGAGAGTGGTGGCTGTGTGGAATGATCTTCCAGCAGAAGTGGTGGAGGCAGGATCGATTTTAACATTTAAAAGTAAAGTGGATAGGTATATGGACGGGAAGGGAATGGAGGGGTATGGTCTGAGTGCAGGTAGATGGGACTAGGGGAAAATAAATGGTCGGCACGGACTGGAAGGGCCGAGAATGCATGTTTCCGTGCTGTAATTGTTATATGGTTATATGGTTAATTTACAATTTTTGCCCACACCAATTAACCTACAAACCTGTACGTCTTTGGAGTGCTGGAGGAAACCAGAGCACCCGGAGAAAACCCACGCGGTCACTGGGAGAAGGTACAAACTCCGTACAGACAGCACCTGCAGTCAAGATCGAACCAGGGTCTCTGGCGCTGTGCGCCACCGTGCCTCCCCAAATTCTTCAATAAGGAGGCACAATCACATCAAGGGAGGACAATCTTTACACCTGAGGTGTGTAGAAATGTCTTGCAGAGGGTGGTGAATCTCAGGTAGCCTACCCAGAGGATGGGGGAAGTGGCATCACTGGGGATGTTTTGTGAGGTTTTAGGGGATGAGGGGTGAGGGGGATCTTACACAGAAGAGGAGCTGAGGTCTGGGGCAGACCAGCCGTGGTCATATTGCATGACACGCTGGGGCCGAGTTCCTAGTCTCCTATGTCGGGCAAGTTCCACATTGGGAGAACCCTACAGGATGTGTTGGAGGTGTAGGAAGGAACTGCAGATGCTGGTTTAAATCAAAGATAGACACAAAATGCTGGAGTAACTCAGCGGGACAGGCAGCATCTTTGAAGAGAAGGAATGGGTGACTGAAGAAGGGTCTCGACCCGAAACGTCACCCATTCCTTCTCTCCAAAGAGGATATGTTAGAGATGGTTTGTCCCAACCTCATTTCTCTTGGGCAGCTTACAACCCAGCCAATAGACAATAGACAATAGGTACAGGAGGAGGCCATTCGGCCCTTCCATCCAGCACCGCCATTCAATGTGATCATGGCTGATCATCCCCAATCAGTACCCCGTTCCTGCCTTCTCCCCATATTCCCTGACTCCGCTATCTTTAAGAGCCCTATCTAGCTCTCTCTTGAAAGTATCCAGAGAACCGGCCTCCAACGCCCTCTGAGGCAGAGAATTCCATAGACTCACAACTCTCTGGGTGGAAACGTTTTTCCTCATCTCCATTCTAAATGGTTAAGTGTTAAAGAAGGAACTGCAGATGCTGGAGAATCGAGGGTTACACAAAAAGCTGGAGAAACTCAGCGGGTGCAGCAGCATCTAAGGAGCGAAGGAGATAGGCGACGTTTCGGGTCGAGACCCTTCTTCAGACTGGTCAGGGATCAGGGAAACGAGAGATATAGACGGTGATGTGGAGAGATAAAGAACAATGAATGAAAGATATGCAAAAAAGTATTGATGATAAAGGAGGCAGGCCATTGTAAGCTGTTTGTGGTGTGAAAATGAGAAGCTAGTGCGACTGGTGTGGGGGGGGGGGGGGGGGGAGATGGAGAAGGAATATCAGGGCCCAGGGGCTGAGGGAGAGGTGGGGAGGGGAGGGGGCAGTCTGGGTTAACAGAATTGAGAAAATTCAATGTTTAAGCCCAGAGGATGCAGACTCCCCAAGCGGAATATGAGGTGTTGTTCCTCCAACTTGCGGGGTTGCTCACTCTGGCTGTGGAGGAGGCCCAGGACTGAGAGGTCGGATACGGAATGGGAGGGGGAGTTGAAGTGCTGAGCCACCGGGAGGTCGGGTTATTTATTGCGGACCGAGCGGAGGTGTGCGGCGAAACGATCGCCCAGCCTCCGCTTGGTCTCACCGATGTAGATCAGCTGGCATCTGGAGCAACGGATGCAGTAGATGAGGTTGGAGGAGGTGCAGGTGAACCTCTGTCGGACTTGGAATGACTGCTTGGGTCCCTGAAAGGAGTGGATGGGGGAGGTGAAGGGACAAGTGTAGCATCTCTTGCGGTTGCAAGGGAAAGTGCCCAGGGAAGGAGTGGAGCGGGAGGGAAGGGAAGAATTGACAAGGGAGACATTTAAAATGGCTCACCCCTTATTCTTGGTTAGAATATTGATGCTCTAACCAAGTAAAATCCTTGCTTTCCCTCTCTCTCCATCCCTCCCCCACCCTAGTTCTCCGACTAGTCTCACTGTCCTCCTGATTAGTATTACTGGTTATCTGCCTCCTTGTCACCTTCCCCTCAGCCATCAAAGAACCATTCTAGCATTTCCTCCATCGTCTGCTTTGATCTGTCATTTTCACATTTTACCCTTCCATTGCCTCTAGACCCCCCTCTCAGTCTGAAGAAGGGTGTTGACCCGAAACGTCACCCATTCCTTCTCTCCAGAGATGCTGCCTGACCCGCTGGGTTACTCCAGCACTCTGTGTATCTAGGGTCTGTCTTCTGTTCTCAAGAACCAGTGGAAGAATCACTACAGTGACTCAAGGCAAAATCATGCAGATACAGGAAAGCTTTTCACTGTAATATGAGGAAAGATTGAAAAGACTAGGCTTGTATTCATTGGAGTTTAGAAGGTTGAGGGGGGGGGGGGAATCTTATAGAGACACATAAAATTATAAAAGGACTGGACAAGCTAGATGCAGGAAAAATACTCCCAATGTTGGGCGAGTCCTGAACCAGGGGCCACACAGTCTTAGATTAAAGGGGAGGTCATTTAAGACTGAGGTGAGAAAAAACGTTTTCAACCCAGAGAATTGTGTATTTATGGAATTCCCTGCCACAGAGGGCACTGGGGGCCAAGTCACTGGATGGATTTAAGAGAGAGTTGGACAGAGCTCTAGGGGCTAGTGGAGTCAAGGGTTATAGGGAGAAGGCAGGCACGGGTTATTGATAGGGGACGATCAGCCATGATCACAATGAATGGCGGTGCTGGCTCGAAGGGCCGAATGGCCTCCTCCTGCACCTATTGTCTATGTTTCTATGTTTCTATCCCCACGTCAGTCTGAAGAAATCATGCAGATACAGGAAAGCTTTTCACTGTCAGTACACGTGACAATAAACTAAACTGTAAATCTGAACTAAATGTACAGATGACGATTCAGGTCACGACCTTTCTTCAGACTAACCATTCCCTCCACAGATGCTGCCTGACCTGGTGAGTTCTTCCAACTCTGTTTTGGGGAGGAATTGGATCAGGCAGCATGTTGGGTGTCAAAGACTCTTCGCCAGGTGCTGGATGTGGCCTGACCTGATCCTTGCTGACATTCTCCAGTCTATTTCACTGATACACATTAAAATAGAGAGTGTTTAAACATCGCTATGTTATCAGATCAACCCATCTAAGGTTCTGGAGAGAAAAACCTTGTCTGAAATTTGTTCTCAAAGCATGGCCCTCTCCCACTATATAAAAGATAGACACAGAGTGCTGGAGTGACTCAGCGGGTCAGGCAGCATCTGAGGAGAACATGGATAGGTGACGTTTCACAGAGTGCTGGAGTAACTCAGCGGGTCAGGCAGCATCTGTGGAGAACATGGATAGGTGACGTTTCACAGAGTGCTGGAGTAACTCAGCGGGTCAGGAAGCATCTGTGGAGAACATGGATAGGTGACGTTTCACAGAGTGCTGGAGTAACTCAGCGGGTCAGGCAGCATCTGTGGAGAACATGGATAGGTGACGTTTCACAGAGTGCTGGAGTAACTCAGCGGGTCAGGCAGCATCTGTGGAGAACATGGATAGGTGATGTTTCACAGAGCGCTGGAGTAACTCAGCGGGTCAGGCAGCATCTGTGGAGAACACGGATGGGTAATGTTTTGGGTCAGGACCCCTCGCTGGTTGGGGGTGGTGAGGGGGGTGGGGGGATGAGTGCATGACCACCTAGGACTCTTTGAAGAGTAAGCAGGTATAGGAAGGAGATGCATCAAGAGGCAGTTCCATGCTGCAGTGGGATAGCCTGAAGGGGCGAGGGGCCGAATGGCGGTCGGAAACAGAACTCTGATGGAGTACCTAGTGGCATGACAGTCAGTGCTCTCTGCTCCCTCATCGCTCTCAGTATGTCCTCCATTTGCTCCACTTTGCTTCTGTGGCACGTGGGTTCCGGAAGTTTCTGTAGAGAAGGAAAACAATCAACATCCTCCACAGATACCGCCTCCCCTCACCCCAAGACCCTCGGTAAGATGGGGAAGCCCCAGGGGGAACCCAGGGAATGGGCACACAAAGAGAGTGTATATCCCCTCATAACTAATTCACACAGAGGGCGGTGAGCAGATGGAACGAGCTGCCAGAGGAAGTATGTCAGAAGGAACTGCAGATGCTGGTTTAAACTGAAAATAGACTCAAAAAGCTGGAGTTAACTCAGCGGGACAGGCAGCATCTCTGGAGAGAAGGAATGGGTGACGTTTCGGGTCAAGACCCTTCTTCAGACTCAAGAATGATGGTTTGATTGCAATAATGCACAGTCTTTCCGCAAACTGGTTCGCACGCAATAAATATCTTTTCACATTACCTCTGTACATGTGGCAATAAACTAAACTAAACTAAACTAAACGCTCAAAGACAGACACAAAATGCTGGAGTAACTCAGTGGACCAGACAGCATCTCTGGAGAGAAGGAATGGGTGACGTTTCGGGTCGAGAGCCTTCTTCAGACAGAGTCAGGGAAGGGGAAAGGAGAGATATAGACGGTGATGTGGAGAGATACAGAATAGACGAATGAAAGATATGCAAAAAAGTAATGAGGTTAAAGGAAACAGGCCATTGTCAACTGTGGGCTAGGTGAAAATGAGTTGCTGACAATGAGACTCAACAAGATGACTTTGAAGATGGTATAACGACTTGGGTGGGAAAAGGACGGAGAGAGAGGGGATGCAAGGGTTACTTGAAGTGTAACTCTCTAAGCTGAGGGCATATGGTCATAAGGAAAAGGAGTAGAATTAGGCCATTCGGCCCATCAAGTCTACTCTGCCATTCAATCACGGCTGATCTATCTCCCTCCTAACCCCATTCTCCTGCCCTGTCCCCATAACCCCTGACACCCATACTGATCAAGAATCTATCTTAAATATATCCACTGATTTGGCCCGCACAGCCTGCTGCGGACACGGTGATGCATGGTTGCGGGAGCAGGGACATACCTTTCTGTGCTTGGGCAGGGCGGTTTGCTGCGGGAGGTTAACTCTGGCGCAGGGGTCAGGGTAGAGTTGCAACTGCCGAAGCCGCCACTCCAGTTGCTGAACGTTCTGCTGAATTCCTGAAGGGAAAAACATCCAATCAAGGGAAGCATGGAAGAACCGACGACTCGACGGGCCGAATGGCCTACTCCTGCACCCGTTGTCTATTGAAACAGGGTCAGACCCGGAACTGGTGAAGACAATCGAGGTTAAAAAGAGTCTGGGAATCATACCTGGTTCTATCTGACTTCAGCGTGGAAACAGGCCCTTCGACCCACCCAGTCCGTGCCGACCAAAAATCTCCCCTCCCATACACTAGCAATATCCCACACACTAGGGACAATTTACAATTTTACTGAAGCCAATTAACCTACAAGCCTGTACACCTTTAGAATGCCCGTACACCTTTGGAATGCCCGTGCCATTGTTATACCCAGTGCTTTTTTTTTGTGACATTATTGTGTAACTAGCACCTTAACGCCAATTAGCCCACAAACCTGTGGGAGGAAACTGGAGCACCCTGGGAAAATCCACGAGGGTCACGGGGAGAACGAGCAAACTCCGTACAGACAGCGCCCGTAGTCGGGATGGAACCCGGCCGGGTCTCTGGTGCTGTGAGGCAGCAGCTCCACCCGCTGCGTCACTGTGCCGCACACATGCCCTGTACAGTCCCAGATCTCCCCTGCCCCACTCACTGCTGTGCTTTGTCCAACTACCCCTCAAACAACTAGACAACCTAACTTCGAATTCACAACTGCGACGCAAACCTGTTGGACATAGAAACAGAAAATAGGTGCAGGAGTAGGCCATTCGGCCCTTCGAGCCAGCACCGCCATTCAATATGATCATGACTGAACATCCCCAATCAGTACCCCGTTCCTACCTTCTCCCCATATCCCTTGATTCCGTTAACCCTAAAAGCTAAATCTAACTCTCTCTTGAAAACATCCAGTGAACCGGCCTCCACTGCCCTCTGTGGCAGAGAATTCCACAGATTCACAACTGTGAGAAAAAGTGTTTCCTTGTCTCCGTTCTAAATGACTTACTCCTTATTCTTAAACTGTGGTCCCTGGTTCTGGACTCCCCCAACATCGAGAACATGTTTCCTGCCACTAGCGTGTCCAAACCCTAAATAATCTTATATGTTTCAATAAGATCCCCTCTCATCCTTCTAAACTCCAGAGTGTACAAGCCCAGCCGCTCCATTCCCTCAGCATATGACAGTCCCGCCATCCCGGGAATTAACCTTGCAAACCTACGCTGCACTCCCTCAATTGCAAGAATGTCCTTCCTCAAATTAGGGGACCAAAACTGCACACAATACTTATTGCACGAGGTCCCTAGTGTTCTGTTGCTGAGGTTGAATGAGTGAATGATAAATGAATTAATTCTTTATTGTCACATGTGACAAGTCACAGTGTAATTCTTTGCTTGCGTACCCAAGGTATGCCAATAGTCGCCTATAGAGGGCATTTACAAAGCACCCCTGCGCCAGTTCCCCTTTTGTTCTTCCCCCCCCCCCCCCCCCCCCTTCTCGGTGGTCCCCCCACGCTGGGTTCCCATAGCTTAGTGTTGTGGGGATCGGTTCAAGAACCTGGTGGTTTCAGGTAAGTAGCTGTTCCTGAAGCTGCTGGTGCGGGACTTCTGTACCTCCTGCCCGACGTAGCAGTGAGAAGCGTGCTGGAGAAACTCAGCGGATCAGGCAGCATCGAACACTAGCGGCCGGTCCGCCAAGGCCTGCTGGGTCTATAACTGGTTGCTAGCCGTTATAACTCCCCCTCCCATTCCTAAGAAGGGTCTCGACCCGAAACGTCGCCCATCTCCTTCGCTCCTTAGATGCTGCTGAGCCCGCTGAGTTTCTCCAGCTTTTTGTGTAACCCTACACTGACCTTTCTGTCCTGGGCCTCCTCCATTGCCAGAGTGAGGCCCAGCGCAAATTGGAGGAGCAGCACCTCATGATCCGCTTGGTCAGCTTACACCCCAGCGGTATAAACGTGAGTGCGTACAAAGGAACTGCAGATGATGGTTTAAACCAAAGATAGACACAAAATGCTGGAGTAACTCGGCGGGACGGACAACATCTCTGGAGAGAAGGAATGGGTGACGTTTCGGATCAAGACCCTTCTTCAGCCTGGTAACATAAGGTCATAAGGAATAGGAGCAGAATTAGGCCATTCGGCCCATCACGTCTTCCCTCCATTCAATCATGGCTGATCTATCTCTCCCTCTTAACCCCATTCTCCTGCCTTCTCCCCGTTGGTTCACGTGCTTGATCAATGGTGTTTTATCATTCATGTTTTATTATTATTAATGTTTAGTGTTTTCGGAGTCATTCGTAACTGTCACTGTGTGTCATGTTGTTATTTATGGGCGGAGCACCAAGGCAAATTCCTTGTATGTGAATACTTGGCCAATAAACTTCCTGACTTACACTCCCCTGACACCTGGGTGAAAGAGCCTCTTACCGACTGGTTCCACAAAGTAGGGGTCAGTTGTCGCATCCAAGAGTTCCTCATAGCCTCTGTACTTCTCGGGGACATCTGTTGCCACCGAGGGCACCTCGGTTTGCGTCTCCTCCAAGACCGCCATGTCTTCTGTGGTAATTGCTGCATCTTCAACCTTTGGGAAGAGATGAGAAGAGATCGGATATTGAAATATTACAAGATGGTGCGTAGGTGTGACCCATGGCATGGCCCGCACAGGCTGGGACCTTGGGCTTTGTACAGGGTGCAGACATGGTGCAGGGCAGACAACAATGGCTCGAAGGGCCGAATGCCCTACTCCTGCACTTATTGTCTGTGTTTCTATTCCACACACATAGACAGGGTCAGTGTGGAGAAAGTACGTCTGTGTGTGTGAAATAGAAACACAGACAATAGGTGCAGGAGAAGGTCCATTCGGCCCTTCGAGCAGCACCGCCATTCAATATGATCATGGCTGATCATCCACAATCAGTACCCCGTTCCTGCTTTATCACCATATCCTTTGATTCCGTTAGCCCTAAGAGCTATATCTAACTCTCGGGGGGGGGGGGGGGGAATGTGAGAATGTGGGAGACATATAGAAAAAAATTGCATTGATGTGGGGTTAATGTGAATGGGCGTTAATGGTCGTCATGTTGCTATGCTGCATTGATTGGTAGTTTAGTTTATTGTCATTTGTACCAAGGCACAGTGGAAATATGTTTTTAATTGCGCGCTAACCAGTCAGCGGAAAGACTATACAGATTACAATCGAGCCACATTGTACAGATATTGGGTAAAATGAATAGATTAGTTAGAGTAAGAATTGCTACTGTTCCAATCTCTTACAAATTGCTGCTAAGAAGAAATGTGCCCGTCTTTTTAAGGCAGAGATAGACAAATTCTTAATTAGAATGGGTGTCAAGGGCTAAAGGGGAGAAGGTAGGAAAATGGGCCCAGCCATGATCGAATAGTGGAGTAGACTTGATGGGCTGAATGGCCTAATTCTACTCCTATAACTTGTGAAATAAAGATTTAAACGAGTGGATAGTTACAAAATGCTGGAGTAACTCAGCGGGTCAGGCAGCATCCCTGGAGAGAAGGAATGGGTGTTAAAGAAGGAACTGCAGATGCTGGAGAATCGAGGGTTACACAAAAGGCTGGAGAAACTCAGCGGGTGCAGCAGCATCTAAGGAGCGACGGAGATAGGCAACGTTTCGGGCCAAAACCCTTCTTCAGACCCGAGAAGGAATGGGTGACGTTTTGGGTCGAGACCCTTCTTCAGGCATCTCTCCAGAGGTACTGCATGAGCCGCTGAGTTACTCTAGCGATTTGTGCATCTGCAGTTCCTTCACATGTCAACGTGTGGAGCGATTGTAATGAGTGATAGCACATCCCTCTCTGGGACCTGAGCACGAGGACTCGCCTGGCTTTGGCACCATCTTGGTGTGCGTGTCTCTTTATCACTGTGAGAATTTAAAAAAAACATTTAGCTATAATAAGGAAATGTTGGATTAGCTATAAAAAGAATTGGACAATCTTGGATTGTTATCTTGAGAATGCCAGAGGTTGAGGGGAGACATAGAAACATAGAAATTAGATGCAGGAGTAGGCCATTCGGCCCTTTGAGCCTCACCACCATTCAATATGATCATGGCTGATCATCCAACTCAGTATCCCTTACCTGCCTTCTCTCCATACCCTCTGATCCCTTTAGCCACAAGGGCCACATCTAACTCTCTCTTAAATATAGCCAATGCACTGGCCTCAACTACCCTCTGTGGCAGAAAGTTCCAGAGACCCACCATTCTCTGTGTGAAAAAAGTCCTTCTTTTTTCCATCTCGGTCCTAAAGGATTTCCCCCTTATCCTTAAGCTGTGACTCCTTGTCCTGGACCTCCCCAACATCGGGAACAATCTTCCTGCATCTAGCCTGTCCAACCCCTTAAGAATTTTGTAAGTTTCTATAAGATCTCCTCTCAATCTCCTAAATTCTAGAGAGTATAAACCGAGTCTATGCAGTCTTTCTTCATAAGACAGTGCTAACATCCCAGGAATCAGTCTGGTGAACCTTCTCTGCACTCCCTCTATGGCAATAATGTCCTTCCTCAGATTAGGAGACCAGAACTGTACGCAATACCCCAGGTGTGGTCTCACCAAAGACCCTATTCAACTGAAGTAGAACCTCCCTGCTCCTATACTCAAATCCTTTTGCTATGAAAGCTAACATACCATTCGCTTTCTTCACTGCCTGCTGCACCTGCATGCCTACTTTCAATGACTGGTGTACCATGATACCCAGGTCGCGCTGCATCTCCCCTTTTCCTAATCGGCCACCTGATAGAAATATATAAAATTATGCAGGGCAGAGAGAGGGTAGACAGTCAAAACCTTTTTTCCCAGGATGGTAAAATCAAATACCAGAAGACATTGCTATAAGGTGAGAGGGGCAAAGTTTAAAGGAGATGTGCGGGGCAGGTTTTTTTTACACAGATGGTGGTGGGTGCCAGGAACGTGCTGCCAGGGGTGGGGGTGGCGGCAGATACGATCGTAGTGTTTAAGAGGCTTTTAGATGGGCTATTGGATATGCAGGGAATGGAGGGATACGGATCACATGCAGGCAGAGGGGAGTAGTTTAACTTGCCATTGTGTTAGCAGCAGATACTGAGGGCTGAAGGGCCTGTTCCTTCATAGGTTCATAAATGATAGGAGCAGAATTAGGCCACTCGGCCCATCAAGTCTACTCCACCATTCAGTTGTGGCTGAGCTATCTTTCTCTCTCAACCCCATTTTCCTGCCTTCTCTCCATAACCCTAGACACCCGTACTAAATATGGGGAGAAGGCAAGAACGGGATACAGATTGGTGATGATCAGCCATGATCACAATGAATGGCAGTGCTGGCTCGAAGGGCCGAGTGGCCTACTCCTGCATCTATTGTCTATAATCAAGAATCTGTCAATCCCCACCTTAAAAATACCCGATGACTTTGCCTCCACAGATTCACCACCCTCTAACTAAAGAAATTCCTCCTCATCTCCATTCTAAAGGAACGTCGTTTTATTCTGAGCCTGTGCCCTCTGGTCCTAGACTCTCCCACTAGTGGAAACATCCTCTCCACATCCACTATATACAGACCTTTTACTATTCTATAGGATTCCCCCCCTCATTCTTCTAAACTCCAGCGAGTACAGGCCCAGTGCCGTCAAACGCTCGCCATAGGTTAACCCACTCATCGCCGGAGAGCCTGTTTCCACACTGTATCTCTAAACTAAATTAAAACAAAATCTACATCAGTCTGAAGAAGGGTCTTGACCCGAAACGTCACCCTTCTCTCCACAGAAGCTGCCTGTCCCGCTGAGTTACTCCAGCAATTTGTGTCTAAAACAAAAAGTAAACGTGTGCTGTGCTGTGTTCTATGTTGATCCGTTTTCTCTTGGAAGAACTAACCTGGGTCATGAAGAACCCTTCCACAAGCCCTTCCGTTGCCGTGGCCTCTCCCTGTTGCTTCCCCGGAGTGCCGGTGGGGTCAGGAACGCTGCCCTCTGTCTTGCCGCTGGCCTGTGGGGCTGACACTGGTTCTGTGACGGCGTGGCCTGCCAGGCCCGCAGCTCCGGCCCTGGCCCCGGCCCCGGCCTCTCCACGCTGGGCCCCTCCACACCCAGGCTCAGCACATTCCAGGCCCAGGAGCCGCCTGGCTGTTTCCAGCATCAGCGGCTGTTTGGGGATCTTTGGAATGTGAGTGTCGATCTGGAACAACAGGATTCACAGGTCAACCTCATTACACTGCAGGCGTACAGCAGAGACGTACATATAGAGTCGTATAGAGAAAACCATATAGAGAAACGTATAGAGAGAAACATATAGAGAAACATAGAGAGAGAAACATAGAGAGACCTAGAGAGAGAAACATATAGACATATAGAGAGAAACATATAGACCTATAGACATAGAGAGACATATAGAAACATACTAGACTAAGAGGGACCAGCTTCACGTGGAAGGGCAGGTCCCCCAATGTAATATTCCACCTCTCCACCAATTCCAATATTGCTGGCCAGTTGGGGGGAGGGGGGGTGGGATTTCTGGAGCGCTAGTATATGTGTTGTGGGTCAAATGGACTGGTTTCCAGAGTTAGTATGGACATTGTGGGCCGAATGGATTCTTGGGCTGGCAGCTAAGTCACTCTGACCAGGCAGCATTTTAGAACCAATAGAGACATTTTTTGCAAGCATTTTAGAACCAATAGAGACATTTTCTGTAACCATTGTAGACCCCATAGACACTTTCTGCAACCATTTTAGAACCAATAGACACTTTTTGCAAAGACTTAGAACCCATAGACATTTTCTGCAAGCATTTTAGAACCAATAGAGACACTTTCTGCAAGCATTTTAGAACCAATAGAACCTTTTTGCAACCATTTTAGAACCAAAAAATACACTTTTTGCAACCATTTTAGAACCAAGACATTTTTTGCAACCTTTTTAGAACCACAATAAGGGCACTCACAGTTGAGTAGACATGTGTTCAGTGCTATTCAGAGCTCAGAGAGACTGAGTGAGGCACACCACTGGCTTCCTCCATCTTGCAGAGACTGAGTGAGGCACACACTTCCTGGTTTTATAGTCCCTCCCCCTCCCTCCAGCAGGGGCAGCAGAGAGAATGGGGAATATTTAAAAAACAGTAATATCTCTCTGATTTTTCATTGATGGGAAAAATCCTCTGGTCCTGGAAGGCGGAGGAGGGCTCTGTGCGAGGTGGCCAAAAGTAACGGCCGTAGGTGGTGGCGTTCTCTCGGAACTCATAGCACAGTGGGCCAAAAGCGGTCAAGATCAGACTTTTAGTAATATAGAAGATAGAGGATAGAGACACTCTTTCAGCAAGCATTTTAGACCCAATGGAGACACTCTTTCAGCAAGCATTTTAGACCCAATGGAGACACTCTGCAACCATTTTAGACCCAATAGGCCCTTTATGCAACCATTTTAGACCCAATAGGCCCTTTCTGCAACCATTTAGATCCAAGAGACACCTTCTGCAAGCATTTCAGAACCAATAGAGACACTTTCTGCAAGCATTTTAGAACCAATAGACATTTTTTGCAACCTTTTTAGAACCACATTAAGGGCATTCACAGTTGAGTAGACATGTGTACAGTGCTATTCAGAGCTCAGACTGATTGAGGCACAGACTGATTGAGGTACTTTTGTGCGAGGTGGCCAAAAGTAACGTCCGTAGGTGGTGGCGTTCTCTCAGAACACACAGCACAGCGAGCCAAAAGCGGTCAAGATCAGACTTTTAGTAATATAGAGACCTAGCGAGAGAAACATATAGAGAGAAACGTATAGAGACATACAGAGAGAAACAGACATATAGAGAGAGGGGCGGTCACGGTGGCGCAGCGGTAGAGTTGCTACCTCACAGCGCCAGAGACCCGGGTTCGATCTCGGTTACTGGTGCTGTCTGTATGGAGTTTGTACGTTCTCCCCATGACCACATGGGTTTTTTTCTGAGATCTTCGGTTTCCCTCCCACACTCCAAAGACGTGCAGGTTTGTAGGTTAATTGGCTTGGTGCAAATGTAAATTGTCCCTCGTGTGCGTGGGATAGCGTTGGTGTGCGGGGATCGCTGGTCGGTGGGCCGAAGGGCCTGATTCCACACTGTATCTCTAAACTAAACTAAACTAAACATTAGTGGCAATGGAAAGACCTTTAGATAGGCAGATGGGTAAGCATCTGGAGCGATATGGGTGATGTGCAGGCAGATAGGTGATGGTCTTGGCATCGTGTTCAGCACGGACATTGTGGGCTGAAGGGCCTCTTCTTGTTCTGTCCTGTTCTCTGTTCATGTTAGGGTTAGATGCTGTTGTGGAGAGAAGAAGGATACCGGCCCGAAATGTCACCCATCTCCACAGATGCTGCGTGACCCGCTGAGTTACTCCAACACTGTGTATATCTGCTGGAGTAACTCAGTGCGACGGGCAGCATCTCTGGAGAGAAGGAATGGGTGACGGTTCAGGTCAAGACCTTCCTTCCTACACAGAGCAAAGGGGAAGATACAGAGTGCAGAATATAGTTCTCAGCATTGTAGCGCATCAGTTCCACAGACAAAGTCCAATGTCCACAATGGGTTAGAGGTGAATCAGACAGTACTCTAGCTTATGGAAGGGCCGTTCAGAAGCCTGATGACAGAGGGGAAGAAGCTGTTCCTGAGTCTGGTGGTCCGTGCTTTTGAAGCTTCTGTACCTTCTGCCGGACGGAAGCGGGGAGAAGAATGAATGACTGGGGGAGGATGTCTTTGATTATGTTGGTTGCTTTTCTGAGGCAGTGTGAAGTGTGGATGGAGTCAATGGTGGACAAGGTCTGGTCTGTGTGACGGACTGGGCTACATTTACAATGGTGGGGGGTGTGGTCTGTGTGACGGACTGGACTACATCTACAATGGTGGGGAGTGTCGTCTGTGTGATGGACTGGGCTACGTACATAACTCTTGCAGTCTTGGACAGAGCTGTTCTCAAACCAAGCTGGTTGTTAAGTGTTGTGGGAAGAAGGCAAGAGAATGGGGTTAGGAGGGGGAGATAAATCGGCCATTCAGATCAAGGACCATTCAGCAGCGTCTGGAGGTGCGAGTTTTCAAGCTTCTTCTGTCTGACGGGGGCGGGGAGAAGAAGGAATGGCCGGGGTGGGACAAAGCTTTGATAGTGTTGGCTGCTTTCCTGGGTTCAGCAGTGATGCAGCACCGTGTGATGCACGGTTCAGAGTCGCATTCAGATACGTGTGAGACTGTGGTGCAGCTGGTCGAGATGCTGCGTCAGATTGCCGGAGGCCCGGGTTCCATCCCAGCGAGAGTGCGTTGTGTAATGTCATAAGTGACAGGAGTAGAATGAGGCCGTATGGCTGATCTATCTCTCCCTCCTAACCCCATTCTCCTGCCTTCTCCCCGTAATCCCTGACGCCCGTACTGATCAAGCCGGCAGTCAGTCACCTTGCGCTTGGGATTGAAGACGTTGAGGAGCGGTGGGCGAGCTGGCGGCTGTGGCTTGGTGGTCACCACCTCCATCCCCAGCCTCTCCTTCAGCATTGCAATCACCAGCTGTGGTTTCTTCTCTGTGGGTCAAATCAGACAGCACCGGGCTGAGAACAGTTCACAATAATTTAATCTTTTAGGAACATTTAGACAGGTACATGGAAAGGACAGATTTAGATGGATATAGGCCAAATGCTAGCAGGTGGGACAAGTGCAGAGGGGTGATGTTGGCCAGTGCGTTTCAAGGAGTTTTTCTTTACACAGAGAGTGGCGGATGATGGAGGCTAATACGATAGTGGTGTTTAAGAAGCTTTTAGACAGGCACATGGATATGCAGGGAATGGAGGGATACGGAATCATTGTAGGCAGAGGAGATTAGTTTAACCTGGCATCATGTTCGGCACGGACATTGTGGAGCAATGAGCCGGGTCCTGTTCCTGCTACACACACCTCCAGATTCCGGGACAGTTCCTTCCCAATTGTTAACAGCAAACTGAACCATCCTACCATACAGCAGTCCTGAACTACTATCTACCTCATTGGTGACCCATAGACTATCCTTGATCGGACTTTGCTGGCTTTACCTTACATAGAAACATAGAAATTAGGTGCAGGAGTAGGCCATTCGGCCCTTCGAGCCTGCACCGCCATTCAATATGATCATGGCTGATCATCCAACTCAGTATCCCGTACCTGCCTTCTCTCCATACCCTCTCATCCCCTTAGCCACAAGGGCCACATCTAACTCCCTCTTAAATATAGCCAATGAACTGGCCTCAACTACCCTCTGTTGCAGAGAGTTCCAGAGACCCACCACTCTCTGTGTGAAAAAAATCCTTCTCATCTCGGTCCTAAAGGATTTCCCCCTTATCCTTAAGCTGTGACCCCTTGTCCTGGACCTCCCCAACATTGGGAACAATCTTCCTGCATCTAGCCTGTCCAATCCCTTAAGGATTTTGTAAGTTTCTATAAGATCCCCTCTCAATCTCCTAAATTCTAGAGAGTATAAACCGAGTCTATGCAGTCTTTGTTCATAACACAGTGCTGACATCTCCAGGTGTGGTCTCACCAAGACCCTATACAACTGAAGTAGAACCTCCCTGCTCCTATACTCAAATCCTTTTGCTATGAAAGCTAACATACCATTTGCTTTCTTCACTGCCTGCTGCACCTGCATGCCTACTTTCAATGACTGGTGTACCATGACACCCAGGTCGCGCTGCATCTCCCCTTTTCCTAATCGGCCTCCATTTAGATAATAATCTGCTTTCCTATTTTTGCCACCAAAGTGGATAACCTCACATTTATCCACATTATACTGCATCTGCCAAACATTTGCCCACTCACCCAACCTATCCAAGTCACCTTGCAGTCTCCTAGCATCCTCCTCACAGCTAACACAGCTTACACTAAACATTATTCCCTTATGCTGTGTCTGTACACTGTGAATGGCTCAATTGTAATCATGTATTGTCTTTCCGCTGACTGGTGTCAGCAGAAGCTTTTCACTGTATGCAACAGAAGCTTTTCACTGCACCTTGGTACACGTGACAATAAACTAAACGGAACTCAATTGTACTGAACTGAACTGAACTGAACTGTTCTATGAATGTTATCCCAGAGTTAGCCTTGTGATTGATGATAAGGGAGGAGATTTTAAGTTGCACAGAAACATGGACAATACGTGCAGGAGTAGGCCATTCTGCCCTTTGAGCCAGCACCGCCATTCAATATGATCATGGCTGATCATCCAAGATCAGTAGCCCGTCCTGTTTTCTCCCCATATCCCTTGATTCCATTAGCCCGAAGAGCTAAATCTAACTCTCTCTTGAAAACATCCAGTGAATTTGCCTCCACTGCCTTCTGTGGCAGGGAATTCCACAGATTCACAACCCTCTGGGTGAAAAAGGTTTTTCCTCATCTCAGTGTGATGATGTTGATGTGGTGATTGGGTTGGGAAAAATGATGGCTAATAGATTTGGTGCGGGGAAAGTGGGGAGGGGGTGGTTAGATGAACAGCCACCCTTGCTGCTATTTCCTGCAGAGCGAGGGACTGCAGTGTGAGGACACTCGCCGTTCACCCGTGCAGGGCACCCGTTAGTTTATGAGGATAAACAGCGGCGGCGGAAGCAACGAGATGCGTAGGAAGGAACTGCATGCAGATGCTAGTTTCAATCGCAGATAGACACAAACTTTTGGAGTAACCTAGCGGGACAGGCAGCGTCTCTGGAGAGAAGGAATGGGTGACGTTTCGGGTTGAGACCCTTCTTCAGACTGATGTTACGGGAGGGGCTGGGACAGGGATAGAATGCAGTCGGAGACAGTAAGACTAGTGGGAGAACTGGGAAGGGGGAGGGGATGGAGAGAGAGGGAAAGCTGGGGCTACCTGAAGTTAGAGAAGTCAATGTTCATACCGCTGGGGTGTAGACTACCCAGGCGAAATATGAGGTGCTGTTACTCCAATTTGCGCTGGACCACACTCTGACCATGGAGGAGGCCCAGGACAGAAAGGTCAGTGTGGGAATGGGAGGGGGTGTTGAAGTGTTTGGCAACCGGGAGATCAGGTAGCTTTCAATGAACTGAGCGGGGATGTTTAGCAAAACGATCGCCGAGCCTGCGCTTGGTCTCACCGACATACAGGAGTCCACACCTGGAATAGTGGATACAGTAGATGAGGTAGGAGGAGGTGCAAGTGAACCTCTGCCTCACCTGGAAAGACTGTTTGGGTCCTTGCCTGGAGTCAAGGGGTGAGATAAAGGGACAAGCATTGCATCTCCTGCAGTTGCAGGGGAAAGTACCTGGGGAGGGGGTGGTTTGGGTGCGAAGGGACAAGTTTGTATATTCTGGAGTTTGAGGGGAGCTTATTGAATCGTATAAGATTATTAAGGGTTTGGACACGCTAGAGGCAGGAAACACGTTCCCGATGTTGGGGGAGTCCAGAACCAGGGGCCACAGTTTAAGAATTAAGGGGTAAGCAATTTAGAACGGAGACGAGGAAACACTTTTCCACCCGGAGAGTGGTGAGTCTGTGGAATTCTCTGCCTCGGAGGGCGGTGGAGGGCGGTTCTCTGGATACTTTCAAGAGAGAGCTAGATAGGGCTCTTAAAGGTTGCGGAGTCAGGGGATATGGGGAGAAGGCAGGAACGGGGTACTGATTGGGGATGATCAGCCATGATCACATTGAATGGCGGTGCTGGCTCGAAGGGCCATTGTCTGTTGTCTGTTGCTATTATCTATTGTCTATTGACCAGGGAGTTGCGGAGGAACGGTCTCTGTGGAAAGCGGGAAGGGGTGGTGATGGGAAGATGTGGGTGGTGGTGGGATCCCGTTGGACACCAGAGATAATCTACCAGCATTGAGGGCGATTGGATTTTTGTAGATGGTCAGCTTGGTCAATGCCGGGAACAGACAGATAGCCAACAACTCCTCATCGTCACATATCTGAAACACACAGGCAAAGCGAACGTTAGGACAAGTGGGGCATTTATAACCACCTCATTTTGTGGAGAGTACAAGCAACATTTTACCAGCTAACACCATGGTTCCCTTCCATAAGATCATGATATCTATGGACCTCATTCCCCCAGAGGGCTGTGCAGGCCAAGTCAATGGATATTTTAAGGCGACACTGACAGATTCTTCCAGCTTCATCTCCAGATTCAGGGACAGTTTCTTCCCGGCTGTGATCAGGCAACTGAATCATCCACAATCCGAGAGCAGTCCTGAACTACTATCTACCTCTTTGGTGACCCTCGGACTATCCTTGATCGGACTTTGCTGGCTTTACCTTGCACCAAACGTTATTCCCTTTTGGACCTTTTGGACAGTCGAGCAGGTAGAGGCCTTTAGATACCTGGGCACAGAGATTGACACCCGCCTGTCCTTCTCCCAGCACACAGACTCTGTGTACAAGAAGGCACAGCAACGCCTGTTCCTGATGAGGAAACTCAGGAGCTTTGATGTCAGACAGGACATTTTAACAGCTGTATATAAATCACGTATAGAATCTGTACTCACCTTTAACATCACATCCTGGTTCACCCTTACCTCTGTCAAAGACAAATCAAAGCTTTCCCGGATCATCAATCAAGCAAGCAAAATAACTGGCAAAACTCAAATTCAATTGTCAGTACTTCACACCCAGGCAGTTAAAAGGAAAGCCAAGCTCATTACACAGGATCCCACCCACCCCCTGCACAAGTCCTTCCAACTTCTGCCATCAGGCCGCCGATATAAAGTTCCCCTATCCAAGAAAAACATCCACAAAAACTCATTCATACCCATTGCCATAAATAGTTTAAATAATACATGATCAATGGACAAATTAACCCTGACGCACTGTCACTTTACACGTATCCACAACTTTCAACTTTTATCTTGTCTATTTTTACAGTTTCTAATCTTTATACTTGTTTTTAAGACCTATACACACTGAGTGTGCCCGCAGAAGGCTGTGTTGTATGATGACTGTTGTATATTGTCTTGTTGTATGTTGAGCCACGTCAAAGAAGATTCTCTGTTACGACAGACAATAAAGTTTTCTGAATCTGAATCTGAATCTGAATCTGTACACTGTAAATGCATCGATTGTAATCATGTATTGTCTTTCCGCTGACTGGTTAGCAGGCAACAAAAACTTTTCACTGTACCTCGGTACACGTGACAATAAACTAAACTGAACTCTTGATTAGTACGGGTGTCGGGGGTTATGGGGCAAAGGCAGGAGAATGGGGTTGAGTGCAAAAGATAGATCAGCCATGATTGAATGGTGAAGTAGACTTGATGGGCCGAATGGCCTAATTCTGCTGCTAGAATGTATGACATTGAGCAGAATGAGGCCATTTGATCTATTGAGTGTGCTCTGCCATTCGATTATGGCTGATTTATCTTTCTCTCTCAACCACGTTCACATGCCTTCTCATCGCATCCTTTGACACCCTTACTAACCAAGCTTTAAAAATACCCAATGACTTGGCCTCCACCACCGTCTGTGGCAATTAATTCCACAGATTCACCACCCACTCATCCCTCTTCTCATTTCTAAGGATACATCCTTTTATTGAACCAGTGAACAAAGGGGACTATGAAGGCATGAGAGGGGAGCTGGCCAAGGTAGACTGGAAAGGTATCCTAGCAGGAATGACGGTGGAACAGCAATGGCAGGAATTTCTGGGCATAATCCGGAAGACGCAGGATCATTTCATTCCACTAAGGAAGAAGGATTCTCAGGGGAGTAGGAGGCAACCGTGGCTGACAAGAGAAGTTAAGGATAGAATAAAACTAAAAGAAAAGATGTATAACACAGCAAAGAGTAGCCGGAAGCCAGAGGATTGGGAAACTTTCATAGGACAACAGAAGGAAACAAAACGGGCAATACGGGCTGAAAAGATGAAGTACGAGGGGAAGCTGGTCAGGAATGTAAAGAGGGACAGTAAAAGCTTCTTTAGATATGTTAAGGGAAAAAGAGTAGCAAAGTCAAATGTGGGTCCCTTGAAGGCAGACACGGGTGAAATTATTATGGGCAACAAGGAAATGGCAGAAGTGTTGAACAGGTACTTCAGATCTGTCTTCACTAAGGAGGACACAAACAATCTCTCAGATGTACTGGAGGGCAGAGGATCTAAGGGGGTAGAGGAACTGAAATAAATTTTCATTAGGCGATAAGCTGTATTGGGTAGTCTAATGGGGCTGAAGGATGATAAATCCCCTGGGCCTGATGGTCTGCATCCCAGGGTCCTCAGGGAGGTGGCTCTAGAAATAGTGGATGCATTGGTGATCATTTTCCAATGTTCAATAGATTCAGGATCAGTTCCTGTGGACTGGAGGATAGCTAATGTTATCCCACTTTTCAAGAAAGGAGCGAGAGAGAAAACGGGGAATTACAGACCAGTTAGCCTGACTTCGGTGGTGAGAAAGATGCTGGAGTCAATTATTAAAGAGGTAATAATGGGGCGTTTGGATAGCAGTAAAAGGATTAGTCCAAGTCAACATGGATTTATGAAAGGGAAATCATGCTTGACTAATCTTCTGGAATTTTTTGAGAATGTGACAAGTAAAATGGATGAAGGGTTGCCAGTGGATGTAGTGTAGCTAGACTTTCAGAAAGCCTTTGATAAGGTCCCACACGGGAGACCGGTGACTAAAATGAGAGCACATGGCATTGCGGGTAGGGTGTTGACATGGATAGAAAATTGGTTGGCAGACCGGAAGCAAAGAGTAGGAGTGAACGGGTCCTTTTCAGAATGGCAGGCAGTGGCGAGTGGAGTGCCGCAAGGCTCGGTGTTGGGGCCGTAACTGTTTACCATATATATTAATGATTTGGAAGAGGGAATTAGGAGCAACACTGGCAAGTTTGCGGATGACACAAAGCTGGGTGGCAGTGTGAACTGTGAAGAGGATGTTAGGAGGTTGCAGGGGGACCTGGACAGGTTGAGTGAGTGGGCAGATGCGTGGCAGATGCAGTATAATATAGATAAATTTGAGGTTATCCACTTTGGTGGCAAAAACAAGGGGGCAGATTATTATCTCAATGGGGTTAGGTTAGGTAAGGGGGAGGTACAGGGAGACCTGGGTGTCCTTGTACACCGGTCACTGAAAGTTGGGGTGCAGGTACAGCAGGCAGTGAAGAAAGCTAATGGAATGTTAGCCTTCATAACAAGAGGATTTCAGTACAGGAGTAGAGAGGTTCTTCTGCAGTGGCATAGGGCTCTGGTGAGACCACATCTGGAGTATTGTGTACAGTTTGGGTCTCCTAATTTGAGGAAGGACATCCTTGTGATTGAGGCATTGCAGCGTAGGTTCACAAGATTGATCCCTGGGATGGCGGGACTGTCATATGAGGAAAGATTGAAAAGACTAGGCTTGTATTCACTGGAGTTTATAAGTATGAGGGGGGATCTTATAGAAACATATAAAATTATAAAAGGACTGGACAAGCTAGATGCAGGAAAAATGTTCCCAATGTTGGTTGAGCCCAGAACCAGGGGCCACAGTCTCAGAATAAAGGGGAGGTTATTTATGACTGAGGTGAGAAAAAACATTTTCACCCAGAGAGTTGTGAATTTATGGAATTCCTTGCCGCAAAGGGCAGTGGAGGCCAAATCACTGGATGGATTTAAGAGAGAGTTAGATAGACCTCTAGGGGCTAGTGGAGTCAAGAGATATGGGGAGAAGGCAGGCACGGGTTATTGATAGCAGACGATCAGCCATGATCACAATGAATGGCGGTGCTGGCTCGAAGGGCTGAATGGCCTCCTCCTGCACCTATTTTCTATATCTCTATGTTTCTATTCTGTGGCTGTGCTCTCCGGTCCTCGACTCTCTCACTAGTGGAACCATCTTCTCCACATCCACTCTATTCAGGCCTATTCAGGATTCATTCCGTTTCAATCAGGTCCCCCCTCATCGCCTTCATGATAATATTGATGGGACTTGGCTTGCAATGTTTTTCACCGTGAGCTGCGGGCTCTATGTTCCCTGCCTGTGGGGCATCACCATCTCGCCGGGCATTCCCTGACTGGCTCACACGAGGGCCGGGTGGAGTGGGGAACTAACCCTGGTCCACAGGAGGAGGGCATCTGGGCCAATGTGCCCGTGCAGTCTCCTAGAGTCTTACAACACCTGCTCACCCACCATGCTCTCACAGAGTGGCACAGAACCAAGACACGACCTTCAGCCAACTCTATCACAACATTTAAAAGACATTTGGACAGCGACAAGGATAGATACATTAAAAAAAAAAGGAAATAGGAGCAGGAGTAGGCCATTCGGCCCTTCGAGCCAACACCGACATTCAATATGATCATGGCTGATCATCTAAAATCAGTACCCCGTTCCTGCTTTCTTCCCATATCCCTTGTTAGCCCTAAGAGCTACTGCATAATCCAACTCTCTCTTGAATACATGGATAGGAAAATTTTAAAGGAATAGGGGCCAAATGTGGGCAGGTGGGCCTGTTTCCCTGCTGCATGCCTCTATGACTCTTCCATGCTGACCAACATACCAAATATATGCTGGTCCTATTTTGCCGCTCTGAACAAGTTGGGCTGAAGGGCCTTTTTCCGTGCTGTAGGGGGGAGCAAATGGAGAGGCCACGCGGAGTTGGTGTTCGAAATAACGGGTATTCAAATGGATACGCACCAGGAGACCCGTCAAAGCTGATCTGAGCGCGGCTGGTACAGCTTTTACATTCAGTTGACAAGATTACACCGAAACTTGATTAACAGTAAAACGAGGCCTTGATTACAGAATAAAATGATTATCCACAAGTCAGTGGTAGACAAAAAAGCTGGAGAAACTCAGCAGGTGAGGCAGCATCTATGGAGTGAAGGAATAGGTGACGTTTTGGTTCGAGACTTCTTCAGACTGATGTCGGGGTGGGGGGGGGCGGGAAGAAGAAAGGAAGAGGTGGAGACAGTGGGCTGCGGGAGAGCTGGGAAGGGGAGGGGAAGGAGGGAGAAAGCAGGGACTATTGGAGAAGTCAAGGACACTGGAGAAGTCAATGTTCACACCGCTGGGGTGTAAACTACCCAAGCGAAATATGAGGTGCTGCTCCTCCAATTTGCGGTGGGACTCACTCTGGCCATGGAGGAGGCCCAGGACAGAAAGGTCACGAGTCAGTAGTCCATTAGTTCACAGTAGATCCTATTTTCTGTTACAATGATGTCTGGAACTTGGGTGTCTCATCAGGCGGAGTGTAGAGCCAAGGCACGTGGGCACCAAGTGTCACTACCTGCTGAGGTTCTACCTGTCCCCGGTGTTGCGAAGGATGGGCCTGGCGCAGATGCCACGCAATGTGCCAGTCAGCTGGTCACTGCCGCCCCATCTGTCGTCTGTGGAAAGGTTCTTCCGGACCAACACCTTTGACCACATGTCCATTGGGCAGTGGTCAGCACAGAATGTCCTGCAGGTACTGCAGGGAAAGGACTCGATGGACCCGGTGGCGTGGTTCCCTGAGCAGACTGCCCAGCTTGTCTGGCAAAATGCCTCATCGCCAGAACTCACCAACAAGCACCAAGACCTGGCTTGGCTGGCGGTGAGGGGAGCCCTCCCAGTCAGATCCTTCCTGCACCATCGGAACCTCACTACCAGCGCACGCTGCCCTCGGGACGGCTGCTATGGAGTGGAGACGGTCGCCCACCTCTTTGCAGAGTGTGGATTTGCCCAAAGAGTCTGGAGAAAAATGCAAGGGTCCCTGGTACGCTTTATTCCAAACAGCTCTGTCACAGAGGACTCTGTGATTTACGGACTGTTCCCAGGGACACATTCAGAGACTGACATCAAGTGCTGCTGGAAGGTTATCAACTCGTTGAAAGACGCTCTCTGGTCTGCCCGAGCTTTGTTCACCACCCAGCAGAGCGAGATGTCCGTCGGGGAATGTTGCCGACTGGCCCACTGCAGACTGCAGGAGTACGTACTAAGGGACGCACTGAAGCTCGGTGCAGCCAACGCCAAGGCTCGGTGGGGGAGGGCCACAGTCTAAGGTCCTTCCGCTGCTGGACATGGGGGCACTGTATGGTGGAGACGCCCCTCAAAATAAGGGAAGGTATCCCATGCCGGGGGGCCACATGAGTGGCACGGGTGGGGGATTAATTAGTAAAATTTGAAAAATGTATATAGACTGCATGGAAGAATTTGTATAGCCTCCGAAAATGTCGGATGGATTTTTCGCACGGTTGATGTATTGTAAATATTTATTACTTGAATAAAGTCTATTTTGAAATAAAAAAAAAACTTGGGTGTCCTGAATGTCACTGCTGCATTGCATATCTCTACTTGATCCCCACACATTAACACTACCCAACACACACTAGGGACACTTTTACATTTGTACCAAGCCAATTAATAGGCAATAGGCAATAGGTGCAGGAGTAGGCCATTCGGCCCTACTGCCAGAATAGCACCGTCATTCAATGTGATCATGGCTGATCATCCACAATTAGTACCCCGTTCCTGCCTTCTCTCCATATCCCCTGACTCTGCTATCTTTAAGAGCTTTCACTCCACTATCCCTAAGAGCTCTATCTAACTCTCTCTTGAAAGCATCCAGAGAACCGGCCACCACGGCCCACTGAGCAGAGAATTCCACAGACTCACAATTCTCTGTGTGAAAAAGTGTTTCCTCATCTCCGTTCTAAATGGCTTACCCCTTATTCTTAAACTGTGGCCCCTGGTTCTGGACTCCCCCAACATCAGGAACATGTTTCCTGCCTCTAGCGTGTCCAAACCCTTAATAATCTTATATGTGGTCGGTATAGACGAGTTGAGCCAAAGGACTGTACATGTCTCTTTATGCAGACTAAACAGTGCTGGATACATGCCTAGGCATGTTCTGTTTGGTAAAACTTATATGTTTCAATAAGATCCCCTCTCATCCTTCTAAACTCCAGAGTGTACAAGCCCAGCCGCTCGATTCTCTCAGCATATGACAGTCCCGCCATCCCGGGAATTAACCTTGTAAACCTATGGCAGAGGGACCCGATTCAGAATTCAGCCAGTACCTTATTACTTGCGAGACTGAGGTGCGTCAACTGAGAGAATGGAGGAAGGAAATCATACGATGGTTTTGGGAAACACAACTGTTGTCCTTCAAGGGTTTTCAGCGAATCTTCTCCCTGGAAAAATAAAGGAGAAGAATTGCATGATGTAGTTTGGTTTAATTTAGAGATACGGTGTGGAAACAGGCCCCTCGGCCCACACTGACCAGCGATCCCCGCACACTAACACTACCCTGCACACGCTGGGATAATTTATATTTATACCGAGCCAATTAACCAACAAATCTGTACGTATACATATCAGCGCCTCTACTTCCTAAGAAGATTATGGAGAGTCGGTTTGTCAAGGAGGACTCTCTTGAACGTCTACAGGTGCACAGTTGAGAGCATGCTGGCTGGCTGCATCGTGACCTGGTTTGGACTTGAACCACTACGAGCAGGAAAAAATGCAGAAAGTGACCACTGCCCAGTCCATCATCAGCTCTGACCTCCCCACCACCATCGATGGGATCTATCGCAGTCGCTGCCTTAAAAAGGCTGCCAACATCATCAAAGACCATTGAGTCTTTGTCCATAGTAAACGATGCCTGCGCAGGGCGCACAGCATCGCCAGGGACAGCTCACACCCCAACCATAGACTGTTTACCCTCCTCCCATCCGGGAGACGCTACAGGTCCCTCCGCTGCCGGGCCAGCAGGCTCAAGAACAGCTTCTTCCCTGCGGCTGTCACACTTCTCAACGCTGCACCTCAATGACTGCCTGTCTTCACCCCTTCACCCCCCCCCCCCGGACTTTCCAATCACCAGCAAATTGCACAGATAACACTGTATATGTATAGATGTATATCCTCATACTACTGCGCAATTACTTGTTCATTCGGAAGTTCGCCCTTCGGAGATACCAACTGCATTTCATTGTCTCTGTCTTGTACACTGCACAATGACAATTAAAGATTGAATTGAATTGAACACCATCCTGGCCACACACTCATCTCTCCGTTGCCATCAGGAAGAAGGTACAGGAGCTTGAAATCTGTAACATCCAGGTTCAGGAACAGCTGCTTCCCCACAGCCATCAGGTTATTAAACACGACACCAAACAAACCCTGAATAATAACAGTATTATTACTATTGCAGGGTTACACAAAAGGCTGGAGAAACTCAGCGGGTGCAGCAGCATCTAAGGAGCGAAGGAGATAGGCGACGTTTCGGGTCGAGACCCTTCTTCAGACTGGTCAGGGATCAGGGAAATGAGAGATATAGACGGTGATGTGGAGAGATAAAGAACAATGAATGAAAGATATGCAAAAAAAGTATCGATGATAAAGGAAACAGGCCATTGTAAGCTGTTTGTGTAACCCTCGATTCTCCAGCATCTGCAGTTCCTTCTTTAACACTTCTTACTATTGCACTTTATCTTTTTATTTATTGTGTATCTATATGGTCTATGGTCTATAGACACACTGATCTTTTACCCCCCCGTTCTGTATTATGTTTACATACTCTGTTGTGCTGCAGCAAGCAAGAATTTCATTGCCCTGTCTGGGACACATGACAATACAACTCTCTTGACTCGTGTATTTGTTGTGTGGGAGGAAACTGAAGATCTCGGAGAAAACCCACATAGTCACGGGGAGAATGTACAAACTCCGTTTGGACAGCAGCCGTAGTCAGGATCGAACCCGTGTCTCTGGCGCTGTGAGGCTGCAATTCTAGCGCTGCGCCACCGTGACGCCCCTTCAGCTGAGCGTCTCTTCAGAACTGAATACAACAAACCACTTGAACATGTAACAAAAAAATGTTTCTCCCTCAATAGATAATAAACAATAGGTGCAGGAGTAGGCCATTCGGACCTTCAAGCCAGCACCACCATTCAATGTGATCATGGCTGATCATCCATGTACAAGGTTTTTTTCACCTCAGTCTTAAATGGCCTCCCCTTTAGAGCTCCAGTGTCCTCCCACACTCCAAAAATGTATAGGATCGTAGGTTAAATGGCTTGGTATAATTGTAAATTTTCCCCAGTGTGCGTAGAATAGTGTAAGTGGGCAAGGATCGTTGGTCAACGCGGACTATGCGGGCCGAAGGGCCTGTTTCAGCACTATCTCTAAACAAAACTAAATTAACTCTTATAACAGTTTAACAGACTGCACCCCCATTCTATGAGCAGTTTAACAGACTGCACCCCCATTCTATGAGCAGTTTCACACACTGCACCCCCATTCTATGAGCAGTTTAACAGAGTGTACCCCCATTCTATGAGCAGTTTCACACACTGTAGGTATGTTGCAAAACTTACCTTTAGCGGCGCTGCACTTCTGCCGCTCCCCGTGTGCGCGACTTTGGCGCCTTTCAGAGGGGGGCGGGCTTAAAGTGCCGTTTTTCAACAGACCTGGATAATCGATCCATGTCGGGCGATTTCGTTGCGGAAGAAAAATCGCTCCGACATTTCATCAATGAAGGTATTTTTAAATTACTCTAAATTATTTATTAACTAGTGTAATTTAAAAATCACCTTCAAAAGCCGTGAGCACTGACAACCGGAAGGATTTTCCGTAGGGGAGAAAAAAAGGTAAATAGTTTATTTTTATATTAAAAGTTGGTTTTTCGGGAGGCTTTAATAATATTTTTATGTTGCGAAATGGGGTCCCAAAAAATCTATGAACAAACAGTATTTTTCCTCCCGACTTCACCGCTAACCGCAACGTTCCAATCCACCGCATTCCACTAAAACACACTCGCTAGTTGATTTAAATGGCCATTAATTTACAGGCATAAAACACTAAATTCCTTCCATTTGGCCCAGAAATTCATGAAAATGAGATTTAAAAATTATGTTATATTGTGGATTATTGTGTGAATGTTATTTGGACACTTAGGCAATTTAAAAAAAGTTTATCTTTTCTTAAGAAATGGATAGATGTTTAGATCTACTCATTGAATTTTGTAATTAGCTACAATTAGATAACTAACTAATTATATGCTTTAATTTCAGGTAATCCAAGTAAGATTGTTTAATATTTGTTTCAGAATGCTTCAATCTATAATAACTGAAAATTTCATTGCGTTCTCTTAATTTTTAAGAAAGTTATGGACTTTTAACTTTTCCAGATCACAGCTTTTAAGTTAAGTCAATTGAAAGGCAATGGGGAACAAGATGCTAATTTCCAAGTATGTAAATGGCCATAA
This sequence comes from Raja brachyura, assembly GCA_963514005.1. Next base: position 1,083,490 of record OY740786.1, read on the forward strand.
CATTCTTAATACTGAAGATATGAAAGTAAATTAGGTGTCAAATTAAACTTCTTTTTATGCTTTATCTGATGGGATAAATTGCAGACTTGATTTTTTAAATCTCAAAATTTTGTAACATTGCTACACACTGTACCTCCATTGTGGCAAAGGTGGTGTCCAGGTTATCCTTTAACAGGGAAGGATGATGCAGGATATCTGTAAAGGGATAACGGCAAGTTAGTGACGGGACAAGAATGTGCCACATATTGTGGGAACCCGGGATGATCTTATTGACAGAAGACAAATAGAATCATAGAGCTGGACAGTATGGAGCCCATCTTGTCGAGTTTAGTTGAGGTTAGACACACAGCGTGGAGACAAGCCAGAGTCCACACTGACCCAATGAGCCTACAGACCTGCACGTCTTTGGAACGTGGGAAGAAATCGCAGCACCTGGAGAAAACCCACGAGGTCACGGGGAGAACGTGCAAACTCTGTGCAGACAGCACCCGTAATCAGGATTGAACCCGGGTCTCTGGCGCTGTGAGGCAGCAGCTCTACCCGCTGTGGGACAATGGGACCAACCAGGCCTAATCCCATCGGCATGAACTTGGCCCGTATCCCTCTAAACTCTTCCTATTCATCAATGATGCAATGGCCCTAAAGGTGAGGGGTTGGGGGGGAGATGGAGTATGGTGGTAAGAAGTCTACAGTTGCAGGAGCACTTTGGGGAGACCACATCTATAGTAGTTGGCGTACGTTGGTACCGCAAGGCTCGGTGCTGGGACCGCAGCTATTTACAATATACATCAATGATTTACATGAAGGGATTCAAAGTAACATTAGCAAATTTGCAGATGACACAAAGCTGGGTGGCATTGTGAACAGTGAGGAGGATGCTAAGAAAATACAGGGTGACTTGGACACCCTGTGATCCTGTTGTACTTCCCCTTTTCCCAACTTGACACCATTTAGATAATAATCTGCCTTCCTGTTTTTTATACCAAAGTGGATAACCTCACATTTATCCGCATTAAACTGCATCTGCCATGTATCTGCCCACTCACCCAACCTGCTCCTCATAGCATCCTCCTCACAGTTCATTCTGAAAGGGACCCATTAATCCCTACTCTTTGTTTCCTGTCTGCCAACCAATTTTCTATCCATGTAGCACTCTACCCCCAATACCATGTGCCCTAATTTTGCCCACTAATTTCCTATGTGGGACCTTATCAAATGCTTTCTGAAAGTCCAGGTACACTACATCCACTGGCTCTCCCTTGTCCATTAAAAAAAAATTCCAGAAGATTAGTCAAGCAGGATTTCCCCTTCATAAATCCATGCTGACTCGGACTGATCCTGTTACTGTTATCCAAATGTGCTGCTATTTCATCTTTTATAATTGACTCCAGCATCTTCCCCACCACCGATGTCAGGCTAACTGGTCTATAATTCCCTGTTTTCTCTTTCCCGCCTTTCTTAAAAAGTGGGATAACATTAGCTACCCTCCAATCCACAGGAACTGATCCTGAATCTATAGAACGTTGGAAAATGATCACCAATGCGTCCACGATTTCTAGAGCCACTTCCTTAAGTACCCTGGGATGGTCAGTACAGAGGTAATAGTCATTCAGAACCAAGATGTCTTCACACAGGAGGTTTTGAATCTTAGGAAGCTTCTATCCAGGGAGTTGTGGATGTCGGATCGATGGGTGTATTGGGGGGGGGGAGATCAGACCTGGGACAGCCACGGTGGGATGGGAATATTGTCCGGAGTCAGTTACCCATTCACTGGCCAACAGCAGGAGTCTCTGCAGTCACTCGACACGCACTCAAGGGCGGTGCGGTGGCCTAGCGGTAGAGGTGCTGCCATTACGACGGGATTGAAGGCTTTGTGGCCAAGTTTGCAGAAGATACAGAAAATAGGTGGAAGGACAGGTTGGGTAGAGAAAACAGGGGCTCTGCAGAATGACTTGGACAGGTTGGGAGAGTGGGCAGAGAAGTGGCAGATGGAATATAGTGTTGCAAAGTGTGGAGGCCATGTCAGTGGATATTTTTAAGGCAGAGGTAGGTAGATTCTTGATTACTACGGGTGTCAGAAGTTTGAATGGCGGAGTAGACTTGATGGGCCGAATGGGCTAAATCTACTCCTATCACTTATGACTTTACAGTGCCAGAGACCCAGGTTCGATCCTGACTTTGGGTACGAAGTTTGTACGTTCTCCCCGTGACCACGTGGTTTTCTGCGGGTGCTCCGGTTTCCTCCCACGCTCCAAAGACCTACAGGTTTTGTAGGTGAATTTTCTTCTGTAAATTGTAAAGTACCCTAGTGTGTGTCGGATAGAGTTAGTGTACGGAGTGATCGCTGGTCGGAGTGGACACTGTGGGCCGAAGGGCCTGTTTCCGCGCTGTACCTCTAAACTAAAGTCCAAAGTCAAGGAGGTTTAAGGGAGCTTAAATGGCAGGTAAATGTGACTAGCCCATCCTGCTCACATGGGCAAGTCGGGCCAGTTTCACCTCTGTATCCTGGATAAACGGAATTAACATTATCAGCATGTCATTTCCACCGTTATTTCAGAATTCCAGCAAACACTGTAGTCCTTAGCTCACAGTACCAGCATGGCGTCTCTTGTCCCTGTATCTTCCCCATCTCAGGTTTAGGCTTAGGTTTACCATTGTCACGTGTAGCGAGGTACCGTGTAAAGCTTTGTTCTCCTCGCTATCCAAGCAGATCAGATAACACTGTCCATAAATATAATCAAGTCAAACTCCAGTACAACAGGTGGAGCAAAGGCGAAGATACAGAGTGTTGAATATAGTTCTCAGCATTGTAGCCCATCAGTTCCAGAGACAAAGTCCAATGTCTGCAATGGGTTAGAGGTGAATCAGACAGTACCCTAGCTTACGGAAGGGCCGTTCAGAAGCCTGATAACAGAGGGGAAGAAGCTGTTCCTGAGTCTGGTGGTGCGCGCTTTCAAGCTTCTGTACCTTCTGCTGGATGGGAGCGGGGAGAAGAGTGAATGACCGGGGTAGGACAGGGAACAAGTCTTTGATGATGTCAGCTGCTTTCCCGTGGCAGTGTGAAGTGTTGGTGGTCAATGGTGGAAAAGGCCTGGTCTGTGTGATGGACTGGGCTACATCTACAATGGTGGGGAGTGTGGTCTGTGTGGGACTGGGCTACATCTACAATGGTGGGGAGTGTGGTGTGTGTGATCGACTGGGCTACGTCCATAACTCTCTGCAATTTCTTGCAGTCTTGGACAGAGCTGTTCTCAAACCAAGCTGGTTGTCAAGGGTTATGGGAAGAAGGCAAGAGAATGGGGTTAGGAGGAAGCCATGATTGAATGGTGGAGTAGATGTGATGGGCCGAAGGGCCTCATTCTGCTCCTATCACTTATAGAAACATAGAAAATAGGTGTAGGAGTAAGCCATTCAGCCCTTCGAGCCTGCATGGCTTCCGCCATTCAATATGATCATGGCTGATCATTCAACTCAGTATCCTGTACTTGCCTTCTCTCCATACCCCCTGATCCCTTTAGCCACAAGGGCCACATCTAACTCCCTCTTAAATATAGCCAATGAACTGGCCTCAACTACCCTCTGTGGCAAAGAATTCCAGAGACTCACCACTCTCTGTGTGAAAAATGTTTTCCTCATCTCGGTCCTAAAGGAATTCCCCCTAATGACCAAGTTGTGATGCATTCCAATAGAATGTCTAAGATTCACTGGAGACATGCTGAATTTCCTCAGTCTCCTCAGGAAGTTGAGGCGTTAGTGTGTCTTCTCCGCTTCACTTCAGTGTTTAAGAAGGAACTGCAGATGCTGGAAAATCGAAGGTAGACAAAAGTGCTGGAGAAACTCAGCGGGTGCAGCAGCATCTATGGAGCGAAGGAAATAGGCAACATTTCGACCCGAAACGTTGCCTATTTCCTTCGCTCCACAGATGCTGCTGCACCCGCTGAGTTTCTCCAGCACTTTTGTCTACCTGTCACTTCAGTGTGGTTGGTCCATGACAGATGGTAGGTTATATTAACGCCAAGGAACTTGTAGCTCCCGGCCATTTCACCTTCAGCACCATCGATGCTGACTGGGGCATGTGCTCCACAATGCTTCCTGCAGTCACAGCGGCACGGTGGCGCAGGGGTGCGCAAGAGAGAGCTAGATAGGGCTCTTAAAGATAGCGGAGTCAGGGGATATGAGAAGGCAAGAACGGGGAACTGATTGGGGATGGTCAGCCATGATCACATTGAATGGCTGTGCTGGCTGGAAGGGCCGAATGGTCGACTCCTGCACCTATTGTCTCTCAGACTCCGAAGGCGTACAGGTTTGTAGGTAAATAGGCTTGCCGTACGTGTAGAAAATTGTCCCTAGTGTGTGGGTGTAGGGTAGTGATAATGAGCGGGGATCGCTGGTCTGCGCGGATCCGGTGGGCCAAAGGGCCTATTTTCGCACTGTATCTCTAAACTACAAAATATAAACTGAACTAACTAGCTCCTTCGTCTAGCTGACATTGGGAGAGAGTTTATTGTCCTGACATCAGCTACGTTCTTTATCTCCGCCTTGTACTCCATCTCATCGTTGTTGGCGATCCAGCACCTCCACCATGGTGTCATTGGCAGATCTGTGGATGGTGTCAAAGCTGCATTTGGGCCTTCATTTGTGAACGTGTAGGGAGTTGAGTTGGGAACTGGGAAAGAATCCCGAGGAGATGTCCCTGCACTTCCCTCTATTTACAGGCTACGGTTGGCAGAAGTAGGGCCAGGCAGGCTGGCTCTGGTGCCTCTCAGGGTCTAGTGTCCTATTGAAAGTCTGTGTCGAGCCACATTAAAAATTCACTAATCATAAGGTCTGTACAGTCTGTACAATCATTGGCAGCGGGGAAGGGAAAGCAAAGCAGAAATTACACTCACCGGGATCCTCGCCACTCTCATCATCAGAATACTTCCCATCCATATCCTTGTCCACTTCCTCTTCCTCCTTGTCCATTCCCTGCTTGTCCGTTTCCTCTTCCTCCACTTCCTCCTTGGCCGTTTCCACTTCCTCCATTTCCTGCTTGGCCATTTCCTCGTCCTCCATTTCCTGCATGACTGTTTCCTCTGTCCCCACTTCCTGCTTGGCCATTTCCTCTTCCTCCACTTCCTGCTTGGCCGTTTCCACTTCCTCCATGACTGTTTCCTCTTTCCCCACTTCCTGCTTGGCCGTTTCCTCTTCCTCCACTTCCTGCTTGGCCACTTCCTCCTCCTTCTTTTCTTCTTTCCCTTGAACCGTCTCGCCCTTCTTGCCATCCTCTTCCCTCTGCTCCCCAACTTCCCTTTCCCCGTCTTTTCCTCCCACCCCAACAATCTCTCCTTGCTCCGCTGCTTCCTCTTCGGCTCCGCTCTCCCCCTCCCCCACTCTCTCCTCCACCCCCAGTCCCTGCTCCACATTCTCCTCCTCCCACCCCACCATCTCCCCTTCCTTCATCCACACTCCTTCATCCTCCTCAATTCTCCATTCCTCAATTCTTCCCTCCTCCTCAACCCGCCCCTCCTCCCCCACTCTCCCCCCCTCCCCCACTCTCTCCCCCTCCCCCACTCTCTCTCCCCCCTCCCCCACCCCCCTGTCCTCCTCCATTCTCCCCTCCCCCCCCAGTCTCCCGCTCTGCCCCAGCCCCAGCCCCATGTCCACCCCTTGCTGCTGCTCTCTTTGTTCCCTGATTATCCGGATGTCGGACTGGAAGCTGACAGAATCCTCCATTGTCAGTGTGGGACATAGGATGGGCTCCTTGACCTGGCTGACGAGGGTGTAACACAAGTCAGCAACTCCACCCTTCTCCGACAGTGCAAACAGCTCCATCTGCTGCAGGTAGGGAACGCCCGTCAGGTAGTTGTGATCCAGGTTTAAGTACTTTAGCCTAGTTCACAAATAAGCAAAAAAGCAGCGGTAAGGCACACACATTTTGTCTTGGAGCGAATAGCAGAGCGCAGGGGCTAGAATCTGACCGAAAATCAATGAGAAGAGTTGGGAACCCTCATTGTGGGGCAGCTCCAGAGGCCAAGGTAGGTGAGTAGGTAGATAGACTCATAGAGCATGGCAACAGGCCCTTCAGCCCACTCTCCAGACGTCTAGTGTCATCTGTCTGCCCCTGGCCCACATTCCTCTTCACATTTCCTATCCACATACCTGTCCAAATATCTTTTAAATATTGTTAAATGTTGCGTAAATGTGTTGTAAAGATGTTATGTATGTGTGAGCGTGTATATATATATATTTAGGAAAGAACTGCAGATGCTGGTTTAAATCGAAGGTAGCCACAAAATGCTGGAGTAAAGGGCCTGTCCTACCAGCATCCGACTCCATGCGATGAGCGTGATCAAACTAGAAGCGGGGGCCGCGCGGAGGTCGGGTGATCCCCTGTACAGGGCCGTTCCCACCAGCATGCGCCTGCACGCGGCAAGCGCGACCAAACCGGCAGCGGAGTCCGCGCGAAGGTCGGGTGAGTGGCGCAACGCGGCGCAAAGTGAGGCGAACTTGGAGCGAAGTCTTCAGGTAAGTTCGCCAGGAGAGAGAGGGGCACACAGAGAGGGGCACAGAGGCACACACAGAGAGGGTCACGGAGCCACACACATAGAGGTTCACGGAGGCACCTACCGAGAGGGTCACGGACGCACGACGTCGAGACGGTGTGTAATGCGTCGAGGCGACTGCGTGCCGACAAGCCGTTGCCGCGCGGAATTTTTGAACATAGTCAGTTTTTCGGAGCCCCGCGCGACGTCGGGACGAACTCCGCACAATTCCGCACGGCTCCGGCGATCGAAGTGAGACCGGCCCCGCAACGCCGGACGGCTCAAGCGACCACGTTAGGTCACGCTCATCGCATGGAGTTGCATGCTTGTAGGACAGGCCCTTAACTCAGCGGGTCAGGCAGCATCTCGGGAGAGATGTTTCAGGTCGAGACTGAAGAAGGGTATCAAGCCACTGAGTTACTCCAGCTGTTTGTGTCTATCTTCACTTTGAACCAGTCTATGTAATTTAGAGCCTATTTGGAGCTGTGGTAGAGACGATACGGTAGTACTTTATTGTCAGAACAAAGCCGGAAATGTGTTTTACATCGCAGCAGCTCCACTTACAGCATCACATAAACGATAAAAGAGACTTGAAAAGTCATGCATCAAGACAGGACCCAAAAATACATACATTCAACACAACATTACAATAACAGAAGACAACATTTGAGGCCCATCAGCGTGCATTTGATCTGGGATTAAGCGTCATATTTAGTTCCAGGATGGACTGGTGCACAAAAGTGTGCTTCAGTCTAACCTTATTAAATTTTGGAACCTTATATAACCATATAACAACCATATAACAATTACAGCACGGAAACAGGCCTTCTCAGCCCTTCCAGTCTGTGCCGACCATTTATTTTCCCCTAGTCCCATCTACCTGCACTCAAAAAAAAAAGTCAAAAGAGTTTATTGTCATGTGTCCCTGACAGGACAATGAAAATCTTTCTTTGCATAGCACAACAGAACATAGAAGGCATTGACTACAATTCTATACATAAATACACCCATGACTTAATAAATTAATAAAGTGCAAATAACAGATGGGGGGATATTAACGATTAGAGTTCCGAGCCAGGTTTAATAGCCTGATGGCTGTGGGGAAGTAGCTATTCCTAACCCGGGTTGTTGCAGTCTTCAGGCTCCTGTACCTTCTACCCGAAGACAGCAGGGAGATGAGTGTGTGGCTAGGGTGGTGTGGGTCCTTGATGATGCTGCCAGCCTTTTTGAGGCAGCGACTGTGATAAATCCCCTCGATGGAAGGGAGGTCAGAGCCGATGATGGACTGGGCAGTGTTTACTACTTTTTGGAGTCTTTTCCTCTCCAGGGCGCTCAAGTTGCCGAACCAAGCCACGATGCAACCAGTCAGCAAGCTCTCTACTGTACACCTGTAGAAGTTAGAGAGAGTCCTCTTTGACAGACCAACTCTCCGTAATCTTCTCAGGAAGTAGAGGCGCTGATGAGCTTTCTTAATAATTGCATCTGTGTTCTCGGACCAGGAAAGATCTTCACAGATGTGCACGCCCAGGAATTTGAAGCTCTTGACCCTTTCAACCATCGACCCGTTGATATAAACAGGACTGTGGGTCCCCATCCTACTCCTTCCAAAGTCCACAATCAGTTCCTTGGTTTTGCTGGTGTTGAGGGCCAGGTTGTTGTGTTGGCACCATATGGACAGTCGCTCGATCTCTCTCCTATACTCGGACTCATCCCCATCAGTGATACGTCCCACAATAGTGGTGTCGTCAGCGAACTTGATGATGGAGTTCGCGCTATGACCGGCTACGCAGTCATGAGTATAGAGTGAGTACAGCAGGGGGCTGAGCACGCAGCCCTGAGGTGCTCCCGTATCCCTCCATTCCCTTCCCGTCCATATACCTATCCACTTTACTTTTAAATGTTAAAATCGATCCTGCCTTCACCACTTCTGCTGGAAGATCATTCCACACAGCCACCACTCTCTGAGTAAAGAAGTTCCCCCTCATGTTACCCCTAAACTTCTGTCCCTTAATTCTTATGTCATGCCCTCTTGTTTGAATCTTCCCTACCCTCAATGGGAAAAGCTTATCCACATCAACTCTGTCTATCCCTTTCATCATTTTAAAGACCTCAATCAAGTCCCCCCTTAACCTTCTGTGCTCCAAAGACTATCTCCGGTTTGATGGTAACAAATAGTACTCATTGTTCAGAATTTGGTTGGGGTCAGAAGAAATATTGTTGGCCATCCTTACTATGTTTTTATGGTAGGATGATTCATACAATTTCTGAAGTGGTTGACCTACAATCTTTGAGCAGATTTTTAATTGTTGGAGCAGTTTTGATTTTGTGGTAGCAGACAAACTCTTGTGCCGTGTAATCTTACAGTATTACAAAACACTCATTCTCACAGCGGTCGAGTGTGACATTGTCAGCATTAACATGGAAGCTCGTGTGGTCCTGAGATCCTGAGAGCGATGCCGTCTGAAGCGATGCTCCTGGTAGGGCCACCCATGGCGGTAAGGTCGAGGGGGAGGTCTCTGACAAAGAGCGATCCGACCAAGACCTCAACGGTGGAACAGGCGGAGGACGATGGCTGACTTTAGTGGAGCGTCACAAAGGCTGGGAAGGCGGATGAAGGCTGCGGCAGAAAAGGGTCTCCGGTCGTCTTGGACTCCATGCCACTGGATCCTGACCCAGATCTGTCAAGGACCGTGGAGTGGCTGCACAGGCGCCCTCCCAAAAGAGGACAGCCATACTCGTTTAGAGTGACCGCCAATGACGATGACATGGAATCAAGCCGTGTGGCTTCAGCATAAGTGGAGACCGGTTAATGAAAAACAGAAGAGAGAGAGAGAGAGAGAGAGCGAGAGCGAGAGCGAGAGCGAGAGCGAGAGCGAGAGCGAGAGCGAGAGCGAGAGCGAGAGAGAGAGAGAGAGAGAGAGAGAGAGAGAGAGAGAGAGAGAGAGAGAGAGAGAGAGAGAGAGAGAGAGAGAGAGAGAGAGAGAGAGAGAGAGAGAGAGAGAGAGAGAGAGAGAGAGAGAGAGAGAGAGAGAGAGAGAGAGAGAGAGAGAGAGAGAGAGAGAGAGAGAGAGAGAGAGAGAGAGATCTTTGGCAGTAATGCAGAATAATGTGATGGGGCAGGAAGAGAGAGAAGGTGGAGACACAAGAAACTGCGGATGCTGGAATCCCCATTAAAACGCATCGTGCTGGAGTATCAGCGGATCAGGCAGCATCTCTGGAGGGACGTTCTGTCCCGAAACGACCCGAAACATCACCTGTCCATTCCCATCAGAGATAGAAACATAGAAACATAGAAATTAGGTGCAGGAGTAGGCCATTCGGCCCTTCGAGCCTGCACCGCCATTCAATATGATCATGGCTGATCATCCAACTCAGTATCCCGTACCTGCCTTCTCTCCATACCCTCTGATCCCCTTAGCCACAAGGGCCACATCTAACTCCCTCTTAAATATAGCCAATGAACTGGCCTCAACTACCCTCTGTGGCAGAGAGTTCCACAGACCCACCACTCTCTGTGTGAAAAAAGTCCTTCTCATCTCGGTCCTAAAGGATTTCCCCCTTATCCTTAAGCTGTGACCCCTTGTCCTGGACCTCCCCAACATCGGGAACAACCTTCCTACATCTAGCCTGTCCAACCCCTTAAGAATTTTGTAAGTTTCTATAAGATCCCCTCTCAATCTCCTAAATTCTAGAGAGTATAAACCGAGTCTATGCAGTCTTTGTTCATAAGACAGTCCTGACATCCCAGGAATCAGTCTGGTGAACCTTCGCTGCACTCCCTCTATGGCAATGAGGATGTTGCCTGACCTGCCGAATTATTCCAGCACATTGTGTTTTGAAACAGAGATGCGGCTCTCGGTCGAACATGCAGACTACTCATTTAGATTGAACCAGTGACACACAGGAGGACAAGGTCTTGGATGATGGAGAAACTCAACGCCCAGCCTGCAGCATAACCATTGAACGGGTGTCAAGGGTTACAGGGAGAAGGCAGGAAAATGGGATGAGGAGGCAGAGATCTGCCACAGAAGGTCATTGAGGCCAGTTCATTGGCTATATTCAAGAGGGAGTTGGATGTGGCTCTTGTGGCTAAAGGGACCAGGGGATATGGAGAGAAGGCAGGTACAGGATACTGAGTTGGATGATCAGCCATGATCACATTGAATGGCGGTGCAGGCTCGAAGGGCCGAATGGCCTACTCCTGCACCTATTTTTCTATGTTTCCATGTTTGAATGGCGGAGTGGACTCGAAGGGGCAAATGGCCTAATTCTACTTCTATAACTTGTGAGCTTGCGAACCTGTGGCGTGACTGAATGAAACCTACGTCATAGACCGCTAATCAGTGCCGGAGATCGTGTCACCGGGAACAAAAGATGACCCAGCGTGGGGGGGTTAACCTAGAGGGGGGGAGGGGGAGGGGGAGGGGAGGGGGAAAGGGAGGAGGGGGGAGGGCAAAGGAGGACCTGGCGCGGGATACTTTGCAATTTTGTCATAGAGTCATAGAGTGATACAATGTGGAAACCTGCCCCTCGGCCCAACTCGCCCACACCAGCTAACATGTCCCAGCTATACTAGTCCCACTTGCTTGCACTTGGTATAATATCCCTCCAAACATGTCCTATCCATGTACCTGTCTAACTGTTTCTTAAACGTTGGGATAGTCCCAGCCTCAACTACCTCCTCTGGCAGCTCGTTCCATACACCCATCATCCTCTGCGTCGGTGCTCTTTATGTGGCCAAAACAAAACAAAAAACAACAATACGGTATCAATCAATCCACTATAGACAATAGACAATACACAATAAGTGCAGGAGTAGGCCATTCAGCCCTTCGAGCCAGCACCGCCATTCAATGTGATCATGGCTGATCATCCCCAATCAGTACCCCATTCCTGCATTCTCCCCATATCCCCTGACTCCGCTATCTTTAAGAGCCCTATCTAGCTCTCTCTTGAAAGCATCCAGAGAACCGACCTCCACCAATTCTGAGGCAGAGAATTCCACAGACTCACAACTCTGTGAGAAAAAGTGTTTGCTCATCTCCGGTCCAATTGGCAATCAATCAATCATTGGTTGTGTCAATCTTTGATTAGTTAGTTAGTAAGTTAGTTAGTTAGTTAGTCAGTCAGTCAGTCAGTCAGTCAGTTAGTTAGTTAGTTAGTTAGTTAGTCAGTCAGTCAGTCAGTTAGTTAGTTAGTTAGTCAGTCAGTCAGTTAGTTAGTTAGTTAGTTAGTTAGTTAGTTAGTTGGTCAGTCAGTCAGTCAGTCAGTCAGTCAGTCAGTCAGTCAGTCAGTCAGTCAGTCAGTCAGTTAGTCAGTTAGTTAGTTAGTTAGTTAGTCAGTCAATCAATCAATCAATCGGTCGAGTGACCCATCCATTTGCATGTGTGGAACATGTCAGAGTGAAAGAGAGAGGGTAAAGATGATCTAACTGCTCACCTGCGCAGGCCGGCCAGGCTTGAAAACACACAGGGGTCGGAGAATCTGTTCTCATCCAACATCAGGACCTCGAGGACGGGAAACCTCTGAAGCGGTGCGTCCATCCTGCGTGGGTACACACGTGGTATTTAGGGATCCTTAGTGAGTTGGGTGTATCGTAGAAAGATGCAGCACAGAAACAGGCCCTTTCTCACAGGCTTGGCTCTAGAGGGGGGGGTGCAAGGGTCCAGACCCAAGATGCCACCTGTCCACGCTCATAAGGTCATAAGTGATAGGAGCACATTTAAGTCATTCGGCCCTGCACGTCTTCTTCGCCATTCAATCAGGACTGATCTATCTCTCCCTCCTAGCCCCATTCTCCTGCCTTCTCCCCATAACCCCTGACACCCGTACTGATCAAGAATTTATCTATCTCTGCCGTAAAAATATCCACTGACTTGGCCTCCACAGCCGTCTGTGGCAATGAATTCCACAGATTCACCACCCTCTGATGAAATAAATTCTTCCTTATGTTCTCCAAAGTTGCTGCCTGACCCGTTGAGTGACTCCAGCACAAGGAACCATTCTAAATGCAAAAAGCCAAGTCAAGTCACTTTTATTTCTATAGCACATTTAAAAAACAACTCTCGTTGGCCAAAGTGCTTCACATTGGTATGAGAATAGTATAACAAACAACAGTGGTCGATAGATTAAATACCAACATCACTACATATATATAGCCCTTGCTCAGAGGACGTCAAGAAAGGCTTGGGAGTAGAGATGAGTTTTTAGTCTCGACTTAAAGGAGTTGATGGAGGGGGCAGTTCTGATGGGCCCCTCCCTAAACTTACCCCTAAGTTGAGGAAATCGTGATCAGGAGCAGCTTCCGTAGACCATTCGCATTCTTCATAGCTCATCTCACCCATGTCGACCAAGATACCTATCAGCACTAATCCCATTTGCTTGCATTAGGCCCACGGCCCTTTCCTCTCCAAGTATCCGTCCCATCGCTGTTTGTACATTGTGTCTGCCTCCATCATCTCCCCTGTTAGCCCATTCCAGATATTCATCACGCTCTGTGTAAAAAAAACTTGCACCACATATATCCTTTAAATTTCCCCCTCTCACCGCTAATCTTTGACATTTCCCCTCTGGGGAAAAATATGCTGACTGTCTACTCTACCTGAAGCCACGGTCTCTTCGAGCCTGCACAGCCATTCAATATGATCATGGCTGATCATCCAACTCAGTATCCCGTACCTGCCTTCTCTCCATACCCTCTGATCCCCTTAGCCACAAGGGCCACATCTAACTCCCTCTTAAATATAGCCAATGAACTGGCCTCAACTACCCTCTGTGGCAGAGAGTTCCACAGACCCACCACTCTCTGTGTGAAAAAAGTCCTTCTCATCTCGGTCTTAAAGGATTTCCCCCTTATCCTTAAGCTGTGACCCCTTGTCCTGGACCTCCCCAACATCAGGAACAATCTTCCTGCATCTAGCCTGTCCAACCCCTTAAGAATTTTGTAAGTTTCTATAAGATCCCCTCTCAATCTCCTAAATTCTAGAGAGTATAAACCGAGTCTATCCAGTCTTTCTTCATAAGACAGTCCTGACATCCCAGGAAACAGTCTGGTTCCCAGGAATCAACTCTTAGGATCAAAGGATCCTCAATCAAAGGATATGGGGGAAAAAGCAGGAACGGGCTACTGATTTTAGATGATCAGCCATGAAGAAGGGTTTAGGCCCAAAACGTAGCCTATTTCCTTCGCTCCATAGATGCTGCCGCACCCACTGAGTTTCTCCAGCATTTTTGTCTACCTTCGATTTTCCAGCATCAGCAGTTCCTTCTTGAACATGATCATATTGAAAGGCGGTGCTGGGTGGAAGGGCCGAATGGCCTATTCCTGCACCTATTTTCTATGTTTCTGTGTTTAGTCTGCAGGGAGGGAAGTCAAGGTCACAAGGAGGAGGAGGAGGAGGAAAGTGAAGCCAAGGCTGAGATCAGGTTAGTTTTAACCAACGGCGTAACAATCTCATGGGGCTGGGCAACCAATTCATGATTGGATTTTTCCATGTTTGTGGTTCTGAATCCGCTGGACTTTGAACTCCTCTATGTCAACCTAGGGGTAACGTATTCCATTTAGAATGGTTCCTTGTGTCTAGAAGCTTACCTGTCCAGGGGACTGTAGAGTGCTGCCAGGTCTGGAGTAAGGGAGTCCAGATTGTTCCCTGTCAGGTGGAGGACTTTGAGGTGAGGGAGGAGGCCCAGCACCAGAACATCCTCTTTGTTCACATTGTTGTAGGACAGATTCAGTACCTGGAACACACCGAGCATCGACGTGAAGCCGTGGAGAGTCCGGTGAATATAAAACACTGAGTGGGACAACAGCGGGGAAATAACAAACAAAGATAGACACAAAATGCTGGAGAAACTCAGCGGGTCAGGCTGAATGGGTGACGTTTCCAGTCGAGACCCTTCTTCAGACTGTCTGACGAAGGGTTTCGACCCAAAACGTAACCTATTCCTTCTCTCCAGAGACGCTGCCTGACCCGCTGAGTTACTCCAGCCTTTTTGTCGATACAGATGCTGGTTTATCTCTTCGGTATTATATACCAGCATCTGCAGTTCCTTCTCACATGAAAAAAACCCAAACAATATTGATACTGAGAATAACAGACATCGGGGCAGAGTGGTGCTGAGAAAACAGATAATAGGCTGAGTATTATTGAGAATAAAACAGCTGTTATTATCAACAAGTGTACTGAGGTACAGTAAAAAGCTTTTGTTACGTGCTGTCCAGCCAGCGTAAAGACTATACATCATTACAATCAAGCCGTCCACAGTGTACAGATAGAGGATACGGGGAATAACGTCTAGTGCAAGATAAAGTCCAGTAATGTCTGATTAAAAATTGTCAGTGGGTCTCCAATATGGTAGATAGTAGGTCACAACTGCTCTCTAGTTGGTGATAGGATTAAGAGATTAGCATACAAACTTAAAGCACACGGTATTGGGGGTTCAGTATTGATGTGGATAGAGAACTGGCTAGCAGACAGGAGGCAAAGGGTAGGAGTAAATGGGTCCTTTTCAGAATGGCAGGCAGTGACTAGTGGGGTGCCGCAAGGCTCAGTGCTGGGACCCCAGCTATTTACAATATATATTAATGATTTGGACGAGGGAATTCAATGCAACATCTCCAAATTTGCAGATGATACCAAGCTGGGGGGTATAGTTAGGTGTGAGGAGGATGCTTGGAGGCTGCAGGGTGATTTGGATAGGCTGAGTGAATGGGCAGATGCATGGCAGATGCAGTACAATGTGGATAAATGTGAGGTTATCCACTTTGGTGGCAAAAACATGAGGGTAGACTATTATCTGAATGGTGGCAGATTAGGTAAGGGGGAGATGCAACGAGACCTGGGTGTCATGGTACACCAGTCATTGAAAGTAGGCATGCAGGTGCAGCAGGCAGTGAAGAAAGCAAATGGTATGTTAGCATTCATAGCGAAAGGATTTGAGTATAGGAGCAGGGAGGTTCTACTGCAGTTGTACAGGGTTTTGGTGAGGCCACACCTGGAGTACTGCGTACAGTTTTGGTCTCCAAATCTGAGGAAAGACATCCTTGCCATAGAGGGGGTACAGAGAAGATTCACCAGACTGATTCCTGGGATGTCAGGACTTTCATATGAGGAAAGATTGGATAGACTCGGTTTGTACTCGATGGAATTTAGAAGATTGAGGGGGGATCTTATAGAAACCTACAAAATTCTTAAGGGGTTGGACAAGCTAGATGCTGGAAGATTGTTCCCGATGTTGGGGGAGTCCAGAACAAGGGGTCACAGTCTAAGGATAAGGGGGAATTCCTTTAGGACCGAAATGAGGAAAACATTCTTTACACAGAGAGTGGTGAGTCTCTGGAATTCTCTGCCACAGAAGGTAGTTAAGGCCAGTTCATTGGCTATATTTAAGAGGGCGTTAGATGTGGCACTTGTGGCTAAAGGGATCAGGGGGTATGGAGAGAAGGCAGGTACGGGATACTGAGTTGGATGATCAGCCATGATCACATTGAATGGCGGTGCAGGCTCGAAGGGCCGAATGGCCTACTCCTGCACCTATTTTCTATGTTTCTATGTTTCTATGATGGTTCAGTTGCCTGATAACAGCCGAGAAGAAACTGTCCCTGAATCTGGAGGTGTGTGCGTGCATTTTCACACTTCTGTACCTCTTGCCCGATGGGAGAGGGGAGAAGAGGGAGTGACCGGGGGTGAGACTGGTCCTTGATGATGCTGCTGGCCTTGCCGAGGCAGCGTGAGGTGTAGATGTAGGTGGAGTCAATGGGATGTCTTGAGGCCATTTCACTGGCACTGGGGAACACTCTACGTGGGATGATTTACCTCCAAGTTGAGAAAATCGTGAATGGTGAGGAGCAGCTTCTGTAGCCCATTCAGGCTGAGGTCCAGTTCCCTGAGAGCCGGAAAAAAACGGAACGGCTCTGACGGCAACACAAATGGAAATGATTAGATATTATTACAACGATTAGATTAGAAACATATAAAATTCCTAAGGGATTGAACAGGCTAGATGCAGGAAAAATGGTCCTCATGTTGGGGGGAGTCCAGAACCTGGGGTCACAGTTTAAGAAAACGTGGTAAGCCATTATGGACTAAGATGAGGAAAAACATTTTCACCCAGAGGGTTGTGAATCTGCGCCTGAGATCCAGGTTCAATCCCGACTACGGGTGCTGTCTGTACGGAGTTTGTACGTTGTCCCCGTGACCTGCGTGGGTTTTCTCCGAGATCTTCGGTTTCCTCCCACACTCCAAAGACGTGCAAGAATGTACGTTAATTGGCTTGGTGTAAGTGTAAATTGTCCCTGGTGTGTGTAGGATGATGTTGGTGTGCGGGGATCACTGGTCGGTGCGGACTCGGTGGGTCGAAGGGCCTGTTTCTGTGCTGTACCTCTAAATTAAATTAAACAATCAAAGCAGTACGGACACATTACTTGGGGGTCTATGTGCCCTGGCCCTTATTCATGGAGCTGGGAAGAATGTTTAGATGTCTAATTGAGTCTTACCGAGAGGTAACTGGTTTTCTGCTGCATTTACATAAGCCACATTATCAAACAAGTGAAAATCTTCTTCATTAACCTGAAGGACACAAATTGGGAAAAAAAATAAGAAACTTCTATAAAAATAATTGATTTACTGAAATATGACCTAGTTCAGCTTGAAGTTATTAATGTTCAAATCTATTAACATAAAAGGCCGGTGATCTACATGACGATAACAATGCAAGTGTGGCAGCGGATTGATAAGTTTGTAAGCTCATAGGTTCTAGGAGCAGAATTAGGCCATTCGGCCCATCAAGTCGACTCCGCAAATCAATCATGGCTGATCTATCTCTCGCTCCTAACCCCATTCTCCTGCCTTCTCCCCATAACCTCTGACACCCGTACTAATCAAGAATCCATCTATCTCTGCCTTAAATATATCCATTGACTTGGCCTCCACAGCCGTCTGTGGCAATTAATCCCATAGATTCACCCTCAGACTAAATAAATTCCTTCTTCCCTTTTTAAAGCCTACAGTGCCTTCCATAATGTTTGGGACAAAGACCCATCATTTATTTATTTGCCTCTGTATTCTACAATTTGAGATTTGTAATAGAAAAAAAAATACATATCAAGAGTCAAGAGAGTTTTATTGTCATGTGTCCCAGATAGGACAATGAAATTCTTGCTTGCTGCAGCACAACAGAACATGTAAACATAATACAGAACGGGAGATAAAGTTCAGTGTGTCAATAGACCATACACCATAGATACACAATAAATAATCAGATAAAGTGCAATAGACTGTTATTGTTCAGCGCTTGTTTGATGTCGAGTTTAATAGACTGATGGCTGTGGGGAAGAAGCTGTTCCTGAACCTGGATGTTCCAGATTTCAAGCTCCTGTACCTTCTTCCCCATGGCAACGGAGAGATGAGTGTGTGGCTAGGATGGTGTGGGCCTTTGATGATGCTGGCTGCCTTTTTGAGGCAGCGAATGCGATAGATCCCTTCAACCTGGATCAATTTTCGGATCACATTCTCCGGGCTCTGCGGCCTTCCATCGATGGAGCTGGATGCCTCCTCGGACTGTTGTGAGCCCCACATCGGTGCTGAACCCTTGCCTGGGATCGCTCCCACCACGGACTTTACCATTAAGCTTGCAGTTGAGAGAGGCTAGTTTGGAAGCTCCAATGTCGCGGAAGGTTCGACCAGCCCTGACGCGAGGTTCGATCGTCCAGCGCGGGTGAGCTGACATCCCGCCCCGATGTGAGAGCTGATCGCCTCGGCCCGAACGCTGCCGGCTACGGGAGTTAAGATCATCCTGTCAACGAGGGCTCGAGGCCCCCGACCGAGGAAGAGACTTGAACTTTATTTCGCCTTCCATCACAGTGAGGAATGTGTAGGAGTCACTGTGGTGGATGTTCATGTTAAAATGTGTTTTAGTGTCTGCTGCTTTTCAATTGTATGACTGACCTGGCCAATGAAATTCCTTGTATGTTGCAAAACATAGTTAGCTAATAAAGTTTGATTCTGATTCTGATGGTGGGGAGGTCAGAGCCGGTGATGGACTGGGCAGTGGTCACAACTTTCTGCATTATTTTCCGCTCCTGGATGTTCAAGTTGCCGAACCAAGCCACGATGCAACCGGTCAGCAAGCTCTCTACTCTGCACCTGTAGATGTTCGAGGTAGTCCTCCTTGACAAACCGACTCTCCGTAATCTTCTCAGGAAGTAGAGGCGCTGATGTGCCTTATTTATAATTGCATCAGTGAGCTGGGACCAGGAAAGATCTTCAGAAATATGCACGCCCAGGAATTTGAAGTTCTTGACCCATTCCACCATGGTCCCGTTGATACAAACGGGATTGTGGGTCCCTATCCTACCCCTTCCAAAGCCCACAATCATTTCCTTGGTTTTGTTGGTGTTGAGAGCCAGGTTGTTGGTCAATCGGTCGATCTCACTTCTATACTCTGACTCGTCACCATCAGTGAAGGAGTGCAGCGTAGGTTCACCAGGTTAATTCCCGGGATGATGGGACTAACATATGATGAAAGAATGGGGCGACTGGGCTTGTATTCACTGGAATTTAAAAAGATGAGAGGGGATCTTATAGAAACATATACATTTTTAAAGGATTGGACAAGCTAGATGCAGGAAAAATGTTCCCAATGTTGGAGGAGTCAAGAACCAGGGGTCAATAGAAGGGACCAATCCGCGCGGCGCTGAATGGCAGGATAGGCAATCGATCTGCGCACGCGCGTTTTTTAAGATTTTTAAACTCTTACCATCTTTCACCGGTCGGACGAAACTTGGTGAGTAAGCTGGCGAAAAATTGTAGCACTATCACGTACCGTTTTTGCGCAAATAGAATGACCGCCAAACCGGAAGATAACAAGATCAGAGTTTCAGTTATGTATAGAAGATATGGGGGACAAAAGTGATTCATTGGAGAGGTAACTTTTTTTGTAGAGGTTTTTTTGTAGAGGTAATTTTTTAAAGGTGCTGGTGTTCTTTGCTGTTGGTGTCTACAATGGTTCGCTATCCTACAAGGACGCTCTTTTAGAAAGGAGGTGAAGAGGAACATCTTTAGTCAGAGGGTAGTTAATCTGTGGAACTCATTGCCACAGACGGCTGTGGAGGCCAAAGTCAGTGGCTATTTTGAAGGCAGATAGACAAATTCTTGATTAGAACAGGTGTCAAGGGTGTGCAAGAAAGAATTGCAGATGCTGCCTGACCATGCTGGAGTAACTCAGCGGGTGAGGCAGCATCTCTGGAGATAAGGAATGGGCAACATTTCGGGTGAAATCCAGGGTTATGGGGAGAAGGCAGGAAAATGGGATTAGGAGGCAGGAGGCAGAAAATAGGATTAGGAGCCAATATTGAATGGCAGAGTAGATTTGATGGGCAGAATGGCCTATTCATAGAAACATAGAAAATAGGTACAGGAGTAGGCCATTCGGCCCTTCAAGCCTGCACCGCCATTCAATATGATCATGGCTGATCATCTGTAGATGATTAGTGCATGTCCCTTTAATTATAGGTTGTGTAGCCTTACTAACCACTCCCCTCTTATCAAGTATATTAATGTCTCTCCATCCCCTAGTTCCTCCTCTAGTAAAACGTGCAGACCATGTACAGCTAGGGCACCAGTATATGTGTGATCAATAAAGCTTAGTAAAGAAACTCTGTGTGAGTGTACGCTCTTTACATGGTGTCAGTCGTTTCGAATCACGCGTCTCCTGTTTATCGGATTTAGTTTTTATTTGTCCCAGTTGCCCTTCCCTGCCTGGTCATGGCTTCCTCCTGCCGCAAGCCAGAACCTCTTGTCTTTGACGATGACATCGCTCACCGGTGGAATGTGTTCCGTCGGGACTTTCAGCATTATGTTACTATCGTCCACCCAGCCGCTCCCCCTGCAATTAAAGCGTCACTGCTCTTGAATCTAGCCGGCTCCGAGGCTCTGGAGCGCTCTGAGTCGTTTGAGTACGGGGTGAATGAAGATCCCAGAGACCTTGATTGCCTACTCGGAAAGTTCACTGAAATGTGCGACGTTCCCACAAACTCTATTCTGGAGCGTTTTAAGTTCTTTGGACGTCGTCAGAGCCCCGGTGAGTCTGTCGGTAATTTTTATGGTGCCCTACGGCATCTAGCTAGATGATGTCACCTGGGTGACGCGACCTCAGATACCCTGACCAGAGATGTCTTGGTGTACGGTCTACGGAATGAGAAGCTGCGGTCGGAGCTCCTGTGTAAGCCGGACCTGAACCTCCACGATGCTCTGCATGCCTCCAGAATGGCGGAGGCTGTCACCTCCGCTGCGCCCCCCTCTGATCATGAGGTTCGGTCAGCTACCGTCGCCACCCGCCGTCCTGCTCAGCAAGCTCGCCGTGGGGCCAGCTCTGGCTCCAGCTCTAAGTCAGAACAGCGCTGCCCGAACTGTAATTTTGTGGCTCATCGTTACAATGTGTGCCCTGCGTTGGGAAAGACATGTAATTTCTGCAACAAACTCAACCATTTCTCAGCAGCCTGTCGATCTCGCAGGAGTCCTGCCCAGCAACAGCGTAAGCCCTCTAATTACCTGGCACGGGATGATACTGTGTCTGGTTCTTATCAACCTCCTGACAACCTCCCACTGTCTGATTCGGACTCTTCCCAGAGTGAGCTCAGCGTGTTTTCAGTTAGGAAGACACCTGCCCGGATAACGGACCCGACTGTGCAAGTTACTGTTAATGGTGCGACTTTCTCTGCCAAGGTCGACACTGGGGCCGCAACAAACGTAATGTCAACAAGCCTTTTCAAAAAGATAAGGAATAATGAGCGGATTACCACTGAGCGCTCTGTCCTTCGAGCCTATGGGGAGGTCTGCTCGTCCCTGTGGGGAAAGCTACCCTGAACTGTAAAGTGCTGAATACCGTTCGGCCCCTCTCTTTCTTTCTGGTAGGCGAAAAATGTGTTCCACTGCTTGGTGTTCAGGCATGCCAGGACCTTGGGTTGGTCAATTTCCACCGGGACATCCGTTTGGTTCAGCGACCTCTGGACCCGCTAGCCGAATACCCTGATCGGTTTGACAATTCGCTGGGGATGCTTCCCTGCAACTATAAGATCTCTCTTAATCCTGATGTGGATCCGGTTGTACGACCACCCCACCGGGTCTCCTTTGCGATGAAGGACAGGGTCGAGTCCACCCTTCGTGACATGGTGGCTACGGGCATTCTGAAGGAGGTGAGCGAGCCAACTCAGTGGGTCTCCACCATGGTTGTTGCTGCCAAGAAGGACAAAAGTGAGCTGCGGATCTGCATCAACCCTAAAGATTTGAACTTGGCCATCAAGCGCCCACACTACCCTATGCGTACTGTCGAGGATGTTGCTGCACAGGTCGGCCCAGCCACTTTGTTTTCAGTGCTGGATGCAAAGAGCTTGTTCTGGCAGATACCGTTAGATGAACGATCATCTTACCTGACGACTTTCGCCACTCCCTTTGGGAGGTTCCGATTCCTGCGCATGCCGTTCGGGATCAGCTCCGCTAGTGAAGTTTTCCAGAGGACGATGGAACAGCTATTCGCGGGGCTCCCGTGCGCTATCATCGTCGACGACATCTTGGTGTATGGAAAAGATGTAGGACAGCACGACCACAACCTCCGACTGGTTTTGGATCGAGCTCGGGAGGTGAATTTGAAGCTCAACCCCAGTAAATGCCGGTTCCGCGTACCGGAGGTCACCTATGTGGGACACGTTTTCACAGCGTCCGGGCTGAAGCCCGATCCACAGAAGACCGCTGCTATTTCTGAGATGCCTGCTCCTGTGGATGTGCCTAGCCTCCAGCGCTTCCTTGGCATGGTCAATTACCTGGGAAAGTTCATCCCCGATTTGAGTGAGTTGAGTGCTCCCTTGAGAGACTTGGTGAAGAAAGATACTGCGTGGTCCTGGTTCCCGCAACACCAGGCTGCTGTCGATGTGCTGCGTTCTAAATTCATCTGCACTCCGACGCTGAGGTATTTCGACTTGAAACGTCCGATCGTCATCACTTGCGATGCCTCCAAGTTCGGGCTGGGTGCTGCCTGTTTGCAAATCCATGATGGGGTACAGTTGCCTGTGTCTTTCGCGTCCCGCACGATGACTCTAGCTGAGCAGCGCTATGCCCAGATTGAGAAGGAGCTGCTGGCTGTCGTGTTTGCCTGTTCAAAGTTTAAAGACTACATCCTGGGCACCGAATCTTCTATTGAAACTGACCACCAGCCCCTGGTCACCATCCTCGGCAAGCCGATTCACGCTGCCTCCTCCAGGTTACAACGGATGATGCTTCAATTACAACGTTTTACCTTCTCCGTGGTGTACCGTAAAGGCAAGGACATGTTTATTGCTGACACGTTGTCTCGGGCTCCTCTGGCTTCGACCACTCGTCACCCTTACGAGGCTTCCAGTATGATTGTGATGAACGTCAACTTTGTGCCTTCGAAACAGCTACAGTCCCTGGTCAAACACACTGCTGCTGACGCCTCTCTCCAACAGTTGGCTGCAGTCATTCAGCGGGGTTGGCCCGAACGACGCTCTTCCCTACCTGCCGCGGCTGTGCCTTACTTCCTGGTCCGTGACGAGCTGGTGCTGCGAGATGGCGTTATCATTAAGGGTCACAAGGTTGTGGTGCCTGAGGCTCTTCGGCAACAGTATTTCGACACTGCTCATTGCGGCCATCCCGGGGCCGAGGCCACTCTCTCCATCGCCCAAAGCCAGTTTTACTGGCCTGATATGGCTGCATACTTCCGGGACCGGGTGTCATCTTGCCCAACCTGCAACAGTCTCGCATCGAAGCAGCAGCGGCAGCCTCTTCTGCAGCAGCCCGCACCAGACCTGCCATGGTCGGCGCTGGCAACAGACATTTTTGAGTGGCACGGCAAGCACTTCTTGGTGCTTGTCGACTCCTACTCCAACTGGTTTGAGGTCGACCAGCTGTTCTCTCTCTCCTCTTCTGCTGTAATTGCGAAGCTGAGCCGCCATTTCGCGACCTTTGGTTCTCCAGCGAGCCTGCAGTCTGACAACGGCAGCCAGTTTACCAGCGCGGAATTCAAGGACTATGCTGACAGCCGGAACTTCAGGCATTACACCAGCAGCCCTGAATACCCCCAGAGCAACGGCCTGGCCGAGCGTGCTGTTCGCAGCGCGAAGGACTTATTGGAACGCTGCCGTGCATCAAAATCTGACATTTACCTCGCTCTCCTCAACCTCCGAAACATCTCCCGTGACAGCGTCTTGGGGTCCCCGGCGCAGCGCCTCATGTCCCGGGTCACTCGCCCACCCATCCCGGTGGCCCAGCAAACTCTTGCCCCTGCAGTATTGAAACCTGCCATGGTCCGTGAGCGCATCGCCGCTAAGCAGTCCATTCAGAAGCGCTCCCATGATAGGTCCTGCCGTGCACTACCTCCTCTTTCCCCTGGTCAGGTTGTCCGCATGCGTTCCACCTCCGGTCGCCCTGGCCTTGCGATTGTTGTCGGGACTGCCACTTCTCCTCGCTCCTATCTGGTCAACCTCGATGGCACTGTTTACCGTCGGTCCCGTCAGCACCTCCGCCTGGTGAATGAGCCTCCTCCTCCTCCTGCTGTTCCCCATGCTTCCCCTCTGTCTACTCTCCCGCCTGCTGCGGTCACTAAACCCGCGCCTGCTCGGCCTGTCCCGGTCCTTCTCCCTGTGCCTGTTCCCGTGCCTCCGCCCGTTTCTCCCCGTCGCCTAGTCGCTCGCCTTCCATCCCTTTGTCACCGCGCGTGTCCCCGCCTCGCGGCTCTCCTGTCGGGGTGTCCTCCCCGGGTCCTGTTCCTTTGGGGGGAGGGGGTGTGAGCGGGACTCGCACCCGCTCGGGCCGTATTGTACGCGCGCCTGACCGTTACGGCGATTATATGTGATTGCTGCTATTTTATTGTCTGTTCATTTCCAGTGCCCTAGTGCATGAGACATGGTCGGCCGTCACGTTCCTTTCTTTGTAAGAGGAAGGATGTAGATGATTAGTGCATGTCCCTTTAATTATAGGTTGTGTAGCCTTACTAACCACTCCCCTCTTATCAAGTATATTAATGTCTCTCCATCCCCTAGTTCCTCCTCTAGTAAAACGTGCAGACCATGTACAGCTAGGGCACCAGTATATATGTGATCAATAAAGCTTAGTAAAGAAACTCTGTGTGAGTGTACGCTCTTTACATCATCCAACCCAGTATCCTGTACTTGCCTTCTCTCCATACCCCCTGATCCCTCTAGCCACAAGGGCCACATCTAACGCCCTCTTAAATATAGCCAAGGAACTTACCTTCTGTGGCAGACATCCAGAGACTCACCACTCTCTGTGTGAAAAATGCTTTTCTCATCTCGGTCCTAAAAGATTTCCCCCTTATCCTTAAACTGTGGCCCCTTGTTGTGGACTTCCCCAACATCGGGAACAATCTTCCTGCATCTAGCCTTTCCAGCCCCTTAAGAATATAAGATATAGTTCTCAGCCTATAACTTGTGAAACATAGAAACATAGAAATTAGGTGCAGGAGTAGGCCATTAGGCCCTTCGAGCCTGCACCGCCATTCAATATGATCATGGCTGATCAACCAACTCAGTATCCCGTACCTGCCTTCTCTCCATACCCTCTGATCCCCTTAGCCACAAGGGCCACATCTAACTCCCTCTTAAATATAGCCAATGAACTGGCCTCAACTACCCTTTGTGGCAGAGAGTTCCAGAGACCCATCACTCTCTGTGTGAAAAAAGTCCTTCTCATCTCGGTCCTAAAGGATTTCCCCCTTATCCTTAAGCTGTGACCCCTTGTCCTGGACCTCCCCAACATCAGGAACAATCTTCCTGCATCTAGCCTGTCCAACCCCTTAAGAATTTTGTAAGTTTCTATAAGATCCCCTCTCAATCTCCTAAATTCTAGAGAGTATAAACCAAGTCTAAGCAGTCTTTCTTCATAACATGCAGGTTTGCATGACATGAATATGCAGGTTTGTAGGTTAATTGGCTTAGTATCATTATAAATTGTCCCTAGTGTGAGCGGGGATTGCTGGTTAGTGCGGACTGGGTGGGACGAAGGACCTGTTCCCGCGTTGTATCTCTAACTAAACTAAAGGTACGATGGATTAAACGGCCTTCATTTATGCTGTATTATTCAATAATGCCAGCCCCAAAATGCAAACGCATTGCTGTGACGTTGTGATACGTACGGCATTGAGGCCCTGGTCGTTGATATTCACAACGCAGAGGTCCGACTGATCATCCACACAGTGGCGGCACATCTGTGAAGAACAAGAGAGAGGTTGGCAGAGACTAGACTCCCTCCTTGGACAGTGCACAGCCGCAAATGAGACCACCTGTGAGGAAGGAAAATTCAATTCGTGGCACAGAGTGCTGGAGTAACTCAGCGGGTCAGGCAGCATCTGTGGAGAACATGGATAGGTGACGTTTCACAGAGTGCTGGAGTAACTCAGCAGGTCAGGCAGCATCTGTGGAGAACTGATATCTCCCTACACATTTTGGCTGCTCCACTGCAAAATCTCCACAATGCATGCCTACTTTGAAGAAGTTCTCCTTCTCCCGCTGACGAGAGTTCTGCAACACTCTCTCTTGCTGCTCCCCCTCTGTGGTTTCTCCTGTTCATGATCTTCCATTCATATGTCCTAAGTACCATCTATATCTCTAGTTTCGGGTCTTCTGAAAAAGGTCTCGAGCCGAAACGTCACCCATTCCTTCTCTCCAGAGATGCTGCCTGACCCGCTGAGTTACTCCAGTATTTTCTTATTTTCTTTCTTTCTTTCTTTCTTTCTTTCTTTCTTTCTTTCTTTCTTTCTTTCTTTCTTTCTATCTATCTATCTATCTATCTATCTATCTATCTATCTATCTATCTATCTATCTATCTATCTATCTATCAATCAGGCACGTGCCGTCAGGGTAGGAAAGGTAGGCACTGCCTACCCTGACTAAAATTATAAAATGATAATTATTAAATATAAATAGTAAAGGCATGGGAGAATTATGCCTACCTAAATGATCGATCTCTTAGGTAGGCATAATTCTCCGTGCCTTTCATGCGCAGTACATGTAACACGTGAATGTATGTTGTGTGAATGGATAACAGGACAGGGGCGGTGGAGCTTACTTCATGTGTCGGTGCGGGTAACCTCAATTGGTACCTTGTTCGCACTGACACAGGAGTAAGCTCCACTGCCCGCGTTCCTGTTATCCATCACCCGCTGACCTGTGCCGCTCTATGATCTTTCCTCTTGATCTGGTCCCCTCACTGTTCAGATGGAGAGCACTGCCAGAGGTGAGCGGGCCGGCAGAAGGCGCTGTGGTCCCGGCAGCCGCTCGCAGCCACCTGAGCTACTTCCCTCCCCGGCCACAATGCGGTGGCTCAGCACCCGGAGCACCGTGGCAGCGGTGAGTGAGTGTGTTACTGGCATGATCCCCGACCCCCTCCTTCTCAACGCTCCTGCCCTCCCCGCAACTTTACCCCTGGCCAGACTCACCACGCACACACTGTGAAAGGAACTCTCCCGCCGATTGGTCCCTTGAACTAGTATTGTCATTCAATAAGATCACACCTGATTCAACCTGTCCCCGTGTGCTCCCGTTTTTCCCACCATCTCTCCACCTGCCGTCACCCTCCACCCCCAACCCATTCAGTAATTCAGAATGGAGGAAATCTGGAAGCCTTGGACCAATTGAATTGTTACTTTATTTATTTTTATTTTTTTTTTTGAGAATTTCTATGTCCCAGCCCACCCCACCTCTCCCCACCCCACCCCACCCCACCGCTCCCCACCCCACCCCACCGCACCGCTCCCCACCCCACCGCACCGCTCCCCACCCCACCACACCGCTCCCCACCCCACCGCTCCCCACCCCACCCCATCCCACCCCACTCCACTGCTCCCCACCCCACCCCACCCCACTCCACCCCACCCCATCGCACCGCTCCCCACCCCACCCCATCCCATCCCACTCCACTGCTCCCCACCCCACCCCACCCCACTCCATCCCACCCCATCTCACCCCACCCCACCGCACCGCTCCCCACCCCACCCCACCCCACTCCACTGCTCCCCACCCCACCCCACCCCACTCCACCCCACCCCATCGCACCTCTCCCCACCCCACCCCATCCCACCCCACTCCACTGCTCCCCACCCCACCCCACCCCACTCCATCCCACCCCATCTCACCCCACCCCACCCCACCAGGCTCCCAGCCAGCCCTCTTTCAAAATTTAGCAACTCAAAATGGGGGTGCGTCTTCATTGCCGGGAAATACGGTACTTTATTAAGAGATATGGCTTTTGAAGACTTTATAAAAGTCGACTGACAGTTTACAGAGAGGAGAACAATCTGCGCTTGCGTGGTTTAAGATTTTTAAAAACCCGACTGATTGCCTACCCTGAGTAATTACTCACGGCACGTGCCTGCTATCGATCTATCTATATATATATCCATCTATCCCTACCCATCTAGCCATCCATCCATCCATCCATCTATCAATCCATCTATCTATCCATCTATGACAAATAGACAATAATAATAATATGTATGCAGTATATAGACCTGAGGATATTTGATTTGATTTTGCATCACATATATACTTACCAAGTAATTTCCGTCCAGTACTTTCTCCTTGCTGGGTTTGGTACGCTGTGCATTTGGAGGTTTGACTGTCGGGCTTGGGGCAGCAAGCGTCCTCTGGGTGGGCAGCTTTGGGCCGAGGATAGCCTGGAAATCCTTCTGCTTGGGACTTGGCTGAGTCTCCACCCAGTGTCCAGCACCTGTTGACAACGCACACGCAAACAGGATAGAGAGACAAGAAACTGCAGATGATGCCATACAAATAAAAAACACACCATGTGCTGGAGTAGCTCAGCGGGTCAGGCAGCATCTGCGGAGAACGTGGACGATGATGTTTCAGGTTGGGACTTTTCGTCGGACTGATTGTGCGGGAGGGGGTGCTGGAAGAGAGGAGGGGGTTGGAGAAAGCCTGAGGTCCCTCTTAAAATCATCCCCTCACCTTAAGTCTGTGCCCACAAGTTTTAGAATCCTTCACCCTGGTAAAAAAATCTGAACATTTACTTTATCCATGCCCTTCATGATCTTATACACTTCAATACTCTACACTACAGTAAGGTCACCGCCCTCCTACTCTCCAAAGTAGAAAGTCCCAGCCTAACCATCTTCTCCCTGTAACGCAAGCCCACACGCCGATGTAACATACTGGCGAAGGGGAGCGGTGAGGTGGGGAGTGGTGGGGTGGGGTGGGATAGGGTGGGGTGCGGAGCGGTGGGGTGGGGTGGGGAGCGGTGGGGTGGGGTGGGGTGGGATAGGGTGGGGTGGGGAGCGGTGGGGTGGGGAGCGGTGGGGTGCGGTAGGGTAGGGTGGGGAAGGCTGGGGTGGGGAGCGGTGGGGTGGGGAGCGGTGGGGTGGGGAGCGGTGGGGTGGGCTGGGGTGGGGAGCGGTGGGGTGGGGAGCGGTGGGGTGGGGAGCGGTGGGCTGGGCTGGGGTGGGGAGCGGTGAGGAGCGGTGGGGTGGGGAGTGGTGGGGTGGGCTGGGGTGGGGAGCAGTAGGGTGGGGTGGGGTGGGTAGCGGTGGACTGGGGAGCGGTGGGGTGGGGTGGGGAGTGGTGGGGTTTGGAGCAGTGGGGTGGGGAGCGGAGGGGTGGGGTGGGGAGCGGTGGGGTGGGGAACGGTGGGGTTGGGAGCGGAGGGGTGGGGTGGGGTGGAGAACGGTGGGGTTGGGAGCAGTGGGGTGGGGAGTAGTGGGGTGGGGAATGGTGGGGTGGGGTGAGAAGTGGTGGGGTTGGGAGCGGTGGGGTAGGGTGGGGAGCAGTGGGGTGAGTAGTGGTGGGGTGAGGAGCGGTGAGGTGAGGAGCAGTGTGGTGTGGTGTGGTGGGGTGGGGTGAGGAGCAGTGTGGAGGGGTGGGTGTGGTGGGGTGGGGTGGGTGGGGTGGGGTGGGGTGAGGAGCAGTGTGGAGGGGTGGGGTGTGGTGAGGTGTGGTGGGGTGGGGTGTGGTGGGGAGCGGTGGGGTGGGGCTGGGGTGAGGTGTGGTGGGGTGGGGTGTGGTGGGGAGCGGTTGGGTGGGGTGGGGTGTGGTGGGGAGCGGTGGGGTGGGGCTGGGTGGGGTGGGGTGTGGTGGGGTGGGGTGGGGTGTGGTGTGGTGCGGTGGGGTGGGGTTGTTACTTAAAATTGGAGAATTCACTGTTCGTACCATTGGGTTGTGAGCTTACCACCTAACTGCATGAACACTGAATTCTCCAGTTGTAGATAACAAACCAACCCCCCTTTCTTTCCCCATAACCACCCTCCCCCTCTCCCCGTGCCTCACCTGAACTCGCACCTAATTCTCCCTTACCCCAGCCCTACATTCCTTCCTCTAGCTTCAGAATTCACCACGCTTCCTGGTCAATAACTAGCTACATTTTCTTTGATGTTCCTTCCCTTTGATCTCTCGTTTTCACACCTCACCCTTCCATATCTCTATGTATCCCTCCCTCCTGACTCTCAGTCTGAAGAAGGGTCTCAACCCTGAAAGGTCACCCCTTCCTTCTCTCCAGAGATGCTGCTGGTCCCAGTGAATGGTCTATCAACTAGCTGCTTCGTCTTGCTGACATTGAGGGAGAGGTTATTGTCCTGATACCATGTCAGTAAGTTCTCTATCTCCGTCACTGCTCGTGATCCGGCCCATCATAGTGGTGTCTTCTGCACACTCGAGATGGAGTTAGAGCTAAATTTCACAAGTTATAGGGGCAGAATTAGGCATTCAGCCCATCGAGTTCACTTGAGAGGAGAACTTGGCTGTACAGTTGCGAGTGATGGGAGTATAGTAGGTGACTGAGAATGCATCCTTACTTTGGTCGAGACTCAATTTGGGTTTGGTGTGCTGGCCTTTATAAATCAGAGCATTCAATATAGGAGTAGGGAAGTAATGTTAAAATTGTACAAGGCATTGGTGAGACCAATTCTGGAGTATGGCGTACAATTTTGGTCGCCTAATTATAGGAAGGATGTCAACAAAATAGAGAGAGTACAGAGGAGATTTACTAGAATGTTGCCTGGGTTCCAGCAACTAAATTACAGAGAAAGGTTGAACAAGTTAGGTCTTTATTCTTTGGAGCGCAGAAGGTTAAGGGGGGACTTGATTGAGGTCTTTAAAATGATGAAAGGGATAGACAGTGTTGACGTGGATAAGTTTTTCCCATTGAGGGTAGGGAAGATTCAAACAAGAGGGCATGACATGAGAATTAAGGGACAGAAGTTTAGGGGTAACATGAGGGGGAACTTCTTTACTCAGAGAGTGGTGGCTGTGTGGAATGATCTTCCAGCAGAAGTGGTGGAGGCAGGATCGATTTTAACATTTAAAAGTAAAGTAGATAGGTATATGGACGGGAAGGGAATGGAGGGGTATGGTCTGAGTGCAGGTAGACGGGACTAGGGGAAAATAAATGTTCGGCACGGACTGGAAGGGCCGAGAAGGCCTGTTTCCGTGCTGTAATTGTTATATGGTTATAAGGTTATATGGTTATGTGGTTTTGGTACTGAGTTTAATTACTCTGAATAAATATACTCTGCTGTGTGGAGATGGCGTGCCTTCATTGTTATCTAAGTTTGGGAATATAGATATTTTTATAAGGAGCCATTCAGGGGGCTATGGGTGTCCTTCAAGATAAATGACAGGTTTAGATACAGGAATAGCAACCAATTTAGCAGGCAAATACTGCATTATTGTAAGTGGGTTGCAGTGTATGTCATAGGACTTAATAGAAATCTGAGGGGTCACTTTTTCCACACAAAGGTTTGTGGGTGTATGGAACGAGCTGTGGATTGTCATCTTATCCGTGGTGGAGAAGCTTGTGTGGACCTGAGATCCTGAGAGCGATGCTCCTGGTAGGGCCACCCATGGCGGTAAGGTCGAGGGGGAGGTCTCTGACAGAGAGCAATCCAACCAAGACCTCAACGGTGGAACAGGCGGAGGACGATAGCTGACCTTAGTGGAGCGTCACAACGGCGGATGAAGGCTGCAGCAGAAAAGGGTCTCCGGTCGTCTTGGACTCGGATCCTGACCCAGATTTGTCAAGGACCGTGGGGTGGCTGTCTGTGCACCAGTCTCCCCGCGTTAAACAAAGTCACGCACAGGCATCCTCCATGTAGGGAATAGCACTCTGGAGACACCCATGTTTTAAGAAAGAACTGGATGCTGGAAAAATCAAAGGTAGACAAATGCTGGAGAAACTCAGCGGGTGAGGCAGCATCTCTGGAGAGAAGGAATGGGCAACTGTTTTGGGTCGAGCCTGCACTTGGTCTCACCGTTGTGGACCAAACACCGATGAGACCAAGCGCAGGCTCGGCTATCGCTTCACCCAACACCTCTGCACAGTTTTTAAAATGTTCAAAATAGACTTTATTTTAGTAATAAATATATACAATCCATGAACCGTGCGGAAAATGCATCCGACATTTTCGGAGGCTATACAAATTGTTCATTACAGTTTATACATTTAAAAAATTCCACAAATCTGTCCCCCACCCGTGCCACTCATGTGGTCCCCTGGCGTGGGATACCTTCCCTTATTTTGAGGGGCGTCTCCACCATACCGTGCCCCCCATGTCCAGCAGCGGAAGGACCCTAGACTGTGGCCCTCCCCACCGAGCCTTGGCGTTGGCTGCACCGAGCTTCAGTGCGTCCCTCAGCACGTACTCCTGCAGTCTGCTGCGGGCCAGTCGGCATCATTCCCCGACGGACATCTCGCTCTGCTGGGTGGTGAACAACGCTCGGGCAGACCAGAGAGCGTCTTTCACCGAGTTGGTGACCTTCCAGCAGCACTCGATGTCAGTCTCTGAATGTGTCCCTGGGAACAGTCCATAAATCACAGAGTCCTCTGTGACGGAGCTGTTCGGGATAAAGCGTTCCAGGGACCCTTGCATACTTCTCCAGACTCTTTTTGCAAATCCACACTCTGCAAAGAGGTGGGCAACCGTCTCCTCTCCATAGCAGCCGTCCCGAGGGTAGCGTGTGCTGGCAGTGAGGTTCCGACGGTGCAGGAAGGATATGACTGGGAGGGCTCCCCTCTGCACAGTTCACATTAACCAACCTGATCTCCCGGTGCCTCAGCGCTTCAACTCCCCCTCCCATTCCATATCCAACCTTTCTGTCCTGGGCCTCCTCCATGGCCAGAGTGAGTCCCACCGCAAATTGGAGGAGCAGCACCTCGTATTTCGCTTGGGTAGTTTACACCCCAGCGGTATGAACATTGACTTCTCCAATTTCAGGTAGTCCCTGCTTTCTCTCTCCTTCCCCTCCCCTTCCCAGGTCCCCCTCAGCCCACTGTCTCCGCCTCTTCCTTTCTTCTTTCCGCCCCCACATCAGTCTCAAGAAGGGTCACAACCTGAAATGTCACCTATTCCTTCGCTCCATAGATGCTGCCTCACCCATTGAGTTTCTGCAGCTTTTTTGTCTACCTGGAGACACCCATGACTGAGGGGGGGCCTCAGGAACGAGCTGCCAGAGGAGGTATTTGAGGCAGGGACTATCACGTTTAAGAAAGTTAGACAGGTACATGAATAGGACGGGTTTTGGAAGGATATAGGCCAAACGCAGGCAGGTGGGACTAGTGTGGCTGGGACATGTTGGGCGGCATGGGCTAGTTGGGCTAATTTCCACGCTGTATGACACTATAACTCTATACGACTATGACAGGCTTGTTCCCATTGAATCAGGGCTTCGGGAAGTATTTATGTACATTCTCCTTACCCAAGGAAGGACATACATGCATTCGAGGGAGTGTTTTACTCCTGATTCCTGAGACTGTGTACAGTTTAGGATTCTGGGAATCTCATTGTTTCCAAGTGCGGTGAGTTGAAACAGTGCACCCAAGATTAATCTGTGGAATTCTTTGCCACAAGAGGCCATCCATGGATATTTTTAAGGCAGAGATAGATAGATTCTTGATTAGTACAGGTGTCAGGGGTTATGGCGAGAAGGCAGGAGAATGGGGTGAAGAGGGAAAGATAGATCGTCCATGATTGAATGGCGGAGTAGACTTGATGGGCCAAATGGCCTGATTCTGCTCCAATCGCTTATGAAGTGAGGTGGGAGATCGCAACCTTCACGTGGTTCACCCTGTTTCGACTAATGCAATCAACCCGACGTGCACAAACAATTAGATCAAATAAACAAAGGAGTACAGAGAGTTCACTGTTTCCGTGCTGTAATTCACAGAAGGTTCACCAGACTGATTCCTGCGATGGCAGGACTTCCATATGAAGAAAGACTGGATAGACTCGGCTTGTACTCGCTGGAATTTAGGAGATTGAGGGGGGATCTTATAGAGGCTTACAAAATTCTTAAGGGGTTGGACAGACTAGATGCAGGAAGATTGTTCCCGATGTTGGGGAACTCCAGAACAAGGGGTCACAGTTTAAGGATAAGGGGGAAGTCTTTTAGGACCGAGATGAGAAGATCTTTTTTCACACAGAGAGTGGTGAATCTGTGGAATTCTCTGCCACAGAAGGTAGTGGAGGCCAGATCATTGGCTATATTTAAGAGGGAGCTAGATGTGGCCCTTGTGGCTAAAGGGATCAGGGGGTATGGAGAGAAGGCAGGTACGGGATACTGAGTTGGATGATCAGCCATGATCATATTGAATGGCGGTGCAGGCTCGAAGGGCCGAATGGCCTACTCCTGCACCTATTGTCTATGATTCTATGAACAAGTTGACCTAGAACTTTAGGCCGTGCACGCGATACGCAAGAAGAAGACTTATGAACTAATCATGTTGCTACAGGTGGAAGTTACTCTGATTTGGAGGTGGATGTGCGTGGAGAGGGCAGGCGTATAATGGAACATGAGGAATGGAACATGAGGCTGCAGGGAGAACAGGACATGTAACAGTCACAGTGGCCCTGGAAAGAAGTTATAAAATGGCTCTACTTACTTTGGTACCCTCTCTTGAAGATCTTTCTTACTGGAAAGCAGTCCGTTGCAGCACTGGAGCCATCATCAAGCCTATACTGGCCCTTGAAAGTCATGCTATAAAACAAGGGGAATAAGCAATTTATATTTCCACAGCACTTTTACGTCCCCATTATGATGTTCCTTAGTACTGCCTGGTGAATGAAGTGATATTGACACACAGTATAGCCACTGTACAAAGTTCATTGTCACATCAACAAGTACAGGAAGGTGCAGGCATTTCTTCAGACTGAGAAAGGTCCTGACCCGAAACATCACCTGTCCATTTTCTCCAGAGATGTTGCCTGAGCTGCCCGGGTTCCTCCAGCATTTTGTGGTAGACCGAAGGGTCTCGACCCGAAACGTCACCTATTAGTTCGCTCCTGCCTCACCCGCTGAGTTTCTCCAGCATTTTTGTCTACCTTCGATTTTTCCAGCATTTGCAGTTCTTTCTTAAACATCCAGCATTTTGTGTCTATCTTTGGTCTACACCAGCATCTGCAGTTCCTTTATATAGCGTTTTTTTATTTATTTGTGTTTTCCAGCATCCACAGTTCCTTGTGACTCCTGACTGACATCTTGCTCGGGATTTTCTTCCTCCAAACTCCTCAGATGGGGGAGTTTGTGCTGGGCTCCCTTTGGAACTGGCAATGGAAGGTCTGGCAAGCAAAACAAATTAAAGTAAAGTGGTCCAATGCCTCACGAGGACTCGCAAAGAAGAGGGCAGGTAAGAAAAGGAAAATCTCTTGTATAAGACATTGGTGAGGCCGCATTTAGAGTATTGTGTTCAGTTATGGGCACTATGTTATAGGAAAGGGTTGCAGAGATTTACGAGGATGTTGCCAGGACTAGAGGGTCTGAGTTATAGGGAGAAGTTGAGTAGGCTGGGACTCTATTCCTTGGAGGGCAGGAGGATGAGGGGTGATCTTATAGAGGTGTATAAAAGTATGAGAGAAATAGATCGGGTATATGCGCAGACTCTCTTTCCCAGAGTTGGTGAATCGAGGACTAGTGGACATAGGTTTAAGATGAAGGGGAAAAAAATGTAATAGGAATCTGAGGGGTAACCTTTTCACACAAAGGATGATGGGTGTATGGAACAAGCTGCCAGAGGTAGTTGAGGCAGGGACCATCCCAACGTTTAAGAAGCAAATAGACAGGTACATGGATAAGACTGGTTTGGAGGGATATGGACCAAACACAGGCAGGTGGGACTAGTGTAGCTGGGACACGTTGGCCGGTGTGGGCAAGTTGGGCCGAAAGGCCTGTTTCTACACCGTATTGTGATAGTCGCCTAAACTTCAACTGTAAAATAATTAAAAGAACACGAGTCTCAGTTAAAAGCTTTTTACTTAACACCATGGTGGGAGAAGGTTCAGAGGCCTGAGAGTACCGTGGCACACTCAGACACCTGCTACTGCCCTCTTAAGGAATACACAGAAGTACAGGCAATATTTATACAGCTTAAAGCAGCTCAAAGCACATTCAGTAATTTTCCATACATGAAAGAAAGCCAGTCTGCAAAAAGATATGATGGTTTTTTTTTAATTAAGTTCGAGGTTGAACAGCTGCTACGACAAGAAGGTACCATTATGTGATACGGAGGCACCACAGGATGTTAGCTCCGGACATTGGAATGTCTATTCTTTGATAAACTCTGAAAAACAAATTCTTATCTGTGTTTCTCCGGTACCGTGAAGGTCGATCTGCAAAGCCTGTTTTTAGTAGAATATCACATTCACCTTTAAAATGTCTGCTATCGTTAAAATAAAATGTCTACTACGGCATTAACCCTTACAGTATCACTCTATAACTGGAATCTACTCGCCTCATAAAACGGAAGCATCCCTAGTGTAGATGCCTGTTTTATTGTGGAGCATAAGAACGATGACCCTCACATTGAGAAATAATAAGGACATTTTTTCAATAACCAGGGGTTGCAATAGACCATGCAATCTGTTCCACTATTCCATTTTCCGGCACAGTGGTGCAGCGGTAGAGTTTCTGCCTCACAGTGCCAGACACCCTGGTTCTATTCCGATTACGGGTGCTGTCTATACTGAGTTTGTACGTTCTCCCCGTGACCTGCGTGGGTTTTTTCCAGTTTCCTCCCACACTCCAAAAATTTACAGGGTTGTAGGTTAATTGGCTTGGTATAAATGTAAAATTGTCCCTAGTGTGTGTAGGATATCGTTGGTGTGCAGGGATCGCTGGCCAGCATGGACTCGGTGGGCTGAAGGGCCTGTTTCCATGCTGTATCTCCAAAGTGAACTAAATTAGGTCATGGATGATTCTCAAATGATGGACAAACAGAGTGGTTTAGGTTTATTATTGTCATGTGTAGCGAGGTACAGTGAAAAGCTTTGTTTTACATATTTTCCAATCGGATCAGATAAAAAATATACAGAAACACAATCAAGTCAAACACGTGAAATAGGTAGAGCAAAGGGGAAGATACAGAGTGCAGAATATAGACAAAGTCCAATGTCCAGTTCTTCAGCAGTTGTATAGGGCTCTGGTGAGACCACATCTGGAGTATTGTGTAGTTTTGGTCTCCTAATTTGAGGAAGGACATCCTTGTGATTGAGGCAGTGCAGCATAGGTTCACGAGATTGATCCCTGGGATGACGAGACTGTCACATGAGGAAAGATTGAAAAGACTAGGCTTGTATTCACTGGAGTTTAGAAGGATGAGGGGGGGATCTTATAGAAACATATAAAATTATAAAAGGACTGGACAAGTTGGATGCAGGAAAAATGTACCCAATGTTGGGCAAGTCCAGAACCAGGGGCCACAGTCTTAGAATAAAGGGGAGGTCATTTAAAACTGAGGTGAGAAAACATTTTTTCACCCAGAGAGTTGTGAATTTATGAAATTCCCTGCCACAGAGGGCAGTGGAGGCCAAGTCACTGGATGGATTTAAGGGAGAGTTAGATAGAGCTCTAGGGGCTAGTGGAGTCAGGGGATATGAGGAGAAGGCAGGCACGGGTTATCGATAGATGACAATCAGCTATGATCACAATGAATGGCGGTGCTGGCTCGAAGGACCGAATGGCCTCCTCCTGCACCTATTTTCTATGTTTCTATGTCTATGTTTCCACAATGGGGTAGAGGTGAATCGGACAGTACCCTAGCTTATAGAAGGATTGTTCAGAAGCCTAATAACAGAGGGGAAGAATCTATTCTTGAGTCCGGTGCTGTGGACTTTCAACCTTCTGTACCTTCTGCCGGAAGGGAGCAGGAAGAAGGAATGGCCGGGGTGGGACAAGTCTTTGGTTATGTTGGCTGCTTTTCCCAGGCAGTGTGGTGTAGATGGTGTGGTGTAGATGCAGCATCTATGGAGCGAAGGAATCGGTGACGTTTTGGGTCGAGACCCTTCTTCAGACTGACACTTCCGCAGACTGACCCCTACACCTGCCATGGAGTCAATGGTGGGGGAGTCTGGTCCTTGCGATGGACTGGGCTACATCTACAGCTCTCAGTGGTTTTCAGTGGTCATGGGCAGAGCTGATCCCAAACCAAGTTGTGATGCAACCCGACAGTATGCATTCTGTGGTGCACACACGGCACAGGTGCCCTAGTTGTGCTGTTAAGGATAGAAAACAGAATCATGCTTGAAAAAGAGAGAGTCAATGGGTCAACCGGATGAAAAAGGTAATCATCACCTGGCAAGATATCCTCTTGCTCTGTCACAGCATGTTATTGTGATGTCTGTGTTACTGAGGGATATCTGTCCAGATTAGTCATGAGACTATATTTTTCTGCTTGAATATTTCAACCAGCGCAACAAGTTTGGAAGTTGAAAGTTTGCAAAGCCTGGATGTGCAAGGCGAGTGTGAATCCCACATGTCCGAGACTTGGGCTCCTGCCCCTCCTGCAGCACGTACCTCTCAGAGGAGTTAAGGGAAGATGAGGCATCAGCGCAACAAGAAGGCCTGCCATGAATTTAAGAATGAATGGGCTGTCAAATACCCCTGTATCCAACCCGTCCCGGAGTGCGTGCAGAACTTTTACTGCATGGTGTGTGAAGTCTACCTCAGCTGTGCCAGACGGGGGGAGAGAGATATCACCAAGCATTTGAGCACCGTGTATCACTGCAGGAAATCTGAAACACAAAACCCAGTCTACAGGGAGAAGGATATGATTGAAACCGTTCTGGATGCAGCTGCCAAATTAGGCGAAAAGATTTATGTTTATCTCTACAAGGTAGTGAGTATTTATCTGAGCAAACCGTGTAGTCTGTCTGGTTAGGGATCAAAAACAAGATCATTTTGTCTTCCAAGTGGGCAGACTAAATTGTCACTCAACATTGTGACATCTTGTCTCGTACAGCACAGAAACATGTTCCCGATGTTGGGGGAGCCACAGTTTAAGAATAAGGGGTAAGCCATTTAGAACGGAG
Source organism: Raja brachyura (assembly GCA_963514005.1). The sequence goes on from OY740786.1 coordinate 1,122,345, forward strand.
ATGATGAAACACATTTTCACACAGAGAGTTGTGAGTCTGTGGAATACTCTGCCTCAGAGGGCAGTGGAGGCCAGTTCTCTGGATACTTTCAAGAGAGAGCTAGATAGAGCTCTTAAAGATAGCGGAGTCAGGGGATATGGGGAGAAAGCAGGAACGGGGTACTGATTGCGGATGATCAGCCATGATTACATTGAATGGCGGTGCTGGCTCGAAGGACGGAATGGTCTACTTTGGCACCTATTGTCTATTGTCTATAAACCCCTCGGCCCAACTCGTCCATGCTGATGAAGATGTCTCATTTATGCTAGTTCCATTTGTCTACATTTAGCTCATAATCTTTCCTATCCCTGTACCTGTCCAAATGTTTTTTTTTAAATGTTGTTATAATACCTGCAACAGCTATTTCCTCTGGCAGCTTGTTCCATATACTCACTACCCTCTGCAAAATAATTCCCCCCAGGTTCCCCTCGCACCTTAAACCAATGTCCCCTAGTTCTTGATTCCCTTACCCCAGGGAAGGTTTCAACCTCAAGAATTGCTGAACTTGCAACCAATACAATATAATTCTCATTCGTAATAATGATCTTTGCGTTATTTCATATCCAAGATCCTATAGTTGTATACCCATAGCAAAACAGACTTATATAAATCTCTACTACAAAAAGAGATCAATTGGCCTATCGTACCAACGCCAAAGAGTTGTTAACATCAATATTATTTTGCTGCATTCATCTGCAACCATATAGACAATAGACGCAGGAGTAGGCCATACAACCCTTCGAGCCAGCACCGCCATTCAATGTGATCATGGCTGATCATCTCCACTCAGTACCCCATTCCTGCCTTCTCCCCACATCCCCTGACTCCGTTATCTTTAAGAGCCCTATCTACTGAAAGTATCCAGAGAACTGGCCTCCACCGCCCCCCGAGGCAGAGAATTCCACAGACTCACAACTCTCTGTGTGAAAAAGCGTTTCCTCATCTCCGTTCTAAATGGCTTACCCCTTATTCTTAAACTGTGGCCCCTAGTTCTGGACTTCCCCCAACATCGGGAACATGTTTCCTGCCTCCTGCATGTGCAAACCCTTAATAATCTTATATGTTTCAATAAGATCCCCTCTCATCCATCTAAATTCCAGAGTATACAAGCCCAGTTGCTCCATTCCCTCAGCATATGACAGTCCCGCCATCCCGGGAATTAACCTTGTGAACCTACGCTGCACTCCCTCAATAGCAAGAATGTCCTTCCTCAAATTTGGAGACCAAAACTGCACACAATACTCCAGGTGTGGCCTCACTAGGGCCCTGTACAACAGCAGGACCTCTTTGCTCCTATACTCAACTCCTCTTGTTATGAAGGCCAACATGCCATTCGGTTTCTTCACTGCCTGCTGTACCTGCATGCTTACTCTCATTGACTGATGAACAAGGACCCCCAGATCCCATTGTACTTCCCCCAACTTGACACCATTTAGATAATAATCTTACTTCCTGTTTTTGCTACCAAAGTAGATAACCTCACATTTATACACATTAAACTACATCTGCCTTGCATCTGCCCACTCCCCCAACCTGTCCAAGTCACCCTGCATTCTCATAGCATCCTCCTCACAGTTCACAATGCCACCCAGCTTTGTGTCATCTACAAATTTGCTAATGTTACTTGTAATCCCTTCATCTAAATCATTAATATATATTGTTAATAGCTGTGGTCCCAGCCACGAGCCTTGCGGTACCCCACTAGTTACTGCCTGCCATTCTGAAAGGGACCCATTAATCCCTACTCTTTGTTTCCTGTCTGCCAACCACTTCTCTATCCATGTCAGTACCCTACCCCCAATACCATGTGCCCACATTCTCCCCACTAATCTCCTATGTGGGACCTTATCAAATGCTTTCTGAAAGTCCTGGTACACTACATCCACTGGCTCTCCCTTGTCCATTTTTCTAGTTACATCTTCAAAACATTCCAGAAGATTAGTCAAGCATGATTTCCCCTTCGTAAATCCATGCTGACTCGGACCGATCCTGTTACTGCTATCCAAATGTGCTGCTATTTCATCTTTTATGATTGACTCCAGCATCTTCCACACCACCGATGTCAGGCTAACTGATCTGTAATTCCCTGTTTTCTCTCTCCCGCTTTTCTTAAAAAGTGGGATAACATTAGCTACCCTCCAATCCACAGTAACTGATCCTGAATCTATAGAGCATTGAAAAATGATCACCAATGCGTCCACGATTTCTAGCGCCACATCCTTAAGTACCCTGGGATGCAGACAATCAGGCCCTGGGGATTTATCAGCTTTCAGTCCCATCAGTCTACCCAACACCATTTCCGGCCTAATGTCGATTTCCTTCAGTTCCTCCGTCAACCCGGATCCTCTGGCCACTACTATATCAGGTAGATTGTTTGTGTCCTCCTTAGTGAAGGCGGATCCAAAATACCTGTTCAACTCATCTGCCATTTCCTTGTTCCCCATAATAAATTCACCCTTTTCAGTCTTCAAGGGTCCAACTTTGGTCTTAACTAATTATTTAATCTTCACATACCTACAGAAGCTTTTACTATCCTCCTTTATATTCTTGGCTAGCTTACCTTCATACCTCATCTTGTCTCCCCGTATTGTCTTTTTAGTTATCTTCTGTATATAGATATATATTGCAACAATTATATGTCAGGAAGTCACAATGCAGCTTTATAGAACTTTAGTTAGGCTGCATTTGGAGCATTGCGTACAGTTCTGGTCACCCCATTACAGGAAAGATGTAGAGGCTTTGGAAAGGGTGCAGAGAAGGTTTACCAGAGTGATGCCTAGATTAGAGGGTTTCAGCTACAGGGTGAGGTTGGACAGACTTGGATTATATTCTCTGGACATTGAGGGAAGGTTGAGGGGAAGACCCGATAGAAGTACATTATAGTACTTCTATCTATACTATACAAGTACTATAGAGGCATAGATCGGGTAGACAGTCAAAACCTTTATCTCAGGAAGGAAATATCAAATATCACACAAAGGGTGGTGGGTGTATGGAACAAGCTGCCAGAGGAGGTACAGTAGTTGAGGCTGGGGTTATCCCATTGTTTAAGAAACAATTAGACAGGTACATGGATAGGACAGGTTTGGAGGGATATGGTCCAAATGCAGGCAAGTGGGACCAGTGTAGCTGGGACATGTTGGCTAGTGTGGGCAAGTTGGGCCGAAGGGCCTGTTTCCACACTGTACTGCTCTATGACTCTATCACAGAGCACAACCTTTAAGATGAAAGTGGCAAAGTTTAAAGACGGGCGGGACAAGTTGTTTTTATACACAGGGAAAGGTGAGTGTCTGGAATGTACTGGTGGGGTTAGTGGTGGAGGCAGGTATGACAAGTGCCGGGGGTTACACAAAAAGCTGGAGAAACTCAGCGGGTGCAGCAGCATCTAAGGAGCGAAGGAGATAGGCGACGTTTCGGGTCGAGACCCTTCTTCAGACTGGACAAGTGCCGTTTAAGAGACCTGGATATGCAGAGAACAGAGGGATATAGATTATATGCGGGCAAATAAAAGTTGGTCTTGGCATCATCTTCAGCACAGACATTGAGGGATGAAGGGCTTGTACCTGTGTTATAATGTTCTATGGTCTAAATCTATTTGCTCATACAGGTATGTTCGATGTGGTAAAGGTTTCGGCTTTCACCACCTTTTTAGGCAGAAAACTGAGTGTTCGTGCACTGAGGGGAAATAAGTTCCTTCTTATCCGTTAAACTATAAAACTGTTAAATAATTTATTTTATAACATCCTAATGAACAGAGAACCGCCTCTTTCTACATTTGCGTACTTTTCCTCTCCCCGTTTGTCTTGCCTCTCCCTTTTGTTGGACTGCTCTCATAGTAGTAGTAGGCCCCTCTCGGTCATGACTGACCATGGGTGATGCATTCTGGTCGGATGCAAGCCTGGGCGATGTAATATGGAGGACAGGCTGTTGCCCTTGCAGCACGTCCCCCCTCTCCACGTCGCTGATCGATCCAAAGGAACAGCAGGGCCATAACAGTTTGGCACCAGTGCCATCGCAGAGGCTGCCAGAGCGAGGTTGCAGACAACGACGAACTGCCTTAGGGGCTCCAACTCCGGATTTTCTCGAGGTTTACTCCTGGAGCCTTTTCCATGACTGGATATGGCCACAAGGCAGTGGAGGTTTTAAATCGGAATTTTCCCTCTCCTAGATGCACTGCGGTCTAAGGTTGACGAGCCCCATCTGCCCGAGACTCGTGGGGGTGGGAGCGTCTACCTTCCCATGCAGGTCTATTGCACCTGCCCACTGCTCTTATGTTGTCTTTGTAATTGTGGCTTTGGAGGGGGGACATGGTGGAATCCTTTTTTCCATCCATAATGTAGTGGGAGTCCATGGTTTTCTACCTAAAAAGGTGGGAGATTGTCTCTGTGAAATGATGTTTTTTCTTTGATGCAACCTTTACCAGATTACTGAAGCACAGAAAGTGGGTTAAGTTCAGTTTAGTTTATTGTCACGTGTACCCAGGTACAGTGAAAAGCTTTTGTTGCGTGCTAACCCAAGGTCTTGCCCTTTGAACCGTTTTCTCTCTTTGGAAGGTGTTTGTACTGTGTATTGATGTCTGACCCCATGTGTAATTCACTTTAGCTGCCTCTGTTGCTCTTGTTTAAAATATCTAAGAAAGAATTGCAGATGCTGGAAAAATTGAAGGTATACAATAATGCTGGAGAAACTCAGCGGGTGAGGCAGCATCGATGGAGTGAAGGAATAGGTGATGTTTCGGGTCGAGACCCTTCTTCAAACTGAAAGGGTCTGGACCCGAAACGTCACCTATTCCTTCGCTCCATAGATGCTGCCTCACCCGCTGAGTTTCTCCAGCATTTTTATCTACCTTTGTTTAAAATATCAGTCTTCTAATAGCATCTACTTCTTCTCACCCTCAAACTTCAATCATATTTTCATTGCTACAACCCAGGATCCTTCATTCTGAGGTCATTAATTAACCCCAGCTCATTGTACAATATCAAGTCTAGCATGCCAAGGTTAAACATGAAGCTGTTCAAATAAAATATCATGAAATGGAACTCACAACCTCACAGCGTAGGGCTCTGGGACGTGTTGAAGGCCAGAGGGATCTTGGATTTATTTAGTTTAAGAAGGAACTGCAGATGCTGGAAAAATCAAAGGTAGAGAAAAGTGCTGAGTTTCTCCTGCATTTTTGTCAACCTTGGATTTATATAGGATCATCATCTAGGTTCATTGTAATCATGTATTATCTTTCTGCTGGTTAGCACATAACAAACACTGTACCTCGGTACACATGGAAATAAACTAAACTGAACTGTAAAATAAGGAATATGGGCACACAATTCCCTGAAAGTGGCCATGTGGGTAGACACGCGGGCTTTCATCAGTCAGGGAATTGAGTATAGAAAGACACAAAGTGCTGGTGTAACTCAGCAGATCAGGCAGCATCCTTGGAGAGAATGCCAATGGAGTGTGGAAGTTAGTACATTATGCTACAGTTGTACAAGACGTTGGTAAGGCCGCGTTTGGAGTATTGTGATCACCCTGCTGCTGGACAGATGTCATTAAGCTGGAAAAAGGTGCAGGGAACATTTACGAGCATGTCGCCAGGACACGAGATTCTGACCTGTCAGGAGAGGTTGGGCAGGCTAGGAATTTATTCCTTGGAGCGCAGGAAGCCAAGGGGTGATGTTACAGAGGTGTATAAAATCATGAGGATACGGTGAATGCTTTTTACTCAGAGTAGGGGAATCAAGAACCATGTGTTTAAGGTGCACACACCCTCACTGCCCCTTCACCAGGTGCACACACCTTCACTGCCCCTTCACCAGGTACCGACACATTCACTGCCCCCCCCCCCCTTCAATAGGTGTCCCCACCTTCACTAAGTGCACACATCTTCATTATCCCTTCTTCGCCAGGTACCCACAACTTCACTGTTCTCCCTTCACCAGGTGCATGCACATCATCACTATCCCCCATTCTCCAGGTGAGCACACCTTCACTGCCCCTCCCTTCACCAGGAGCCCACAACTTTACTGCCTCTCCTCCCCTCAGGTGCCCATATCTTTACTGCCCCTCCCCCCCCCCTTCAACAGGTACCCACACCTTTTCCGCCCCCATCTCCTTAACCAGGTGCCCACACCTTTACTGCCCCCCACCTTATGACTGACTTGGCAAATTAAATTCCTTGTATGTTGTAAACCATACTTGCTAATAAAGCACTCTGCCTCTCCCCCCCCTCCCCTCGCCACGGCAGGTTGCGGAGTGGCAGAGTTGGCTGTCGTACAGCGCTTGTAGCGCCAGAGACCCGGGTTCGATCCCGACTACGGGTGCTGTCTGTACGGAGTTTGTACGTTCTCCCCATGACCTGTGTGGGTTTTCGGTTTCCTCCCACACTCCAAAGACGTACAAGCCTGTAGGTTAATTGGCTTGGTATTTAAAGTGTAAATTGTCCCTAGTGTGTGTAGGATGGTGTCAGTCTGTGGGGATCGCTGGTCAGTGCAGCCCCGGTGGGCCGAAGGGCCTGTTTCCGCGCTGTATCTGTAAACGAAACCAGGTGACCATACCTTTACTGCCCCTCCCCCCCCTTAACCAGGTGCCCACACCTTTACTGCTCCTCCCCTCCCTTCAGGTGCCCATATCTTCACTGCCCCTCCCCCCCCCCCGTCATCAGGTGCCCACACCTTTACCACCCCCATCCCCTTAACCAGGTGCCCACACCTTTACTGCCCCTCCCCCCCTTAACCAGGTGCCCACACCTTTACTGCCCCTCCCCCCTTAACCAGGTGCCCACACCTTTACTGCCCCTCCCCCCCTTAACCAGGTGCCCACACCTTTACTGCCCCTCCCCCCCTTAACCAGGTGCCCACACCTTTACTGCCCCTCCCCCCCTTAACCAGGTGCCCACACCTTTACTGCCCCTCCCCCCCCTTAACCAGGTGCCCACACCTTTACTGCCCCTCCCCCCCTTAACCAGGTGCCCACACCTTTACTGCCCCTCCCCCCCTTAACCAGGTGCCCACACCTTTACTGCCCCTCCCCCCTTCAACAGGTGCCCACACCTTTACTGCCCCCCACCTTATGATTGACTTGGCAAATTAAATTCCTTGTATGTTGCAAAACATACATGGCTATTAAAGCATTATTGCACTGTATGAGCCAGGAGTTATTGTATTGTATTATGCCCTTCTTCACCAGGTGCCCTCGCCTACCATCCACACCCTCGCATCGCGCCCGCGCCCCTCCCTTTACCTGTTCTGTCTGACAGGCGGGATGTTACACCTAAACCTCCCTAAGTGTCCGGGCCGCCCCTGTTCCGCCGCCGCCGCCTGTGTCACAGGTTGAATGTTGCCTGTCCTGGAACAGTCGCCATCGCGGCGCCGGCCGCTTGAGCCGGTAACTATGGCAACCGCCGCCGACGATGGCCGCCGGGAGGGAGCGCGGTGCACTGTGGGTCTCCCTGCCCCCCTCCCCCCACGAGGACTACAATACCCACAAGGCCCCGCGGAGGGCGTCCGTCGACGTTGACCGGCGCGCGCGCGCAAGGCCCCTCTGGGAGGTGGGGTTTTCCGGTGTCGCGCGTGCGCACGGGCGTCGCTGCATCCCCTCCCGCCGGCCTCTGTGACGTGGTGGGGACGGGGCGGCCTCCCATTGGCCGGCCTGGGAAATTGTCTCTGTCCCCCCCCCCCCCCCCCCCCGCGCGCACACACACACACACAAAATGGCGTCGAGGGCGGCCAAGAACGGCTTCCTGTCCAAAGTAAGTCCTGCTGGGGATTGCCGCCGCAGCATCCCCATTCCCCCCCCTCATCCCCATCCCCATCATCCCCCCCATCCCCCCCCATCCCCCCCATCCCCCCCCATCCCCCCCCATCCCCCCCATCCCCCCCATCCCCCCCATCCCCCCCATCCCCATCATCCCCATCATCCCCATCATCCCCATCATCCCCATCATCCCCATCATCCCCATCATCCCCCTCATCCCCCTCATCCCCCATCATCCCCATCCCCCCCCATCCCCATCATCCCCCTCATCCCCCTCATCCCCCTCATCCCCCATCCCCCCCCATCCCCCTCATCCCCCCCATCCCCCTCATCCCCCATCATCCCCACCCCCCCTCATCCCCATCATCCCCCTCATCCCCCTCATCCCCCCATCCCCATCATCCCCATCATCCCCCTCATCCCCCTCATCCCCCTCATCCCCCATCATCCCCATCCCCCCCATCCCCCTCATCCCCCCCATCCCCCTCATCCCCCATCATCCCCATCCCCCCTCATCCCCATCATCCCCCCCATCCCCCCCATCCCCCTCATCCCCCATCATCCCCATCCCCCCCCATCCACCCCATCCCCCTCATCCCCCATCATCCCCATCCCCCCCATCCCCATCATCCCCCCTCATCCCCCCCATCCCCCCCATCCCCCTCATCCCCCATCATCCCCATCCCCCTCATCCCCCCCCATCCCCCTCATCCCCCATCATCCCCATCCCCCCCATCTCCCCATCTCCCCCATCCCATTCCCCCCCCCCCCCCCATCCCATTCCCCCCTCCCCCGTCTCGTCTAGTGTATAGTCTGAATAATCTTGTCTTGTCTCTGGTCTAGTCTCTAGTCTAGTGAATAGTCTCCAGTCTGTCTGTTCTGGTCTAGTCTCTGGTTCTCGTCACCTCGTCAGTGGTTATCAAATATCACAGAGCGGAGCTTTGGTGGTTATCTGGCGCAGGTCGGAGTGAGTAGAGTAGCGATTACATTTTGAAGTGGGCCTTTTTGACCAAGTTGAATAGATCTAGTTGCTCAATTCCCTTTTTAATTGACTTAACATATGGAGCAGCACGTGTGTTGGGTGGTAACATATTCCATTCCCTTATTGTCCTTGGGTAAAGGGAATATTGGTAGCAAAATGTATTGAAATTTAGCGAGTTGATGATGTCGGGACCGTTATTTTTTTTCATGCCAGTTGGTGCTCTGGGATGACAGAAGATTTGTCGGGGTGATTTTGTGAATCTCCTTGTAAATTGCAATAAATCTTAGCCTAGCTGCCGAGCTCTACGATATCCCATCCGAGGGAAGTCAGAATACTATTCACGCTTGATTTGTACTTGTAGTCATTACATACAAAGTGGGATGCTTGGAGTTGTACTTTCTCCAGTGTGATGTTGTTGTTGTTGAAAGGATCTCATATGGCTCCACAATACTCCAATTTGGGTTTGATCTAGGACTTGTAGGCATTCTCTAGTCGGTCTGGTCTAGACTCTAGTCGGTCTAGTCTCTAGTCTAGCCTGTCTGGTCTAGTCTCTAATCTAGTTTGTCTGGTCTGATGAAGAGTCTCGAAATGTCATCCATTCCTATTCAGAGATGCTGCCTGTCCTGCTGAGTTCCTCCAGCTTTTTGTGTCTTAACTTTGGTGTAAAGCAGGAACGGGCTACTGATTTTAGATCAGCCATGATCATATTGAATGGCGTTGCTGGCTCGAAGTGCTGAATGGCCTACTTCTGTGCCTATTTTTCTATGTCCTATATTCCATATGGTAGGCTGCTCTGGAAGGTTAGATTGCATGGGATCCAAGGAGAGATAGCTGAATGGATAGATAATTGGCTTCATGGAAGGAAGCAGATGTGATGGTGGAAGGTTGCTTCTCGTACCGGAGGCCCGTGGTGTGGGTCAGGGTTCGGTGCTGAGCCCGTTACTGTTTGCCCTCTGTATCAATGATTTGGATGAGAACATGCATGGCAAGTTTACAGATGGCACAAAAGTGGGTGGTTTTGCAGGTAGTGATAGTGATAAGGTCACACATAGGAGATTAGTGGGCAAAGTTAGGGCACATGGTGTTGGGGGTAGAGTGCTGACTTGGATAGAAAATTGGTTGGCAGACAGGAAACAAAGAGTAGGGATTAACGGATCCCTTTCAGAATGGCAGGCAGTGATTAGTGGGGTACCGCAAGGCTCGGTGAGGTACCGCAAGGCTGGGACCGCAGCTATTTACAATATACATCAATGATTTAGATGAAGGAATTCAAAGTAACATTAGCAAATTTGCTGATGACACAAAGCTGGCTGGCAGTGTGAACTGTGAGGAGGATGCTCTGAGGATGCAGGGTGACTTGGACAGATTGGCAGATGTAGTTTAACATGGATAAATGTGAGGTTATCCACTTTGGTAGCAAAAACAGCTAGGCAGATTATTATCTAAATGGTGTCAAATTGGGAAGTACAATGGGATCTGGGGGTCCTTGTTCATCAGTCAATGAAAGTAAGCATGCAGGTACAGCAGGCAGTGTAGAAAGCGAATGGCATGCTGGCCATAACAAGAGGAGTTGAGTATAGGAGCAAAGAGGTGTCCTTCTGCAGTTGTACAGGGCCCTAGTGAGACCTTACCTGGAGTATTGTGTGCAGTTCCCTAATTTGAGGAAGGACATTTTTGCTATTGATGGAGTGATGTAGGTTTAAAAGGTTAATCCCCGGGTTGGCAGGACTGTCATATGCTGAGAGAATGGAGCGGCTGAGCTTGTTTGTATACTCTGGAATTTAGAAGGATGAGAGGGGATCTTATTGAAACATATGATTATAAAGGGTTTGGATACGCTAGAGGCAGGAAACATGTTCCCAATGTTGGGGGAGTCCAGAACCAGGGGCCACAGTTTAAGAATTAGGGGTAAGCCATTTAGAACGGAGATGAGGAAATACTTTTTCACAGAGTTGTGAGTCTGTGGAATTCTCTGCCTCGGAGTGTGGTGGAGGCCGGTTCTCTGGATACTTTCAAGAGAGAGCTGGATAGGGCTCTTAAAGATAGAGGAGTCAGGGGATGTGGGGAGAAGGCAGGAACGGGGATCTGATTGAGGATGATCATCCATGATCACATTGAATGGCGGTGCTGGCTCGAAGGGCTGAATAGCCTCCTCGTGCAAGCATTGTCCATTGATTAACACTATCCTACACACTTAATTTACAAATTTAGCCAATTTGTCTATAAACCAATTAAGTCCACGCTCACCATCATTCACCCCTTAACTGTTTCTTCCAGTTTTTGCAAGTCAGCCGTGCAATGAAAATAAAGACCATATTAGATCATAGTTGCTGATCGTTGTGGGTATAAGTGGATTGTTTGTTTGTTACTAGTGAAAAATAAAGCAACTTGACTTGTTTTGCTGGAGATGTCGGCATCTGTCTACTTAACCACACATTGATGCATTTGCCCTAGATTTACTTGATCTCTGCTATTATTCATGGCATGTTCTTGAATGGTCCCGACAAAAACTTCCTTTTATGTAGTGTATGAAGGAACTGCAGATGCTGGTTTAAACTGAAGATAGACACAAAAAACTGGAGTAACTCAACAGGACATGCAGCATCTCCGGAGAGAAGGAATGGGTGACGTTTCGGGTTGAGTCCCGAACCTTCAGACTGATGTTAGGGTAGTGGATGTCATAGGGATAGAATGTAGTCGGAGACATTAAGACTGGTAGGAGAATTGGGGAGGGGATGGAGAGAGGGAAAGCAAGGGCTACTTGAAGTTAGAGAAGTCAATGTTCATACCGCTGGTAGTATAAGCTCCCCATTTCGCTTGGGGAGCTTGCATCCCAGCATTTTGTGTCTTATCTTTGATTTAAACCAGCATCTACAGTTCTTTCCCACACAGGATGTGGAATAGAAATATGTAAAGATGCAAAAGGTTTTGATAAGATATGTAAGCATGGATTATTTTCACGGAGCCAGGTGTAGTTTTAAAGTTCAATTAATTGACTAAGTGGTTACGGATTTTTTTCAGTGCTGAGTTAAGATGTGAAATTCTCTGTTGAAAATTATGAATAAAATTGAATAAATTAATAAGTTTTAGAATTGAAATTGATATAATTTTTTTTTTTTTTTAAGAATTTGAGAATTAGGCAAATGTTGCCCTGAATGAATGCATGGCTAGCAGGTTGTTTCCAAAATGAAGTCTAGAATTTGGGAGCAGGTTCAGTGGCTATGACATGAGACTTGAATCTTTTGAGTTATTCTCCCCATACATCAATGATTGCCCCATCATTGAGGACATTTGGGGCAGGTCATAAGGTGTGAAAGGAGTAGAATTAGGCCATTCAGCCCATCAAGTCTCCACCATTTAATCATGACTTGTCTATCTCTCCCTCCTAGCCCCATTCTCCTGCCTTCTCCCCATAACCCCTAACACCTATGCTAATCAAGAATCTATCTGCATTCCACAGCCTCATCACCCTCTGACCAATGAAATTCCTCTTCATCTCCTTCAATTCTGAGGCTGTGACCTCCAGCCCTAGACTCTCCCACTAGTGGAAACATCCTCTGCACGTCCACTCTATCCAAGCCTTTCACTATTTGGTACCTTTCAATGAGGTCCCCCCTCATTCTTCTAAACTCTAGAGAGTACAGGCCCAGTGCCGTCAAACGCTCTTCATATGTTAACCCACTCATTCCTGGGATCATTCTTGTTAACCTCCAGGGCCAGCACATCCTTCCTCAGATATGGTGCCTAAGATTGCTCGCAATACTCCAAATGCGGCCTGACCAGGGCATTATAGAGCCTCAGCATTACATCCCTGTTTTTGTATTGTGGCCTCTTGAAATAAATACGTTAGCCTTCTTTTCTACTGATTCGACTTGCAGATTAACTTTTTTGGGAATCTCACGGCAGCACTCCTAGGTCTCTTTGCACCTCCGATTTCTGGATTCTTTCCCCATTTAGAAAATAGTTTACGCTATTTAGTAGGATAACTGATCCATCGAGAATGAATGGAGATTGTATGGGAAGGAGGATTTGAAGCAGATGATTACCTATGGTCCCATTGGCTTTTGAAGCTGTAGCCCAAATGCAATAGAACTAGGCCAGAATGCCACTTGGTTGGCATGGACAATGTGGGCCGAAGGGCCTATTTCTGTGCAGTATAACTCCATTATTGCACATCAGTTACAGAGGATGCGACATATTTCTGTGATCTTCATATTTTTTTCTCATAGTGGAAGATTGATGACAAGCCAATTAAGATTGATAAGTGGGATGGTGCAGCTGTGAAAAATGCCTTGGATGACGCTGCCAAAAAGGTAGGCAATGTGAATTTCTTGCAGTTTAACCAGTTCACCTGGCTCGAAGCCAGTAAAAGTCCTACTGGTTAATGGGTCGCAGTCCGGAACAGTCTGACTATTTTATCCTGTCAGTAAATGACTAACTTTTCCACGTGGATAAACACAATTAAGAAACTTTCTCTTCTAATCAGCATGTTAACTGTAAACTAAATGCTGAATTGAAATATAAATGTAAACTAAAATCTAAATGCTGAATGTAAAATGTAAACACCATGTAAACTGGTGAATGTAGTTTGAGGGGCTTCTCAGTGGAGTGTAAATTGGAATCTGCATGAAACACTAACTTGAGGTCTGTCTACAAATACATCCTGATGGGCCTGTCCCACTTGCGCGACATTTTCGGCAACTGCGGCACCCATCATAGGTCGTTGCAGGTCGCCGAAAATTTTCAACATGCTGAAAATCCAGCGGTGACCAGAACAAGGTACGACTCTTTGGACGACTACTCACAACCATAAAGGCTTCACCTCCGAGACATGTCGCCTGTATGGTCGTGAGTTGTCTCCTCAGTCGCCAAAAGAGTTGTAGTGTCTTTCCTGTCACCGTTGGATTTTCAACATGTTTAAAACTTTCGCCGACCTGCAACGGCCTATGTCAGGTGCCGGCAGTCGCCGAAAAAGTCGTGTAAGTGGGACAAGCTTGTGACTTTAAGTATTTTCCAACTTAACATTTTTTTAATTTAATTAACTGTCACGTGCCATCATCGTCATCCATTTGAATTCCTCACATTTAGCTTTTGCCTCTGTCCTAGGTTCTTCTGGAGAAGTACGGGTATGAGGAGAATTATGGCCTGATTGATGGCCGACTCCTCATCTGCACCATCTCCTGCCTCTTTGCAATAGTTGCCCTCATCTGGGACTATATGCATCCTTTTCCAGAGTCAAAGAACGTACTTGCCGGCTGTGTGCTGTCATATCCTTTTATTTGTAAGTGATGTACCACTTTAGCACTGATAAAAGTCACACATATTTAGGATGTGACACTACAAGTACTTGTTTGATGTGCCTTCTACAAGAGGGCACGGTGGCGCAGCGGTAGAGTTGTTGCCTTGTGGCGCTTGGAGCGCCGTTGACCCGGGTTTGATCCTGACTAGAGGGGCTGTCTGAACGGAGTTTGTACGTTCTCCCCGTGACCTGCGTGGGTTTTCGCCGAGATCTTCGGTTCCTCCGACACTCCAAAGACGTGCAGGTTTGTAGGTTAATTGGCTTGGTAAATGTAAAAAAAATGTCCCTGGTGTGTGTAGGATAGTGTTAATGTGCAGGGATCGCTGGTTGGCGTGGGCCGAAGGGCCTATTTCCGTGCTGTATCTATAAACTAAACTACAAGTACTTGTTAAAGGCCATTCACTGCTATACATTGGGAAACATGGCTGGAAATTGTGCACCTTAGTTTGTTATAAATATCAACAAGGTAATGACCGTATAGATCTGAGTTGGTTTATTTTTGTCACAAAAACTTTAGTTTTGCTCGCTACTCAGATAAATCGTACTACATTATTAAGGGATTGGACACACTAGAGGCAGGAAACATGTTCCCGATGTTGGGGGAGTCCAGAACCAGGGGCCACAGTTTAAGAATAAAGGGGTAAGCCCTTTAGAACGGAGACTACGAAACACTTTTTCACACAGAGAGTGTTGAGTCTGTGGAATTTTCTGCCTCGTAGGGTGGTGGAGGCCGGTTCCCTGGATACTTTCAAGAGAGAGCTAGATAGGGCTCTTAAAGATAGCGGGGATATGGGGAGAAGGGAGGAACGGGGTACTGATTGGGGATGGTCAGCCATGATCACATTGAATGGCGGTGCTGGCTCGAAGGGCCAAATGGCCTCCTCCTGCACCTATTGTCTACACTTAAGTACAATAGGGAGTGAAGTAAAGTCACTAGCAATGAAGTTGACCTTCCAGTTAATGTTCCGTTGGCCTTCCAAAGTGTGTCAGTTGTACCCGACTTTGTGTTTCGTGCAGAAGCAGTACATTCTGTTTTCTTTAACAACATTGCACCTATTTTGTTATGATGGGAATTCTCACATTTTATACTTCGTACAAAGAGAGAAGCATATTTTTAATTGCGATACAGAAAGACCCTGCTGGATTGGATCCTGGAGATACGTGGCAGCTGTCGTCATCTCTGCGGAGGTACTGAACTTTAATTTCTCTCCAAACAACGCAATGGGAAAGAATGCAGAGGAAGATTTGAGGATGGTGCCAGGACTTGAGCGCCTGAGCTATAGGGAGAGGACTTAGGGGGCTGGAGAGGGGGGGGGAGAAGGGTGGGGGGGGGGGAAGAGGAGGGGGGGGGGGGGGGGAGGAAGGGGGGGGAGGGGAGGAAGGGGGGGGAGGAGGGGGGGGGGGAGAGAGAATGCATGACGCTGACAATGGAGGAGACGGAGGATGGAAAGGCCAGTGTAGGAATGAGAAGGGGAATTGTGCACCAACCGGGAGATCAGGTTGGTTCAGGCGGCCTGAGCAAAGATGTTCCACGGAACAATAGTCTTTGCAGGAAGCAGGGTGGGAAGAAGTCGTCGAGATAGTTGTGGGAGTCATTGGGTTTGTAATAGACAATAGTCAGTAAATAGCCTATTTCTTTTGATGGAGACTGTGAGATCAAGAAGGGGGGGAAGGGGGGTGGGTGTCGGAGATGGATCTCCTGTCTGAAGAAGGGTCTCGACCCGAAAGGTCACTTATTCCTTCGCTCCAAAGATGGTGCATCACCCGCTGAGTTACTCCAGCATTTTTGTCAGCCCAGAACACATTTTGAAGCCTTTCACGTTGCCTTGAATCTTGCCTGTGATGGTCAGGGGAGCAAATCGCTGGCCAGTGATTGCAGGGAGAGTGCAGTTTGTGAACTTGGCGATTATATAATTTATCCTGCGCGCCCCCCCCCCCCCCCCCCCCCCCACAAGAAGATGATTGCCCTGCATAAACCTTCTAATTCTGTTCTCCAGGTTTGATGACCAGTACACCCTGAGAATGACGTTCATTGATGGGCGAACCAACCAGGAGCGGGAAAGGGAATTTACCAAGTCCCTCGAGTACTTCTTCGATGAATCTGGGACCATGGTGATGGATCTGTTTGAGCCAGAAGTGTCGAAACTGCATGATTCTTTAGGGAAGAAGAAAAAGATGAAATAAGAGTCTGTATGTGCTTTGCATTGTGTTGTACTGCTGGGATCGTACTCAAGAAAAGAAAGAAAAAAAAACCACGTTTGTCGATGTTGTAATTGCATCCCGTTCACCGCTGGCTGCGCCCACAGGCTTGTTTGTATTTTGCAACAGCAGTGAATATTTATACCACACCTTTGTAACGTAGTGAAATATCCCCGGGCAAGCTGCAGGAGGGCTCGACTCTTTGCCAAAGTTGCAAATGATCTGGTTCAACCTCTGGCACTGACCCGGGGCATTGGCCGGCAAGCAGAGTATTTACCATGGCTAGATTATGGAGGGTTATGGACCAAGCGCAGGCAAGTTGGCACCAGGGTAGCTGGGACATTGTTGGCCAGTGTGGACGAGTTGGGCCGAAGGGCCTGTTTTCACGCTGTATGACTCAATGAATGAATACGTTTATTGGCTAAGTATTCACATTCAAGGAATTTGCCTTGGTGCTCCGCCCGCAAGTGCCAACATGACATTCAGTGACAGTTAGGAATGACACATAAAACATTAATAATGAAACATTATTGATTAGACATGTGAATTAAATAAAATGCCAATACTATGAGTGGGTGATTTCCCTGGTTTAGTTTAAAGATACAGCGTGGAAACACGCCCTTTGGCCCACCGAGTCCACGCCAACTTCGATTACCTAGGATGTTACTAGGTTTCAACAAAAACGTTTCCTCTCCTCCATTAGAAGTCGGACGGGCAGCCGGAAAATTTAGTGTAGTTTATTATTGTCACGTGTACTGAGGTGCAGTGAAAAGCTTTTGTTTGCCTGCTATCCAATTTTTTAAAAAAGACTTGACATAAATGCAATCAAGCCGTCAGATAAAGAGTACACCATTCAGTGCAAGATGGAGAGTGAGGACATAGGTAACTGATGTTTCTCCGATCATCTTCCCAGTAGGTGACATGGGTGAAACCTGGGAGAGGAGTTGGGTGGAAGGGTGAGAGGATGACTACCAAGTGTCTCATTACAATATTTCTATCAATCTAGCGCTGCCTGTCTGGCTCAGTTTATTTCCTGTGCAGGTTTTATGCAAAGAATTTCCAGTTTGTCTGCATTTGTCACAGGGCGGCACGGTGGCGCAGCGGTAGAGTTGCTGCCTTGCAGCGCTTTTAGCGCCAGATACCTCTCGGGTTTTCTCCGAGATCTTTGGTTTCCTCCCACACTCCAAAGACGTACAGGTTTGTAGGTTAATTGGCTTGGCATAAATGTAAATTGTCCCTAGTGTGTAGGATAGTGTTAGTGTGCGGGGATCGCTGGTCAGTGCGGACTCGGTGGGCCAAAGGGCCTGTTTCCGCGCTTTATCTCTAAACTAAACTAAGTCTGAAGGAGGATCTCGACCCGAAACGTCGCCCATTCCTTCTCTCCAGAGATGCTGTCTGTCCCGCTGAGTTACCCCACCATTTTGTGTCTATTTAAACCAGCATCTGCAGTTCTTTCCTAAACTAAAGTAGGGATGAGTTAATGCATTTCAAAGCAAACTCGAGTAGTTAATAGAGTTTAGCACTTCCAAATACAACCAGAGATCGCGGGGCATTTGAGTATTCTGCTGTACGATTATATTACATCAGTTGTAGTCATGACCTCTTCAACATTGTGTAGGAACGAACTGCAGATGCAGGTTTAAATCGAAGATAGCCACAAAATGCTGGAGCAACTCAGCGGGACAGGCAGCATCTCTGGAGAGAAGGAATGGGTGACGTTTCAGGTTGAGACCCTTCTTCAGACTTAAAGTCACAGGGAAGGAAAATGAGAGATATAGACGATGATACAGAGAGAAGTAGAAGAAATGAATGAAAGATATGCAAAAAAAATAACAATGATAAAGGAAAAAACAGGCCATTGTTGGCTGTAGCTGGGTGAGAACGAAAAGCTGGTGTGACTAGGCTGTGGGAGGGATAGAGAGAGGGAAGGGTACACAAAAAGCTGGAGAAACTCAGCGGGTGCAGCAGCATCTAAGGAACGAAGGAGATAGGCCTATCTCCGCCTATCTCCTTCGCTCCTTAGATGCTGCTGCACCCGCTGAGTTTCTCCAGCTTTTTGTGTAACCCTCGATTCTCCAGCATCTGCAGTTCCTTCTTTAACATAGAGAGAGGGAATGCTGGGGCTACTTGAAGTGAGAGAAGCCACTGGGCTGCAAGCTGCCCAAGCGAAATATGAGATGCTGTTCCTCCAATTTACATTTGGCCTCACTCTGACAGTGGAGGAGATCCAGGACAGAAAGATCAGTGTGGGAATGGGAAGGAGAATTGAAGTGTTTCGCAACCGGGAGATCAGGAAGGTCCAGGCAGACCGATCAAAGGTGTTCAATGAAATGTCAAGTCAACTTTATTTGTCACATACACATACAAGATGTGCAGTGAAATGAAAGTGGCAATGCCTGAGGATTGTGCAAAAACTACAGAACAACTGAACTGAACCAGTATTTCCATTTTAGAAAAATAAAAAGACACAACACAACAGTATTTACGCCCTGGTGAGATCGGCGTTTCCAGTCCTGACGGCCTGTGGGAAGAAACTCCGTCTCATCCTCTCTGTTTTCACAGCATGACAGCGGAGGCGCTTGCCTGACCGTAGCAGCTGGAACAGTCCGTTGCGGGGGGGGGGGGGGGGGGGGGGGCGTCCCCCCATAATGTTGCTGGCTCTGGATCTGCACCTCCTGGTGTATAGGTCCTGCAGAGGAGGGGGGGGGGGAAGGAGTGTGGTTTCCACTGTGCGTTTGGCGGAACGCACTACTCTCTGCAGAGGCTTTCTGTCCTGGGCAGAGCCGTTCCCAAACCAGATTGTGATGTTACCGGACAAGATGCTTTCTACAGCCCAGAGTAAAAGGACTGAAGGATCCTCAGAGAGACTGAAGAGAGTGGTAAAGGCGCTGCCTTGCCTTCCTGATCGGCCAGCCTAGGATTGGTCTCGCCAATGTGTATGAGTCCACATCTTGAACAGCGGATCCAGTAGCTGAGATTGGAGGAGGTGCAAGTGAACCTCTGTCTAACCGGAAAGAACTGTCGGGTCTGTGGACAGAGTCCAGGGAGGAGGTACATCTTCAACATGGTCTTGCTACACAATTTAAAACCTTGTGCCAATTAACTTGTCTGCACATGGTGTCAATGGTGGGTAGATGAGGCCTATAGGAATGATACACGGGTAGGAAAGATTTTGAGGGATGTGGACTGATGGGACCAGTATAGAAACATAGAAATTAGGTGCAGGAGTAGGCCATTCAGCCCTTCGAGCCTGCACCGCCATTCAATATGATCATGGCTGATCATCCAACTCGGTATCCTGTACCTGCCTTCTCTCCATACCCTCTGATCCCTTTAGCCACAAGGGCCACATCTAACTCCCTCTTAAATATAGCCAATGAACTGGCCTCAACTACCCTCTGTGGCAGAGAGTTCCAGAGACCCACCACTCTCTGTGTGAAAAAAGTCCTTCTCATCTCAGTCCTAAAGGATTTCCCCCTTATCCTTAAGCTGTGACCCCTTGTCCTGGACCTCCCCAATGGATGAGGGCAACTTGGTTGTCATGGGCAGGTTGGGCCGAAGGGCCTTTTTCTGTGCTAAATGATTGTGGATTGTCACCTTGTCATGGTGGAGAAGCTTGTGGTCATGAGAGCGATGCCGTCTGGAGCGATGCTCCTGGTAGGACCAACCATGGCAGTAAGGGGTGAGGTTTCTGACAAACAGCGATCCAACCAAGACCTCAACGGTGGAACAGGCGGAGGACGATGGCTGATGTTAGTGGATCGTCACAACAGCTGGGAAGGCGGATGAAGGCTGCAGCAGAAAAGGGTCTCCGGTCATCTTGGACTCCATGCCACTGGATCCTGACCCAGATCTGTCAAGAACCGTGGGGTGGCTGTCTGTGCACCAGTCTCCCCACGTTAAACAAAGTCACGCACAGGCGTCCTCCAACCCCGGAGACAGCCATGGTGAGTCATGACCGAAGAGGGTCGAAGAAGATTGTGGCTGGAGATGGAGGTAACTGCGGATGCTAGAATGTTAAACAGAATCAAGGATCTCGGGACGGGGGTGAGGGGGGTCAGGCAGCATCTGTAGAGGCAATGGACAGATTTCCACAGTTTGCAGAAGGGTCCTGAGCCAGAATGTCATCTGTTCATTCCCTTCACAGATGCTCCCTGCCCCGCTGAGTTACCCCAGCAATTGGTGTGCTAGGGTTTAGTGGCTGTCTTTCTATTTCTTGATGAGTACGGGTATCAGGTTAACATAGAAACATAGAAAATAGGTGCAGGAGGAGGCCATTTGGCCCTTCGAGCCAGCACCGCCATTCATTGTGATCATGGCTGATCGTCCGCTATCAATAACCCGTGCCTGCCTTCTCCCCATATCCCTTGACTCCACTTGCCCCTAGAGCTCTATCTAACTCTCTCTTAAATCCATCCAGTGATTTGGCCTCCACTGCCCTCTGTGGCAGGGAATTCCACAAATTCACAACTCTGGGTTAAAAAGTTTTTTCTCACCTCAGTCTTAAATGACTTCCCGTTTATTCTAAGACTGTGGCTACTTATGGGGAGAAGGCAGGAGAATGGTGTTAGGATGGAGAGATAGATCAGCCATGATAGAATGGCGGAGTAGAGACGATGGGCAAATTCACTCCTTTCACTCCTGACCTACATCGGTGAGACCAAGCGGAGGCTGGGCGATCATTTTGCCGAACACCTCCGCTCGGTCCGCAATAACCAACCCGACCTCCCGGTGGCTCAGCACTTCAACTCCCCCTCCCATTCCGTATCCGACCTCTCGGTACTGGGCCTCCACGGCCAGAGTGAGCAACACTGCAAGTTGGAGGAACAGCACCTCATATTCCGCTTGGGGAGTCTGCATCCTCTGGGCTTAAACATTGAATTTTCTCAATTCTGTTAACCCAGGCTGCCTCCTCCCCTTCCCACCTCTCCCTCAGCCCTCGGGCCCTGGCATTCCTTCTCTCTCTATCTCTCCCCCACCCAAGTCGCACTAGCTTCTCATTTTCACACTACAAACAGCTTACAATGGACTGTTTCCTTTATCATCGATACTTTTTTGCATATCTTTCATTGTTCTTTATCTCTCCACATCACCGTCTATATCTCTCGTTTCCCTGATCCCTGACCAGTCTGAAGAAGGGTCTCGACCCGAAACGTCGCCTATCTCCTTCGCTCCTTAGATGCTGCTGCACCCGCTGAGTTTCTCCAGCTTTTTGTGTAACTCTCACTCCTATCACTTATGATCTTCTGTGAGCGTTTACATCTGTTAAGTGGATATGTAGACGATAGGTGCAGGAGTAGGCCATTCAGCCCTTTGTGCCAGCACCGCCATTCAATGTGATCATGGCTGATCATCCACAATCAGTACCCCATTCCTGCCTTCTCCCCATATCCCCTGACTCCACTATCTTTTAGAGCTCTCTTTTGAAAGCATCCAGAGAACCTGCCTCCACTGCCCTCTGAGGCAGAGAATTCCACACTCACCACTCTCTGAAAAAAATGTTTCCTCGTCTCCGTTCTAAATGGCTTATCCCTTATTCTTAAACTGTGGCCCCTGGTTCTGGACTCCCCCAACATCGGGAACATGTTTCCTGCCTCTAGCGTGTCCAAACCCTTAATCATCTTATATGTTTCAATAAGATCCCCTCATCCTTCGAAACTCCAGAGTGTACAAGCCCAGCCGCTCCATGCTCTCAGCATATGGCAATCCCAGGAATTAACCTTGTAAACCTACGCTGCACTCCCTCAATAGCAAGAATGTCCTTCCTCAAATTAGGGGTTGCAGAGTTGGATTCTACACTAGCCTTACAGAGGGTCACCACCTCTACCAGGGTCCCTGCTAACAGCCTGGAAGGTTGATTATGATTGAAGGCTGTCTCTTTGCAACTACTAAATAATTTGCAAATAATTGCAAATATTAAATTGCAATTAAAAGTTCGCCAAGCTATTTTGTGAGATGTGGAGCTGATTGAGGTTTTGTGGCTTCTCTTTAAGGGGAATGGAGCACTCGTCAGATCATAAGATCATGTGATAGGAGTAGAATTAGGCCATTCGGCCCATCAAGTCTACTCCGCCATTCAATCATGGCTGATCTATCTCTCCCTCCTAACCCCATTCACCTGCCTTCTCCCCACAACTGAGAAGTAAGTACGTTTATTGGCCAAGTATTCACATACAAGGAATTTGCCTTTGTGCTCCGCCCACAAATAACATCATGAAACATAGAAAATAGGTGCAGGAGTAGGCCATTCGGCCCTTCGAGCCTGCACCACCATTCAATATGATCATGGCTGATCATCCAACTCAGTATCCTGTACTTGCCTTCTCTCCATACCTTTAGCCACAAGGGCTACATCTAACCCTCTTAAATATAGCCAATGAACTGGCCTCAACTACCCTCTGTGGCAGAGAATTCCACAGATTCACCACTCTCTGTGTGAAAAAGTGTGTCTCTCAGTCCGGATGACATACAGTGACAGTTACGAATGATTCAGAAACACTAAACATTAACAATAAAACATTAATGATAAAACACCATTGATCAAGCACGTGAACCAACAAAATACCAGATCAAAGGGAGGCTACAGATTTTTGGCTGTTGAGTAGAACTACTTTTCGTGGATAAAAACTGTTTTTATGTCTGGCTGTGGCAGCTTTGACAGTCCGGAGTCGCCTTCCAGAGGGAAGTGATTCAAAGAGTTTGTGGCCAGGGTGAGAGGGGTCAGAGATGATCTTGCCCGCTCGCTTCCTGGCCCTTGCAGTGTACAGTTCATCAATGGAGGGAAGGTTGCAGCCAATAACCTTCTCTGCTGATCGGACAATTCGCTGCAGCCTCCGGGTGTCGTGCTTGGTGGCTGAGCCAAACCAGACCATGATGGAGAAGGTGAGGACAGACTCTATGATGGCCGTGTAAGATTGGACCATCATTGCCTGTGGCAGATTGTGCTTCCTCAGCTGCCGCAGGAAGTACATCCTCTGTTGTGCCTTTTTGACTGTGGAGTCGATGGCGGCCCCCCACTTAAGGTCCTTGGAGATGATGGTTCCCAGGAACTTAAAAGACTCCACAGATGTGACTGTGGTGTTGTTGATGGTGAGTGGGGTGAGGGGAGGGGGAGCTCTCCTAAAGTCTACAATCAACACCACTGTCTTAAGAGCATTGAGCTCCAGTCAATAGTCAGATTTATTCGTCACATACACAATACAGGGCAGTGAAATGAATTTGCCAGCAGCGGTACTATAAAAAAGAGCACACAATACACAATAAAAAATCACTGTGGTGGAAGGCACAAAGTTTAGTCAGTCCTCCATTTTTCCCCGTGGTCGGGACCATAAACCTCTGCTGTTGCCGCTGCGGGCGGCCAGATGCACAGGCAAGGTAAGTCCCGAATCGGTGCTTCCCTACTGGAGACCGCGGCTTGAAGATGACGTAGGTCACCGGCCGGCGGTCAGAGCTCTTCTCCAGGGAATCCCGCTCCGGATGGTAAGTAAGTAAGTCCCCGCTGCTAGTAGCACCGCAGACTGATGCTTCAAGTTGTTGTAGGCCGGCGGTCAGAGCTCTTCTCCAGGGATCCCCGTCGAGGGATCCCGCTCCGCATGGTACCCGCTGCACCTGCGGTTAGAAGCACCGCAGACCGGTGCGTCAAGGTGATGTAGGCCACGGGCCGGTGGTCGGAGCTCTTCTCCTCCAGAGTCCCCAACGAGGGATCCCAGGCTTCGACGCCACGCCAGCTAGAATCTGCGCAGACTTCAGGCTGCCGCGGGCCAGCGATTGGAGCACTCCTTTCTGGAGATCCCCGGCGGGGGCCCGCCCGCTCTTCGATGACAAGTCCACGCTGTGGCTTCCAGGGCCCGTCTCTGGGAAAGGCCGCACCGGTCCTTGGTGTTAGGCCGCAAGGGAGGCGACATGGAAAAAGTTGTCTCTCCATGGAGGAGGCGACCGAAAGCGGTTTCCCCCTTACCCCCCCCCCCACCCCCCTCACCACCCCACACACAAGACACAATGAGAGACATGAAAACAAACATTTGGACATACTACAAAAACTAAAAAGTAGACTACACACGCCATCTCACAGCGCCCACACCGACCTCTAGGTTGTTGCGATGGCACCAGGACGCCAGCTGGGACACTTCCTGTCTGTAGGTCACCTGTGCTAATCAAGAATCTATCTCTGCCTTTAAAATATCTACTGACTTGGCCTCCACAGTCTTCAAAGTGGCAAAGAATTCCAGATTCACCGCCACTCTCTTTTCTACATGTTTCATCAGCAGTCACTCGAAACGAGTATGACTGTCCTCTCCTCTCCATGGGGTCATCTACTTGTGGGTCTGCAGATGTCTGTAGAGGCCGATCCGCGATCCACACACATTGGTGCAACGTGGGTAGTGGAGACTGGCGGTGGTTTGGTAGTTGTCGAGCTCCCTTCTCTCTCTCCTTACGGTGCTGTTGCTTTGCCTCTGCGACACGGCGTAGTTCCATTTCGTGACGTGCAGCTCCTTCCTGCATGGATTTCCTCCAGGAGTGCCTGTCCAGTGCAATGTGCTCCCAGTTGCTGGATGTGATGTGGAATGTCTTCAGACTGTTCTTGATGTCCTTGACGCGTTTCTTTGTCCCACTAAGGGCTCGCAGACCTTCCTTCAATTGAGAGTACAGGATCTGTTTAGGGAGACGTGTGTTGTACATGCGGATGACATGGCCAGTCCATCGAAGTTGGTGCTGCATTAATGTGCTGGTGATGCTGGTCATGTTGGCTTCCTCCAGAATGCTGATGTTGGTGCCTTTGTCCTGGTGGCTGACCCCAATGGAGCGTCACAACGGCTGGGAAGGCGGATGAAGGCTGCAGCAGAAAAGGGTCTCCGTTCGTCTTGGACTCCATGCCACTGGATCCTGACCCAGATCTGTCAAGGACTGTGGGGTGGCCGTCTGTGCACCAGTCTCCCCACGTTAAACAAAGTCACACACAGGCGTCCTCCAATCCTGGAGACCCCCATGGCCAGCCATGACCGAAGGGGGCCGAATGAAGAAGGTGCGTCTGTCCTCCCAGCTGATCCTCAGAATCTTTCATAAGGATCTTTGATGATATTGTTCCAGGGCTCTCAGGTGCCTGCTGTAGGTGGTCCATGACTCGGCTCCGTACAACATATGTTTATCTAGTATGTGATGAGCTGTTTGAAAGTTCTGCCCTTTCAAACAGTACGGTTCTCCTTCAATATGATCCTTGAGTTCCTGCCCATTCCTATGGTTGTTCTTCCCAGCCTTGAAATTCCATTAGAAAATGACAGAGGGCGAGTGGATGTGCCGACTTGCGGAGGAAAATTAATTCCCGGGATGGCGGGACTGTCATATGCTGAGAGAATGGAGCGCCTGGGCTTGTATACTCTGAGTTTAGAAGAATGAGAGGGGATCTTATTGAAACATATCAGATTAGTAAAGGTTTGGACACGCTAGAGGCAGGAAACATGTTCCCGTTGTCGAGAGAGCTAGATAGGGCTCTTAAAAGCTCTATAGGAGCAGGGAGGTTCTACTTCAGTTGTATAGGGTCTTGGTGAGACCACACCTGGAGTATTGCGTACAGTTCTGGTCTCCAAATCTGAGGAAGGACATTATTGCCATAGAGGGAGTGCAGAGAAGGTTCACCAGACTGATTCCTGGGATGTCAGGACTGTCTTATGAAGAAAGACTTGATAGACTCGGTTTAAACTCTCTAGAATTTAGGAGATTGAGAGGGGATCTTATAGAAACGTACAAAATTCTTAAGGGGTTGGACAGGCTAGATGCAGGAAGATTGTTCACGATGTTGGGGAGGTCCAGGACAAGGGCTTAAGGATAAGGGGGAGATCCTTTAGGACCGAGATGAATGTCCTTTTCACAGATGAAGGTCCTGTGAAAAGGACTTTTTTTCACACAGAGAGTGGTGAATCTCTGGAACTCTCTGCCACAGAGGGTAGTTGAGGCCAGTTCATTGGCTATATTTAAGAGGGAGTTAGATGTGGCCCATGTGGCTAAAGGGATCAAAGGGTATGGAGAGAAGGCAGGTACGGGATACTGAGTTGGATGATCAGCCATGATCATATTGAATAGCGGTGCAGGCTCGAAGGGCCGAATGGCCTACTCCTGCACCTAATTTCTATTTCTAAAATAGCGGAGTCAGGGGATATGCGGAGAAGGCCGGAACGGGGTACTGATTGGGGTTGATCAGCCACGATCACATTGACGGGCGGGCCTTCTCCTGCACCTATTGTCTATTGTCTAAAACGTACGGTAAACTACTGCCAAGTCCCTTTTACAACAAAGACATGATATCGCAGAATGTCCCGTATATATCTAAAAGAAACCATTAACATTATGAAGAAGGGTCTCGCCTGAAACGTCACCTATTCCTTCTCTCCATAGATGCTGCCTCACCCGCTGAGTTTCTGCAGCATTTTTGTCTACCTTCAACATTATGCTGTCAGCTAAGGAGGATAAAGAAGCTCAACTGGACAGAAATTTAGAGCCTTTTTAAAAATGTTTTTGCATTCTTTGAATTTGCCACCTGCAGATGATAATGTGGTAACGGAAAGAAGGCAGCCACTTCCTGCTCACCACAAGGCCTGCAAACAGCAGTGTCAGTGCGCTTCTGGTTTTGTTTGGACACACTTTCCTTGCTGAGGATATATTATAGACAATAGGTGCAGGAGGAGGCCGTTCGGCCCTTCGAGCCAGCACCGCCATTCAATGTGATCATGGCTGATCATCCCCAATCAGTACCCCGTTCCTGCCTTATCTCCATATCCCCTAACTCTGCCTTCTTTAAGAGCCCTATCTAGCTCTCTCCTGAAAGTATTCAGAAAACCAGCCTCCACCGCCCTCTGAGGCAGAGAATTCCACAGACTCACAACTCTCTGTGTTTTCTCATCTCCGTTCGAAATGGCTTACCCCTTATTCTTAAACTGGCCCCTGGTTCTGGACTCCCCCAACATCGGGAGCATGTTTCCTGCCTCTGGTGTGTCCAAACCCTTAATAATCTTATATGTTTCAATAAGATCCTCTCTCATCCTTCTCAACTCCACAGTATACAAGCTCAGCCGCTCCATTCTCTCAGCATATGACAGTCCTGCCATCCCGGGAATTAATAAGAATTAATAAGATTTAAGGTTTCAATAAGATCCCCTCTCATCCTTCAATAGGATCGCCTCTCATTCTACAAGGCCAGCCACTCCATTCTCTCAGCATATGACAGTCCCGCCATCCCATATTGTGGGGAGGGCTTTGGTTTAGACATCTTAGCTAACAGCAAATGGTGTCACTCAAAGTGCAACACTCCTTCAGTATGAATAGCAAAGTGTTAACCCACATAATATGGTTTAAATGTGTAGGAAGGAACTGATTTAAACCGAAGATAGACCTAAAATGCTGGAGTAACTCAGCGGGTCAGACTGCATCTCTGGAGAGAAGGAATAGGTGACGTTTTGGGTCCAGGCCCTTCTTCAGACTGAGACCCAGGCTGAGTGGAGCGGACAGAATGCGTAGGAAGGAATTGCAGATGCTGGTTTACACCGAAGATAGGCACAAAATGCTGGAGTAACTCAAAGGGAGAGACAGCGTCTCTGGATAGAAGGTTACACAAAAGGCTGGAGAAACTCAGCGGGTGCAGCAGCATCTAAGGAGCGAAGGAGATAGGCGACATTTCGGGTTGAGACCCTTCTTCAGACTGGTCAGGGATCAGGGAAACGAGAGATATAGACGGTGATGTGGAGAGATAAAGAACAATGAATGAAAGATATGCAAAAAAGTATTGGTGATAAAGGAAACAGGACATTGTAAGCTGTTTGTGGTGTGAAAATGAGAAGCTAGTGCGACTGGGGTGGGGGGGGGGGGCGGGGAGATGGAGAAGGAATGTCAGGGCCCGAGGGCTGAGGGAGAGGTGGGGAGGGGAGGGGGCAGTCTGGGTTAACAAAATTGAGAAAATTCAATGTTTAAGCCCAGAGGATGCAGACTCCCCAAGCGGAATATGAGGTGCTGTTCCTCCAACTTGCGGTGTTGCTCACTCTGGCCGTGTAGGAGGCCCAGGACCGAGAGGTCGGATACGGAGTGGGAGGGGGAGTTGAAGTGCTGAGCCACCGGGAGGTCGGGTTGGTTATTGCGGACCGAGCGGAGGTGTTCGGCGAAACGATCGCCCAGCCTCTGCTTGGTCTCACCGATGTAGATCAGCTGGCATCTGGAGCAACGGATGCAGTAGATGAGGTTGGAGGAGGTGCAGGTGAACCTCTGTCGGACTTGGAATGACTGCTTGGGTCCCTGAAAGGAGTGGATGGGGGAGGTGAAGGGACAAGTGTAGCATCTCTTGCGGTTGCAAGGGAAAGTGCCCGGGGAAGGAGTGGAGTGGGAGGGAAGGGAAGAATTCACAAGGGAGTTGCGGAGGGAGCAGTCTTTGTGGAAGGCAGACAGGGGGGGATCTGGGAAGATGTGGCGAGTGGAGGGGTCACGTTGGAGGTGGCGAAACTGGCGGAGGACTATGTTGTATGCGCTGGCTGGTGGGGTGAAAGGTGAGGACCAGGGGGACTCGGCCCTTGTTGTGAGTGGGGGAATGGGGAATGTCTACTCCACTGCGATATCTCCTCAAGGTATGCCTACTTTGAAGAAGTTCTCCTCCTCCCTACGAAGACAGTTTACCCGAAACGTCGCCTATCTCCTTCGCTCCTTAGATGCTGCTGCACCCGCTGAGTTTCTCCAGCTTTTTGTGTAACCCTCGATTCTCCAGCATCTGCAGTTCCTTCTTTAACTCTCTGGATAGAAGGAATGAGTGATGTTTCGGGTTGAGACCCTTCAGACGTCTACCTTCGATTTTTCCAGCATTTGCAGTTCTTTCTTAAACATGAAATTATACATTAAAATATATTTTCTATGAAAACCAACAATTAAGCACAAAAAATGCCAAGTTGAGGTAAAGTATGGAGCAGGTGTTTTCAATATGTAGACTATATAAGCCACAAACAGATCACAGAGAAAATGGGTTTATGAAGGAACTGCAGATGCTGGAAAATCGAAGGTAGACAAAAATGCTGGAGAAACTCAGCGGGTGAGGCAGCATCTATGGAGCAAAGGAAATAGGCGACGTTTCGGGCCGAAACCCTTCTTCAGATAGGTCAGGTCAGGGTTTTCACCACAAAATCATTTGCGATAAAGAATTGGCAATAAACATTACCTCAGGAGATGGCCTCATGATAGTACTGTTAAATCCTCTACCATCAGGGGACCATCAGGAAACCACTGTTGAGTAGAAACCACCCTCGAGCCACATTATTAAACTCAGATGTAAACACAAGGAACTGTAGATGCTGTTTTACCAGACGAAGACACAAAGTGCTGGAGTAACCTCATCTGGCATCATCTCAAGACAAGAACAGTGTTCTCCAGAGATGCTGCCTGACCTGCTGACTTAGTCCAGCATTTGTCATAGAGTCATACAGCATGGAAGCAAACCCTTTGGCCCAACTTTCACACACTGGCCAACGTGTCTCATCTACACTAGTCCCACCTGCCTGAGTTTGGCCCATATCCCTCCAAACCTATCCATGTATAGACAATATGTGCAGGAGTAGGCCATTTGGCCCCTTGTGCCAGCACATTCAATGTGATCATGGCTGATTATCCACAATCTGTACCCCATTCCTGCTTTCTCCCCATATCCCTCGACTTCACTACCTATAAGAGCTCAGTCTAGCTCCCTCTTGAAAACATCCAGAGAACCAGCCTCCATGGCAGAGAATTCCACAGACTCACAACTCTCTGTGTGAGCTGGGAACATTTTTACTGCCTCTAGCGTGTCCAAACCCTTAATAATCTTTTATGTTTCAATAAGATCCCCTCTCATCCTTCTAAATTCCAGAGTATACAAGCACAGCCGCTCCATTCTATCAACATATGACAGTCCCACCATCCTGGGAATTAACCTTGTGAACCTACGCTGCACTCCCTCAATAGCAAGAATGTCCTTCCTCAAATTTGGAGACCAAAACTGTACACAATACTCCAGGTGTGGTCTCACTAGGGCCCTGTACAACTGTAGAAGCCCCTCTTTGCTCCTCTACTCAACTCCTCTTGTTCTGAAGGCCAATATGCTATTCGCTTTCTTCACTGATGCTGTACCTGCATGCTTACTTTCATTGAACAAGGACATCAAGATCTTGTTGTACTTCCCCTTTTCCCAACTTGACACCATTCAGATAATAATCTGCCTTTTGCTGCTTTTGCCACCAAAGTGGATAACCTCACATTTATTCACATTAAACTGCATCTGCCCACTCACCCAACTGTCCAAGTCATCCTGCATCCTCATAGCATCCTCCTCACAGTTCACACTGCCACCCAGCTTTGTGTCATCTGCAAATTTGCTAATGTTACTTTTAATCCCATCATCTAAATCATGAATGTATTTTGTAAATAGCTGCCGTCTCAGCACCAAGCCTTGCGGTACCCCACTAGTCACTGCCTGCCATTCTTAAGGACCCGTTAATCCCAATTCTTTGTTTCCTGTCTGCCAACCAATTTTCTATCCATGTCAGCACTCTACCCCAATACCACGTGCCCTAATGTTGCCCACTAATGTGGGACCTTATTAAATGCTTTCTGAAAGTCCAGGTACACTACATCCACTGGCTCTGCCTTGTCCATTTTCCTAGTTACATCCTCAAAAATGTCCTTCTCTTCACAGATGCTGTCTGACCCGCTGATATCCCAAGGGATTTGGAGAAAAAGCCGGAACAGGGTACATTTTCTGGATGATCAGCCATGATCATATTGTATGGTGGTGCTGGCTCAAAGGGCCAAATGTCCTACTCCTGCACCGACTGTCTATGTTTCTATATGTAGGAAAGAACTGCAGATGCTGGTTTAAATTGAAGATAGACACAAAATGCTGTAGTAACTCAGCAGGACTGGCAGCATATCTGGAGAGAAGGAATGGGTGACATTTCAGGTCGAGACCCTTCTTCAGACTATGTTTTCAAGAGAGAGTTAGATATAGCTCTTAGGGCTAAAGGAATCAAGGGATATGGGGAGAAAGCAGAAACGGGGTGCTGGTTTTTGATGATCAGCCAAGGTTGCGTACTCTCTCCTCTCTCTACACCAACGACTGCACCTCCACAGACACCTCTGTCAAGCTTCTCAAGTTTGCGGACGACACAACCCTGATTGGACTGATCCGGGGTGGGGAGGAATCTGCCTATAGACAGGAAGTGTCACAGCTGGCGTCCTGGTGCCATCGTAACAACCTGGAGCTCAATGCTCTTAAGACGGTGGAACTGATTGTAGACTTTAGGAGAGCTCCCCCTCCCCTCACCCCACTCACCATCAACGACACCACAGTCACATCTGTGGAGTCTTTTAAGTTCCTGGGAACCATCATCTCCAAGGACCTTAAATCGGAGGCCACCATCGACCACAGTCAAGAAGGCACAACAGAGGATGTACTTCCTGCGGCAGCTGAGGAAACACAATCTGCCACAGGCAATGATGGTCCAATTCTATCGGCCATCGTAGAGTCTGTTCTCACCTTCTCCATCATGGTCTGGTTTGGCTCAGCCACCAAGCACGACACCTGGAGGCTGCAGCGAATCGTCCGATCAGCAGAGAAGGTTATTGGCTGCAACCTTCCCTCCATTGACGAACTGTACACTGCAAGGACCAGGAAGCGAGCGGGCAAGATCATCTCTGACCTCTCTCACCCTGGCCACAAACTCTTTGAATCACTTCCCTCTGGAAGGCGACTCCGGACTGTCAAAGCTGCCACAGCCAGACATAAAAACAGCTTTTTTCTACGAGTAGTAGATTTACTCAATAAGCAACAATCTGTAGCCTCCTTTTGCTCTGGTATTTTATTTCATTCTTCACTTGTTTAAATTATAATGTTTTATTTTTAATTGTCTACTGTATATCGTGTTGTTACTTGTGAGCAAAGCACCAGGGCAAATTCCTTGTATGTATACATATTTGGCTATAAAATGTATTCAATTCAATTCAGTTCATGTGGAATGGCGGGTGCTGGGGCGATGGGCCAAATGACCTACTCCTGCACCTATGTTTCTAGGTATAGGAAAGAACTGCAGATGTTGGTTTAAGTCGATGGTAGACACAAAATGTTGGAGTTAATCAGCGACACAGGCATCATCTCTGGAGAGAAGGAATGGGTGACGTTTCGGGACTGATGTCGGGAGGGGGTGGGACAAAGATAGAATGTAGTTGAGGACAGCAAGACTGGTGGGAGAACTGGGAAGGAGGAGGGGATGGAGAGAGAGGGGATGCTAGGGCTATTGAAGTTAGAGAAGTCAATGTTCATACCGCTGGGGTGTAAACTATCCATGTGAAATATGCGTTGTAGTTCCTCCAATTTGGGCTGGGCCTCACTTTGACAGTGGAGGAGGCCCAGGGTAGAAAGATCAGAATGGGAGTGGGAGTTGAAGTGCTGAGCCACCGGAAGATCAGGTAGGTTTAGACGAACTGAGCAGAGGTGTTCAACGAAACAATCGCCGAGCCTGCGCTTGGTCTCGCCAATGTAGAGAAGTTGACACCTGGATTACACAAAATGCTGCAGAAACTCAGCGGGTGCAGCAGCATCTATGGAGCGAAGGAGATGGGCAAAGTTTCGGGCCGAAACCCTGCTTCAGACTGATGGGGGGTGGGGGGAGGCGGGGGGGAAGAGAGGAAAAAGGAGGAGGAGTCTGAGGGCTGAGGGAGAGGTAGGAAGGGGAGGAGAGAACAAGGGTTAACAGAATTGAGAGAATTCGATGTTCATGCCAAGAGGATGCAGACTCCCCAAGCGGAATATTAGGTGCTGTTCCTCCAATTTGCAGTTTTGCTCACTCTGGCCGTAGAGGAGGCCCAGAACAGAGAGGTCGGATACGGAATGGGAGGGGAGTTGAAGTGCTGAGCCACCGGGAGGTCGGGTTGGTTAATGCGGACCAAGCGTAGGTGTTCGGCGAAACGATCGCCAAGCCTCCACTTGGTCTCACCAATATAGATCAGCTGACATCTAGAGCAGCGGATGCAATAGATGAGGTTGACACCTGGAACAGCGGATACAGTAGCAATGTTACAAAATTTTGAGATTTTAAAAATCAAGTCTGCAATTTATCCCATCAGATAAAGCATAAAAATAAGTTTAATTTGACACCTAATTCACTTTCATATCTTCAGTATTAAGAAAGTTATGACCATTTTCATACTAGGAAATTAGCATCTTGTTCCCCATTGCCTTTCAATTGACTTAACTCAAAAGCTGTGATCTAGAACAGTTAAAAGCCCATAACTTTCTTAAAAATTAAGAGAACTCAATGAAATTTTCAGTTATTATAGATTGAAGCATTCTGAAACAAATATGAAACAATCTTACTTGGATGACCTGAAATTAAAGCATATAATTAGTTAGTTATCTAATTGTAGCTAATTACAAAATTCAATGAGTAGATCCAAACACCTATCCATTTCTTAAGAAAAGATAAACTTTTTTTAAATTGCCTAAGTGTCCAAATAACATTCACACAATAATCCACAATATAACATAATTTTTAAATATTTTCATGAATTTCTAGGCCAAATGGAAGGAATTTAGTGTTTAATGCCTGTAAATTAATGGCCATTTAAATCAACTAGCGAGTGGGTTTTAGTGGAATGCGGTGGATTGGAACGTTGCGGTTTGCGGTGAAGTCGGGAGGAAAAATACTGTTGGTTCATACATTTTTTTGGACCCCTTTTCGCAACATGGAAATGTGATTAAAGCCTCCCTAAAAACCAACTTTTAATATAAAAATAAACTGTGTACCTTTTTTTCTCCCCTACACAAAATCCTTCCCGTTGTCGGCGCTCACGGCTTTTGAAGATGATTTTTAAATTACTCTAGTTAATAAATAATCTAGCGTAATTTAAAAATACCTTCATTCATGAAATGTCGGAGCGATTTTTCTTCCGCAATGAAATCGCCCGACATGGATCGATTTTCCCAGTCTGCAGAAAAACGGCACTTTAAGCCCGCCCCCCTCTGAAAGGCGCCAAAGTCACGCACACGGGGAGCGGCAGAACTGCAGTGCTGTTCAAGGTAAGTTTCGTAACATACCAAGATACAGTAGATGAGGTTGGAGGTGAACCTCTGCCTCACCTGGAAAGACTGTCGGGGTCCATGGATGGGGTCTATATGTATGTTTGTATGAGTTACTCCAGCACTGTGTGTGTGTCCACCTCTGACTTTGTCCAAGTGGGGTCAAGGAAAGAGCGTTGACGTCACGGCCCTGTTTCCACCGATCTTTCCACCACCACGCACAAGAAGCGACATAAAAACATAGACAAGACAACACAGACACCATTGGAGAAGTGTGTTCACCTCTGGCTGAACAACTTCTAATCTTGTGTGAGATATAGCTTGTGCTCACAATCACTTCTCAGAGACTAAATCATCGAAACAAGAAATGCTTTTTATTTATTTGCGAATCTGCAGAATTCGGGTGCCTCTCCAAATTGAGACACACCAAAGTCAGAACAGTAAAGCCCCTTTATACACACAATTCTGCTGGCATAACCTCCCCTTCTGGCTCTTCCCAATCAGAGCACAGAGGTGCACAGTCTATGGGTACATCCCCCAGTACCTCCCACATCATACATAGCATGTTCATGATAATGAGCAATTTCTCGACTAGGGGCGTATCACCAATATTCATTTATTGCATTAAGCATGCCCAGTTGCAATTGACCTGGCCTAGTTTTCTCACCTCCAACTGACCCATCTCAGTTTTTTTATATCTGAACTAAAGCTAGTCTCTACTGACAAGGGCCCCTTTCATCCCTAGTCTCTACTGACAAGGGTCCCATCTATTATCCTCCTTCTACGCTACACTATGCAATCCATCCTCACCCAAGGGCAGTTCTGATAAACCCACTCCCAGCTATGTCAACATCCTCTCCCTGCCTGGCCTCTATCGGTTAGAATCCTGTTTACAAGTTAGAATCTTCTCCTGAATCCTTACAATAGTGGGGTTTAATCACTTCATCCCTCACACTTGTGTGTGGACTCGATAAGAAGAAGACTTTGTCCAAGTTGCCCCCTTCAGGAGCGTCACGTTGACGTTACGCAGCAGCTGACATCACGCAGCCGTCGACGTCATCCATTCGTTGACGTCACTCAGTCGATGACGTCACGCAGTCGATGACGTCACGCCGCCCGCCACGTCGCCCGCACACGTCACGCCGCCCCCGTGACCCGGCAGCAAGCTGGCGGCCGATTGGCCGGGACTCGCGCAACCAACGGGGCGCGGCGTTGTTGGTTACCAGGCTAAAGATGGCGGCGGTGTTGGAGGTGGAGGCGCCCAGGCCGCACGGGGACCATCGGCACGGCCGGGAGGCGGACGAGGACGAGCTGGTGAGCGCGGCGCCTGGCCGGCCTCTCTCTCTCTCTCTCTCGCCCGCGCTGGCAGCCACGGCCTTGGGTCCGGGCGGGCGGCCGGCGGGGACCCAGCTCCTTCCCCTCTCTTGCTGAAGCGGGGCCGGCTGCCACAGCGCCCCGGAGACTGGTCCCCCCCCCCCCCCCCCAACTACACCACCGTCCCTCGTCCTTCTCCCGCCCCCCGTCCGCGGAACCGGGCCGCGCTGGCACAGTCTCCCCCCTTCCCCGGAACCGTGGAGCCGGGTCTCCGCCCACTTACCGCACCCCCTCCCCCCACCCTGGGGAACCGGTCCTGCTGAAGCGGGGCCAGCTGCCACAGCGCCCCGGAGCCGCCTCCCCCTCCCCCTCCCTCCCCCCGTCCTTTCCCCCCCCCCCCCCCGTCCTTCTCTCTCCCCCCCCCCCATCCTTCTCCCCCCCCCCCGTCCTTCTCCCCCCCCCCCCCCCCCCGTCCCCGTCCCTGTCCCTGTCCCTCTCCCACCCCGGCGGAGCCAGACTCCCGTCCCCGGGCCCACGTACCTCACCCCTCCCCAACCCAGGGACCGGGCCCGCCCCTGAACCCCACCCCGGCTCGTTCTCCGCCCTCCTACCTCGGGGGAACCGGGGCTCCGCTCTCCAGTCACCCCCTCCTCGAGTCTTGATTGTCCGCCCTGGAGTCGGGTCTCCGATCTGACCCTCTCCCCCAAACCACCCATCACCGGCAGGGACCCCGCTCCCATTGCTGACCATCGCCGTCCCCGTACGCTCTCCTGGGGAACCCGGCTCCAGTCTGTGGCCCGAGCTGGCGGTGGGGAGTCTTGTTTCACTCATCTCTTCGAAAGAACCCCTGTTGAAGTTCCTAACCATGATTGTGTGGCATCACTTACCTCTTGCTCTTCAGCACCGCTCCTCGTCCTCCTGTAGCATTTTATGTCTTTTATAAATTGCTTGAGTTGTAGTCGTTAAAGAGAGGTTCCGACAGTGAGGTTGTTTTTGTCACATGTACCTGATTATGAAGTGGACCAATGACATT
This sequence comes from Raja brachyura, assembly GCA_963514005.1. The sequence continues at coordinate 1,159,030 of OY740786.1, forward strand.
CTTATTTTGTGTATGTTTATGATCATTGGAAACATGGAAAAAAAGTGCAGATGTAGGCCATTCGAGCCAGCACCGCCATTCAATATGATCATGACTGATCGTCCAAAATCAGTACCCCGTTCCTGCCTTCTCCCCATATCCCTTGATTCTGCCCTGAGAGCTAAATCTAGGTCTCTCTTGAAACCATCCAGTGAATTGGCCTCCACTGCCTTCTGTGGCAGACAATTCCACAGATTGACAATTCTCTGGGTGAAAAGATTTTTCCCCATCTCAGTCCTAAATGGCCGACTCCTTATTCTTAAAACGTGACCTCTGGTTCTGCACTCCCCCAACATGGGGAACATCTGACCTCTCTGTCCTGGGCCTCCTCCATTGTCAGAGTGAGGCCCAGCGCAAATTGGAGGGACAGCACCTCATATTTTGCTTGGGTAGTTTACACCCCAGCAGTATGAACATTGACTTCTCTAACTTCAGGTAGCCCTTGCTTTCTCTCTCCATCCCCTCCCCTTCCCAGTTCTCCCACCAGTCTTACGGTCTCCGACTACATTCTATCTCTGACCCGCCCCTCCCCTGACATCAGCCTGAAGAAGGGTCTCGGCATGAAAGATCACCCATTCCTTGTCTCCAAAGACGCTGCCTGTCCCGCTGAGGCACGCCAGCATTTTGTGTCTACAATGGGGACCATTTTTCCTACATCTAGCCTGTCATTAAATGCAACAATGGCAATAACGTATAATCAATTATTTGTTATTCTCAGTAAACTAGATAACGATAGTGTAAAAGTTCCACAGTGGATGGAGCTGCTGCCTTGCAGCGCCAAGGACACTGGTTTGATCAAGTGTGGAGTTTGCATGTTCTCCCTGTGACCTCATGGGTTTCCTACTGATGCTCTGGTTTCCTCCCACTGTCCATAGATGTGTGCGGGTTTGTAGGTCGATTGACCTGTGTAAATTGCCTCAACTGTGTAGGGAGTGGATGAGAAAGTGGGATAACATAGAACTAGTGTGAACGGGTGGTCGGCGTGGAGTCTGTGGGCTGAAGGGCCCGTTTCCATGCTGTATCCCTTTAACAAGAAATTAGTATGTAGAGCAAATATAGTAGTGCAAGGTCTGCTCTCAATCCTGGTGGTTATGGTTCTTAGACTTATTGTGACACCTTTATTGTGCCATCATTCACCCATATAGTTGATCAGTTTCAGTGGTTTAAACTCAAAATGAACTTCTAAATAGTGTCTTGCATTGGGTAGATTGAATTCCATTCAAGGTTTTCAGTGCATGTGACGGGGTGGAAGATTGCAACCTTCATGTGGTCCGCCCTGTTTTGACTAATGCAATCAACTCGACGTGCACAAACGGAAGAACAAGTTGTCTAACAACTTTAGGCTGTGCATGCCACACGAAAGAGGGAGAAGTGAATGTGACACTCCATCCAATACGATGGTAGCAGCAAGATAAGAGCATGGCCAGGGCGGCTTGGGTCTTTGATATTAGCTCCCTTCGATGGGTGGAGAAGTCAGTGCTTGTTATGGACTGGGGCTCAGTGCCAGCCACGATCTTAATAAAGGGAAAAGCTAATTAGTTTTCCTATTGTGTTAAAGAACGAACTGCAGATGCTGGAGAATCGAGGGTTACACAAAAAGCTGGAGAAACTCAGCTGCACCCTTAGTTTTCCTATTGTTCTCTGTTGTTAATCGTACTTGGTGATTTGCACCCGTGCTTCGGGCTAATTGCTCAACCATAAATCTTAGCCTAGTTGTAATTGTTGACGTAGTTGTCTCCGGATCAGAACGGTTTTAGTTTTAGAGATACAGCGTGGAAACAGGCCCTTCGGCCCACCGAGTCTGCACCAATCAGTGATCCCCACACATTAACACAAGCCAACACACACTAGGGACAATTTACACTTATACCACGTATACAAACCCAAGCCAATCAACCTACAAACCTGTACGGCTTTGGAGTGTGGGAGGAAACCGAAGGTCTCGGAGAAAACCCACACAGGTCACGGGGAGAACGTACAAACGCCGTACATACAGCACCGATGGTCGGGATGGAACCTGGGTCTTTGTCGCTGTCCCGTCCAAGGATGTGGATTGAGTGTGTTCAGTGGACTGGAGCCTAGTATCTAGAGTGGTAAAGGGCCTGTCACACTAGGCGATTTTTTTCGGCGACTGCCGGCATCATTGACTGACGCATCAGGTCACCGGAAAGTACGCGGCACGATGACGTATTGACGTGCGGTGTTTTCTCAAGTGACGCAACATTTTATTTGTCGCTGCTCGATTTTGGAATGTTCAAAATCTTTTGGCGACAATGATATGATGCCGGCAAAATCGCCAAGTGGGACAGGCCCTTAACGCACTAAAGCACTGTTCGAGTTAGTGTCATATTCACAGAGAGAGCACCTTGATTGAATTGATGCATCCATCTCAATCTCCCTAATGCACAGCACTATTTGGAAATTCATTTTGACCTTCGACCAGTGCCACTGAATCAGATCCACTGCATGTATGAATTGTGGTGCCTTGCAAAGGTGTCATTGATAAGCCTGATGATCATTGGCCTTGAATGAGTCACCTTGCTGGGTCACCTCAGAGGACTTTCAAGAGAAAACTAGATAGGGCTCTTCAAAATAGTAGAGTCAGGTGATATGGGGAGAAGGCAGGAACGGGGTACTGATTGGGGATGATCGGCCATGATCACATTGGATGGCGGTGCTGGCTCGAAGGGTCAAATGGCCTACTCCTGTACCTATTTTCTATTGACTGTTGAAAGTCTAGCACAGGTTGGTGAAGGACAGTTGATTTTTCTTTTCCTAAAAAATATCAGTGAACCATTTGAGTTTTTAACAACGGCCTACGAACCGCATTGTCATGCTTCAAGACACGCTTTTTGTTCCATATATTTATTTTTAATTAGATTACCTCAATTGCCATGTTAGAATTTAAACTATAATCCCCAGGTCTTCAGTCAAAGCCAATGGGTACTGGTCCAATGACTAATTAAATAAGGGGACACTGCTGAGCTCTGTGTGGGCAGTGTGAGCTGTATGTTACAAGTTGCCAACTCTTTCTGACCGTCTCAAAGGGCATTGTAAACAGTTAATCAATTTTATATAGTGATTGTTGCTCTGTAAGCAAAAATAGAGGCCCATAACATTCATTGACGGATGCCATAAATAGAACTTCAATTACTAACTGGTTTGATACATAGATAATGTTTGTCTATTTATGTGTAGGAAGGAACTCCAGATGCTGGTTTATACCAGACAGACACAAAATGCTGGAGTAACTCAGTGGGTCGGGCAGCATCTCTGGAGAAAAGGGACGGGTGAAATTTCAGATCGGAACCCTTCTGACTGGTTCTGACCTGAAACATCACCTATCCATGCTCTCCAGAGATGCTGCCTGACCTGCTGAGTTACTCCAGCACTCTGTGAAATGTCACCTATCCATGTTCTCCACAGATGCTGCCTGACCCGCTGAGTTACTCCAGCACTCTGTGAAATGTCACCTATCCATGTTCTCCACAGATGCTGCCTGACCCGCTGAGTTACTCCAGCACTCTGTTAAACGTCACCTATCCATGTTCTCCACAGATGCTGCCTGACCCGCTGAGTTACTCCAGCGTTTTGTGTTTAGCTTTTCTCTATTCATGATTTGCTTGGATTAAGACTCGCTGAACTCTCTGTTGGAATAATGTGGCCGTTTTACCATCTATCTAGAATGTCAGCCCTTGCATTCAATCCCATTCCACTGCATGAGGGTATTGGCCCACGTCTTGTCCAGAGTGGTGCCTGGGTCAAGATGTTTGAAAGAGGATGAGTTCTAAACACACTTTAATTCATTATTTCAAAACTCTAATCAGTCTAAATGTGTTAAGGGTTTATTTCTGCGGCACTGATTTAACAGGAACTCTAACATTGCAAGTGTTTAAGAAATAACTCTATTCCTATCACTTATGACCTTGATTGTATTTATGTATAGTATTAGCCGATCTGATTGGATGTAATGCAAAAGCAGCGTGTCACTGCACCTCAGTACAGGTCGAATCAAGAGCGTTTTATTGTCATGTGTCCCAGACAGAACAATGGCATTCTTACTTGCTGCAGCACAACAGTGTATGTGTACATAGTACTCTTCAAACAATATAATAAATAAAAAACTAAACTAAAACAAAAACAATTCGGGAATCATTCATATTTACGAAAGAACTGCAGATGCTGGAAAATGGAAGGTAGACAAAAATGCTGAAGAAACTCAGCGGGTGAGGCAGCATCTATGGAGCGAAGGAACAGGCGACGTTTCGGATCGAGACCCTTAAGTGTTTAAGAAAGAACTGCAGATGCTGGAAATATTGTAGATAGATGAAAATGCTGGAGAAACTCAGCAGGTGAGGCATCATCTATGGAGCGAAGGAATAGGCGCCGTTTCGGTTCGAGACCCTTTGGGTCTCGACCCGAAACGTCGCCTATTTCTTCTCTCCACAGTTGCTGCCTCACCTGCTGAGTTGCTGCTGAATTTTTGTCTACCCAACATTGCAAGCTGTTGTTTTTAATAGTTTATTTTGACCCTCGAGTTCCCAACCCAAAATGTCGACTGTCCCTTTTTTTTGCACAAAATTCCACCTTCGCCTCTTAATGCTTTTCCCTATCTCTTTCAGATTGACCTAACAGGCCTGTCACCGGAAGAAAGATGGAGGTGAGACACATGCGCAGTAAGGTAGGAGATAGAGGCACTGGAGAAGGTGCGAAAGAAATTGTCAAGAATGATTCCAGAGCTGAAGCCAGTAGCTTGTAGGGTGTTCCTGATGTTGGGGGAGTCCAGAACCAGGGGCCACAGTTTAAGAATAAGGGCTAAGCGATTTAGAACGGAGATGAGGAAACACGTTTTCTCACAGAGAGTTGTGAGTCTCTGGAATTCTCTGCCTCGGAGAGTGGTGGAGGCTGGTTTATCTGGATACTTTCAAGAGAGAGCTAGATAGGGCTCTTACAAATAGCGGAGTCAGGGGATATCGGGAGAAGGCAGAACGCGGTACTGGTTGTGGACGATCAGCCATGATCACATTGAATGGTGGTGCTGGCTTGAAGGGCCGAATGGCCTACACCTGCAGCTATTGTCTATTGTCAAAGGTTGCAGGGAGAAGGCAGGAAAATGGGGTTGAGAGAGAAAGATAGATCAGCCGTGATTGAATGGCGGAGTAGACTTGACGGGGTGAGTGGTCTAATTCTGTTCCTATGATTTGTGATAAGGAAAAATTGTGCTTTGCTAAGGTAAAGATAAAGTTGTTTATATTCCTGGGAATCCAAAATGAGAGGTTTGTTAATGTAAAGTTTAACAACTGCTCGTACATTAAATAAAGCTGACGTTATTGGTCTCCCAAATGATCCAACGGGATTGGGCAGGAGGGGAAAACTTTGAAAGTTTGAAAGTATTAAATAACCGTGAAGTGGTTTACAGATGGATCTTTGTCAGGGCGAGAGCGTAACCTGAAACTGGAAATGCTGGAAGAACTCAATAGACAATAGGTGCAGGAGTAGGCCATTCGCCCCTTCGAGCCAGCACCCCCATTCCATGTGATCATGGCTGATCATCCCCAATCAGTACCCCGTTCCTGCCTTCTCCCCATATCCCCTGACCGCTACCTTTACGAGCCCTATCTAGCTCTCTGGAGAAAACCCACGGGGGGAAGGTACAAACTCCACACAGACAGCATCCTTAACCAGGATGGAACCCGGGTCTCTGGCGCTGTAAGGCAGCAACCCTTCCGCTGCGCCAGCGTGCCTGCCTTGGCTGCAGGTGGGGCAGTGTTTGTGGAAAGAGCAACGGGTCATGTTTTGGACGTGAGATCCTTTATCAGAACAGAAGAAAGGAACAATTTAGTTGCGGCAGAGCAGGTGGAAGAGGGCGATGGATGGACCTAGCACAGCGCAGGCACAGTGGGTCCAGCTGCTGCCTCGGCGCCAGAGACTAGGGTTCAATCCTGACCTGGGTGCATTCCATGTTATCTCTGTGACCTCGTGGGTTTCCTCCGGGTGCGCTGGATTCCTCCCACATCCTGAAGACGTACTGTTTTATAGACAATAGATGCAGGTAAACGCACACCTCCAATTTCAGGGACAGTTTATTTTCAGCTGTTATAGACAATAGGTGCAGGAGTAGGCCATTCGGCCCTTTGAGCCAGCATCGCCATTCACTGTGATCATGGCTGGTCATCCACAATCAGTACCCCGATCCTGCCTTCTCCTCCGTTATCTTTAACAACCATATCTCGCTCTCTCTTGAAAGCATCCAGAGAACCGGCCTCCACCGCCCTCTGAGGCAGAGAATTCCACAGACTCACAACCCTCTGTGTGAAAAAGTGTTTCCTCGTCTCCGTTCAAAATGGCTTACCCCTTATTCTTAAACTGTGGCCCCTGGTTCTGGACTCCCCCAACATCGGGAACATGTTTGGAGGTTAATTGGCCTCTGTAAGTTGTGTAGGGAGATGATGAGAACGTGGGATAACACAGGACTATTGTAAATGGGTGGTTGGCATGGACTCGATGGGTCGAAGGGTAGATGCTTTGTATCTAAACTAAAGAGACTTTGAAGTCATGTGGCTGTTAAGAGGCAGTTAGACCCTGTTGACATGGGTGCAGCAGATGCTGAGCCTTGGGCATAACCTAGTGCTGGAGGGACTCAGCAGGTCAGGCAGCATCTATGTAGGGAATGACCAGCTGAGATTCTCCAGCACTGTTTTACAGTAACAAAACACTGCTGCCGATGCCCTGCAGGCAATATCATACAAATTGTAAGCGAGGGTGGGGCAGGCAAAACCGGCCAGTTCATATGCAAATGAAAAAAGTAAGTAAAAAGGGAGTCGCGTAGTGGAGGAAGATTTGATGTAAAGGTCAGCAAGCTGCAAACATGACCAGACCAAGGATGAGGTTTAGTTCGGAGATGCAGCTTTGGCCCACCCAGCCCATGCCGACCTTCGATCACCCGTTCACACTCGAACTTAGATATAGACAATATGTGCAGGAGTAGGCCATTTATTCCTTCGAGCCAGCACCGCATTCAAACATGATCATGGCTGATCATCCCCAATCAGTACCCCGTTCCTGCCTTCTCCCCATATCCCCTGACTCCACTATCTTTATGAGCCCTATCTAGCTCTCTCTTGAAAGTATCCAGAGAACCTCCTTCCACCACCCGACTGTGGCAGAGAATTCCACAGATTCACAACTCTCAGCGTGGAAAAGGTGTTTCCTCATCTCCCTTCTAAATGGCTTACCCCTTATTCTTAAATAGTGGCACGTATCCAGTTTTGCATCCGCACTCTACACGCTAGGGGTCAATTAACCTACAAGCCTGCACACCTTTGGGATGTGGGAAGAAACCGGAGCACCCGGAGTAAACCCACACGCGCACAGGGAGAACGTGCAAACCACACCCAGACAGCACCCAAGGTCAGGATTGAGCCCGGGTCTCTAGCGCTCTTGAGGCTGTGACTCTACCAGCTGTGCCACCCGCCGTCTTGTTTCCTGAACTTGCTTTGGGCCTCATAATAGTGCAGGAGGCCACAGAAAGATAGCGTCAGGGTGTCATGGGTTATAAGTGCGGGGTCATTCCAATGGACTGAGTGTAGGTGCTCGACAGAAGTCATCCAGTCTAGCATTGGTAGATTAATGCATGAATGAATTGTCACAGACACCAGCATGCAGTGATAAACCTTGTTTGTCTGCTATCACATTGAATGGTGGTGCTGGCTCGAGAGGGCCGAATGGCCTACTCCTGCACCTATTGTCTACATCCAGTCAAATCGTACTATACATGGTGAGACCACATTTGGAGTTCGTGAGCAATTTTGGGCCCCATATCTGAGGAAGGATGTACCAGCGATAGGCACAAAATGCTGGATGTACTCAGCGGGACAGGCAGTATCTCTGGAGAGAAGGAATGGGTGACGTTTCGTGGTCGAGGCCCTTCAGACGTATTTCTAACAACCGTCTCAACTTCTCCACTCTCCTTACCGAACATACAGCCCTCCCCTCACTCTGCTGCAACCCACGATATTATTATTTAAAATCCCGACACAAGGACGCACTGGCGTTGGAGATTGGTCTACTGGAAATTTGTGAGAATGGCTGGGTTAACGTATGATGAGCGTTTGACGGCACTGGGCCTGTACTCGCTGGAGTTTAGAAGGATGAGCGGGTACATCATTGAAACTGATTGACTAGTGATTGGCCTGGATAGAGTGGGTGTGGAGAAATGCTGAGTAACTCAGCAGGACAGGCAGCATCTCTGGAGAGAAGGAATGGCCGATGTTTTGGGTCTTAGGGAGAATCTTATGGATTCTTACGGATATGGAGAGGATGTTTCCACTAGTGGGACAGTCTAAGAGCAGAGGGCACAGCCTCAGAGTAAACGGACGAACCATTAGAAAGGAGATGAGGAGGAATTTCTTCTTTGAACTTGATATATTAAGAAAACATTGTCAGTGAATTGTGGAAGCAAGATGAAACTTCTAAACAGATCCATGTTTAATTTGCAGTCTAATGCCTCTCTGGAGATGCTGCCTCAATTGTTGAGCGTTTTCAATATTTTCTGTTATGATTAACATGGTTTTGGGGAAGAGTTGAAGGGTTAAGGAACCAAGGCGTGTTCACGGAGTTAAGGCACAGATTGATTAGAAGGAAAGGCAGACTTGAGGGGCTGAATGGGCGTGTGTCCCTGTTTACAGCACTGTGCTTTGTTTCAGGGTGGAGCATGCGCGGATGCATGCCAAGCACCGCGGGCACGAGGCCATGCACGCCGAGATGGTGCTCATTCTCATCGTTACCCTGGTAGTGGCACAGATTCTCCTGGTCCAGTGGAAGCAAAGGCACGCCAAATCCTACAACGTAAGTGTGGATTTATATCTCATTCTCTGCTTCAGTCTGTGCCTTGGGGAATAGATCCTCTCCTTGGGAGGAGGTGAAGCGCAAATGCACAGAGTTGCTGCTTTAAACCACCCGAAACCTGGGTTCGGTCCTGACTACAGTTAACAGTTTAGTTTATTGTCACGTGCACCAAGTTACAGTGAAGAGAATACAACTGCTGTCTGTACAGAGTTTGCACGTTCTCCCCGTGAACTGCGTGGGTCTTCTCCGAGATCTTTCGTTTCTTCCCACACTCCAACGATGTACCGGTTAATTGCTTGGTATGAATGTAAAATTGTCCCTGGTGTGTGTAGGATAGTGTTAGTGTGCGGGGGTCGGTGCGGACGGTGGGCCAAAGGGCCTGTTTCCATGCTGTATCTCTAAACTGAGGCTTAAGGATAAGGGGGAAATCCTTTAGGACCGAGATGAGAAGGACTATTTTCACACAAAGAGTGGTGGGTCTCTGGGACTCTCTGCCACAGAGGGTAGTTGAGGCCAGTTCATTGGCTATATTTAAGAGGGAGTTAGATGTGGCCCTTGTGGCTAAGGGGATCAGGGGGTATGGAGAGAAGGCAGGTACGGGATACTGAGTTGGATGATCAGCCATGATCATATTGAATGGCGGTGCAGGCTCGAAGGGCCGAATGGCCTACTCCTTCACCTAATTTCCATGTTTCTATGTAAAAAGAACTAAATGCACCAAAATATCATTTAAACGGTTAAAACTAAAGGCTTATTTTCTGTGGTGCAGAAGATTGAAGGGTGGACGTTGATTTGAGTTTAAGATGATTTAAAGAAACGAATGAGTAGATGCCAGAAACCAGAAGAACAAGAGACTGCAGGTGTTGAGCATCTTCCCCACTACCGATGTCGGGCTAAGTGGTCTATAATTCCCCGTTTTCTCTCTCACCCTCTTTTCTTAAAAAGTGGGGTTACATTTGGTTACCCTCCAGTCCACAGGAACTGATCCAGAGTCAAGAGATCTACGGAAAATGATCACCAATGCATCCACGATTTCTAGAGCCACCTCCTTGAGTACTCTTGGATGCAGACCGCCAGGCCCTGTGGATTTATCTGCCTTCAGTCCCATAGAAACATAGAAAATAGGTGCAGGAGGAGGCCATTCGGCCCTGACGATCAGCCATTCAATATGATCATGGCTGATCGTCCACTATCAATAACACGTGCGTGCCTTCTCCCCATATCCATTGACTCCACTAGCCCCTAGAGCTCTATCTAACTCTCTCTTAAATCCATCCAGTGATTTGGCCTCCACTGCCCTCTGTGGCAGGGAATTCCATAAATTTACAACTCTCTGGGTAAAAAAGTTTTTTCTCAGCTCAGTCTTAAATGACCTCCCCTTTACGCTAAGAGTTCCAACAGTTTACTTAACACCATTTCCTGACCGCAGTAGATTCTCTTCAGTTCCGCCCTCCCACTAGATTATCGGTCCCCTATTACACTCGATTAGACTGATCGACCGGGCTACAACTTAATTTAAAGAAAACCTTCCAGTGTGAAGGATAGATGGGACGTATGTAGGATTGAACCTAGAAAAATGGTTCTTCCAGGGCCTTTATAGAGAGGGCCAGTGCTGCTGAGGTTTCCTTTGATTAGAAAGTACACGTCAATGGTAACGGCAGTCTCTGGAGCCTTGGTCCCGTGAGGCACAAATTAGGAAAGAAGGTTGAAGATAGAGTGATGGTGCGAGGGAACCAGATGTTTACTCTCAGTCCTCAAGAGATGTCAAAGTTTCTCCCACTCTTATGATATTTTTTTCTCTCCCCCTAGACAATAGACAATAGGTGCAGGAGTAGGCTGGTCATCCACAATCAGTACCCCGTTCCTGCCTTCTCCCCATATCCCCTGACTCTGCTATCTTTAAGAGCCCTATCTAGCTCTCTCTTGAAAGTATCCAGAGAACCGCCCTCTGAGGCAGAGAATACCACAGACTCACAACTCTCTGTGTGAAAAAGTGTTTCCTCGTCTCCATTCTAAATGGCTTATCCCTTATTCTTAAACCGTGCCCCCTGGTTCTGGACTCCTCCAACTTCAGTAAGAAGTTTCCTGCCTCCAGCGTGTCCAAACCCTTAACAATCTTATGTTTCAATAAGATCCCCTCTCATCCTAAACTCCAGAGTATACAAGCCCAGCTGCTCCATTCTCTCAGCACATGACAGTCCCGCCATCCCTGGAATTAACCTTATGAGCCTACGCTGCACTCCCTCTTGCTATTGAGGGAGCGCAGCGTAGGTTTACAAGGTCTGTGAACTATGTATGCTTGGCCAGGCCGACCCTGCAACGTCACCAGGACCACAGACCTTCACGTTCAGATCAAGATACCTGCATTTACAACAACTGGGATTTGCAAATGGTGCCAATCTGGAGACTCAATTTCTGCTGTCTCAGTGTACTACTGCTGTACAATATTACGGCATCTGAGACATTTAATATGTATCTAAGTGCTTATATATATAGTGATACACATTTTTCACGCAGAGAGTGGTGAGTCTCTGGATTTCTCTGCCATAGAAGGTAGTTGAGGCCAGTTCGTGGGCTATATTTAAGAGGGAGTTAGATGTGGCCCTTGTGGCTAAAGGTATCAGGGGGTATGGAGAGAAGGCAGGTACAGGATACTGAGTTGGATGATCAGCCATGATCATATTGAATGGTGGTGCAGGCTCAAAGGGCCGGATGGCCTACGCCTGCACCTATTTTCTATGTTTCTATATGTTTCTATGAAGATGACACAAACTCTGGAGAGAAGGAATGGGTGACGTTTCGGGTCGAGCCTGAAATGTCACCCATTCCCTTGCTCCAGAGATGCTGCCTGTCCCGCTGAGTTACTCCAGCATTTTGTGTCTATCTTCGCTTTAAACCGGCATCTGCACTTCCTTTATACATGATACTTGTACTGAGCTGTGTACAAAGTGAATATCAGTTCAAGCGACAAGTTAAGTACCTTACCATAACTCCGACTCTTAAATGCAGAGCATTGTGTTCATAATCATACGATGTCAGGCTGCAGAGCGACCGGAGATACAATCCGGAAAACAATCACATCCCTGGCAAGGTATGAGACCGAAAATAAGTTTCCCTGCCTCGCCCACTCCCCACATAAAACAAACCAGAGAACATTAACACAAACTTTTAAAACGCACTAAAAATAACAACAAAACGATGAAAAGGACAGACAGACTGTAGGCGAGGCTGCCATCGCTGACGGCGCCACCCGGTGGTAAGTGGTATCAAGAGCATGATGCTAAACCTGCCTCTGATCTCCTGCAGATGGTGACACTGTTCCAGATGTGGGTTGTGCCGATCTATTTCACAGCCAAGCTGCATTGGTGGCGGTTCCTGGTGATCTGGGTACTGTTCTCGGTTATCACGGCCTTTATTACGTTCCGAGCCACACGGAAGCCCCTGGAGAGAACGACACCAAGGTAATGTAGAAACAAGGAAGCGCTGATGCTGGTTTACAATTTATTTTAAAAAAAAGACAAAGTGCTGGAGTAACCCAGCGACTCGGGCAGGACTCCTGGAGAAAATGGATGGGTGATTTAATTAGAGATACGGCGCGGCAACAGTAGACAATAGGTGCAGGAGTAGGCCATTTGGCCATTCGAGCCAGCACCGCCATTCACTGTGATCATGGCTGATCATCCCCAATCACTACCCCAGTCCTGTCTTCTCCCCATATCCCGTGACTCCGCTATCTTTAAGAGCCCTATCTAGCTCTTTCTTGAAAGTATCCAGAGAACCGGCCTCCACCGCCCTCAGAGGCAGAGAATTCCACAGACTCACAACTCTCTCTGAGAAAAAGTGTTTCCTCGTCCCCATTCTAAATGGCTTACCCCTTATTCTTAAACTGTGGTCCCTGGTTCTGGACTCCGCTGACATCGGGAACATGTTTCCTGCCTCTAGCCTGTCCAAACCCTTAATAATCTTGTATGTTTCAATAAAATCCCCTCTCATCCTTCTAAACTCCAGAGTGTACAAGCCCAGCCGCTCCATTCTCTCCATTCAAACAGGCCCTTCGGCCCACCGGATCCGCGCCGACCAGCGATCCCCGCACATTAATGCTATCCTACACCCACTGGGGACAATTTTTACATTTACACCAAGCCAATTAACCTACAAACCTGCACATCTTTGGCCTGTGGGAGGAAACCGAAGATCTTGGAGAAATCCCACGCAGAGCACGGGGAGAACATACAGACTCCATACAGACAGCACCCGAAGTCGGGATGGAACCAGGGTCTCCAGCGCTGCATTCGCTGTAAGGCAGCAACTCTACCGCTGCGCCACCGTGACCGTGATGTTTTGGGTTGGGATCCTTCAGGCTGATTGTAGGGGGGGGGGGGGGAGACGAGAGAAAGCTGGAAGAGAAAGTGGTAGAACAAAGCCTGGCAGGTGTAAGAAACCCCCTGAATCTGGCGGTATGTGCTTTTGTGTCTTCTGGCTGAGGGGAGAGAAGGGAATGACCAGGGTGCGAGTGGCCCTTGTTGATGTTGGCTGCTTACCTGAGGGCAGAGCTGTTCCCAAACCAGGCTTTCTATGGTGAAGTGCTGTTGGAAAAATGCCAAACGTTAGTCACCTGAGGAAGTTGGGGCCATGGTGTGTTTTCTTGGCTATAACAGTAGACAATAGGTGCAGGAGTAGGCCATTTGGCCCTTCGAGCCAGCACCGGCTTTCATTGTGATCATGGCTGATCATCCACAATCAGTACCCCATTCCTGCCTTCTCCCCATATCCCCTGATTCCACTATCTTTAAGAGCCCTATCTAACTCTCTCTTGAAAGTATCCAGAGAATTGGCCTCCATTGCCTTCTGAGGCAGCGAATTCCACAGACTCACAACTCTGTCCATAGGAGGCGCTGCCTCAAAAAGGCAGCCAGCATCATCAAGGACTCACATCACCTTGGCCACTCTCTCATCTCAGTCCTGTCAACAGAAAGAAGGGACAGGAATCTGTCAACCATGGCCTCCCATGTTCAAGAACGGCCTTTGCACAGCAACCATCAGACTCTTGAACACTACAAACACAGCAATGTCATGTAAATGAAAGTAGTCATGTTTATTATTTTGTTCCATATCCTTTGCATGCAATGACTGCTTGAAGTCTGTGATTCATGGACATCACCAGTTGCTGGGTGTCTTCTCTGGTGATGCTATGCCAGGCCTGTATTGTAGCAATCTTTAGCAGTGTGCTTGTTTTGGGGGCTAGTCAACTTCAGTTTTCTCTTCAGCATATAAATGTCATGCTCAATTGGGTTCAGATTGGGTGATTGACTTGTTCACACAAGAATGTACAATTTTTTAGCTTTGAAAAACTTTGTTGCTTTAGCAGTATGTTTGGGATGTCTTGCTGTAGAATGAACTGCTGGCCAATGAGTTTTGAGGCATTTGTTTGAACTAGAGCAGACAGGATGTGTCGATACACTTCAGAATTCTTTATGCTACTACCATCAGCAGTTGTAGGATCAATGAAGATAAGTGAGCCAGTACCTTCAGCAGCCATTCATGCCCAGGCCATAATACCCCCACCATCGTGTTTCTCAGATGAGGTGGTATGCTTTGGATCTGGGCAGTTCCATCTCTCCTCCATACTTTGCTCTTGCCATCACTCTGATATAAGTTAATCTTCATCTCATCTGTCCACATGACCTTTTTCCGGAACTGGTTGCTCTTTTAAATACTTCTTGGAAAACTGTAACCTGGCCATCGTGTTTTTGCGGCTAACCAGTGGTTTGCATCTTGCAGTGTAGTCTCTGTATTTCTGTTCATGAAGTCTTCTGCGGACAATGGTCATTGACAAATCCACACTTGACTCGTGAAGTGTGTTTCTGATCTGACAGAGGCGTTTGGGGATTTTTCCTTATTAGAGAGATTATAATTCTTCTGTCATCAGCTGTGCTGTCTTTCTTCTTAATGATGTTCCAAACAGTTGATTTTGGTACGGCTAAGGTTTGGCTGATGTCTCTAACAGTTTTATTCCTGTTTCTCAGTCTCATAATGGCTTCTTTGACTTTCATTGGCACAACTTTAGTCCTCATGTTGATAAACAGCAATAAAAGTTTCCAAAGGTGATAGAAAGACTGGAGGAAAGACTAGGTGCTGAGAGCTCTCTTATACCTGCATTAAGGAGGCAATTAAACACACCCGAGCAATCACAATCGCCTGTGAAGCCGTGTGTCCCAAACATTATGGCGCCGTGAAATGTGGAGACTATGTATAAACACAGCTGTAATTTCTACATGGTGAAACCAAAATGTGTAAAAATACCCTTTAATAAAATCTGACAATGTGCACTTTAACCACATGATTTTTTTTCTATTACAAATCTCAAATTGTGGAGTACAGAGGCAAATAAATAAATGACGGGTCTTTGTCCCAAACATTATGGAGGGCCCTGTATTCCTTTTCTCCAGAGATGCTGCCTGACCCGCTGAGTTACTCCAGCTTTTTGTGTCTATATCTTTAGCGTAAACCAGCATCTGTTTAAAAGGGCCACTTTTCAACATAATTGTATAAGGGGTAAGAACGTTGTGAAAACAAGCCTGAAGGCTTTGTGTCTCAATGCAAGGAGCATTCGTAATAAGGTTGAATGTGCAGATAGCTATGAATGATTATGATATAGTTGGGATCACGGAGACATGGCTCCAGGGTGACCAAGGCTGGGAGCTGAACATCCAGGGATATTCAATATTCAGAAGGGATAGACAGAAAGGAAAAGGAGGTGGGGTAGCGTTGCTGGTTAGAGAGGAGATTAACGCAATAGAAAGGAAGGACATTAGCTTGGAGGATGTCGAATCGATATGGGTAGAGCTGCGAAACACTGAGAGGCAGAAAACGCTAGTGGGTTGTCTGTACAGGCCACCTAACAGTAGTAGTGGAGTTGGGGATGGCATCAAACAGAAAATTAGAAATGCAGCTGAAGAGGACAAAGGGCTTAATTAGGAAAGGGAAAATGGATTATGAAAGAAAATTGGCAGGGAACCTAAAAACTGACTGCAAAAGTTTTTACAGATATGTGAAGAGAAAAAGATTAGTTAAAACAAATGTAGGTCCCTTGCAGTCAGAAACAGGTGAATTGATCATGGGAACAAGGACATGGCAGACCAATTGAATAACTACTTTGGTTTTGTCTTCACTAAGGAAAACATAAATAATCTGCCGGAAATAGCAGGGGATCGCGGGTCAAATGAGATGGAGGAACTGAGTGAAACCCAGGTTAGCCGGGAAGTGGTGTTGGGTAAATTGAATGGATTAAAGGCCAATAAATTCCCAGGGCCAGATAGGCTGCATCCCAGAGTACTTAAGGAAGTAGCCCCAGAAATAGTGGATGCAATAGTGATAATTTTTCAAAACTCTTTAGATTCTGGAGTAGTTCCTGAGGATTGGATGGTAGCTAATGTAACCCCACTTTTTAGAAAGGGAGAGAGAGAGAAAACGGGGAATTACAGACCAGTTAGTCTAACATCGGTAGTGGGGAAACTGCTAGAGTCAGTTATTAAAGATGGGATAGCAGCACATTTGGAAAGCGGTGAAATCATTGGCCAGAGTGAGCATGGATTTAAGATAGGTAAATCATGTCTGACGAATCTGGACTTTCAGAAGGCTTTCGACAAGGTCCCACTTAAGAGATTAGTATGCAAACTTAAAGCACACGGTATTGGGGGTTCAGTATTGATGTGGATAGAGAACTGGCTGGCAAACACAAAGCATAGAGTAGGAGTAAACGGGTCCTTTTCAGAATGGCAGGCAGTGACTAGTGGGGTACCGTAAGGCTCAGTGATGGGAGCTATTTAAATACAGCGGAGTCAGGGGATATGGGGAGAAGGCAGGAATGGGGTACTGATTGGGGATGATCAGCCATGATCACATTGAATGGCGGTGCTTGCTTGATGGGCTGAATGGCCTACTCCTGCACCTATTGTGCTGTTTAAGAGGCTTTGGGATAGGCACATGGTTATGCAGGGAATGGAGCGATACGGATCACGTGCAGGCAGAGGATACTAGTTTAATCTGGCATCATAGGCCACATACGCATTGTGGGCCAGTTCCTGTGTTGTACTGTTCTACATTTCATGCTCTAATGCCATAACATACTGAACACAACTTGTCATGATGGCAGCTCACCCCCTCCTTCAGAAGTACAGAATACTTGAGGGTTATGTTTTTGTGCCAGGGAATCCTTTATCCTTTATCCTGTGTGCTAATATGCCACAGAAGTCTGCGGAAGCCGTCAATGGATATTTTTAAGGTGGAGATTGATAGATTCGTGATTAGTATGGGTGAAGTCAGGGGAACAGGGTTGAGAGGGAAAGATAGGTCAGCCATGATTAAACGGCGGGGTAGACCTCATGGGCCGAATGGCCTAATTCTCCTCCTTGAACTTATGATTTTATGAAGAGCCCCTCTCATCCTTTTAAACTCCACAGTATACAAGCTCAGCCGCTCCATTCTCTCAGCATATGACAGTCCCGCCATCCCGGGAATTAACCTTGTAAACCTATGCTGCACACCTTCAATAGCAAGAATGTCCTTCCTCAAATTAAGGGACTAAAACTGCATACAATACTCCAGGTGTGGTCTCACCAGGGCCCTGTACAACTACAGAAGGATTGCTTTGCTCCGAAACTCAAATTTGGAGACCAAAATTGTACACAGTACACCACGTGTGGTCTCACTAGTGCCCTGTACAACTGCAGAAGGACCTCTTTGCTCCTATACTCAACTCCTCTTGTTATGAAGGCCATCATGCCATTCGCTTTCTTCACTGCCTGCTGTACCTCTTAAGCTGGCTCTGGTCAGGTCGGGGGTAGTTCCCCTCGCCACGGGTACCTTGTAATCCTGTGATACCTGCTCCATGGTCAGATAGTCGGCGACTAAACCGTCTCCCCCACCTGGTTTGCCAGGTGAGGAGGGGGCTGTGGAACCCCAGCAGGACCAAAAACAAGACCTGTCAAAGGGCGGATGAGCTCCTAGCGAGCCAACGGCCATCCACACTTCAGTAGAAGCTGCGATCACTGTCGTACATGGCATTGTAAGGAACGATAATGAAGCACACACGCACACCAAAGTCCTGTACTTCCAGCGGCGGAACTGGAGGACAGAGATGTGTGGTGCGTCCGTCACCGTTCCCATCGGAAACCTGCACCACTGAGTTGCTAATGTTTTCAACAATGATGATCCGACCTTTCTGTCCTGGGCCTCCTCCATGGCCAGAGTGAGTCCCTCCGTAAATTGGAGGAGCAGCACCTCATATTTCGCTTGGGTAGTTTACACGCCAGCGGTATAAACACTGACGTCCAATTTCAGGTAGTCCCTGCTCTCTCCCTCCTTCCCCTCCCCTTCCCAGCTCTCCCACAGCCCACTGTCTCCACCTCTTCCTTTCTTCTTCCCGCCCTCCCACCCCCCCCCCCCTCCCCCCCCCCCCCCCCCACATCTTCGGGCACATGTGACGAAGCTGACTTATCAGGTCAGGTCGGGGTAGTTCCCCTCGCCATGGGTACATGTGCTTTGGGTGCATGTGATGAATAAAATTGACTTTGACTTCAGACTAGTCAGGGGAAAAGGAAACGAGATATAGCTGTTTATATAGAGAGATAAGAACAAATGAATGAAAGATATGCAAAAAAGTAACCATGATAAAGGAAACAAGCCATTGTTAGCTGTTGGTTGGGTGAAAACGAGAAGCTGGTGCGACTTGGGTGGGGGAGGGATAGAGAGCGGGAATGCCGAGAAATCACTATTCATACCGCTGGGCTGTAAGCTGCCCAAGTTTGTGTTTAGCCTCTCTCTGACAATGGAGGAGACTTAAGGGCCTGTCCCACTTAGACGTCTTTTGCGCGTAATTTACGCAACATCACTCGCGCATCATGGCACCGGCGTGATGTGTGGTCGCGCACAGCGCTCCAGGATTCTGGGATGGACAAAATCTTTGCGCACCATCTGTGTGATGGGCAAATGACACCCAAGTGGGACAGGCCCTTTAGGACAGAAAGGTCATTGTGGGAATGAGAAGTGTTTAGAGATCAGGTAGGTGCAGGCGGGTCAGTCCGCACTGACCATCGATCACCTGCTTCCACTACTTCTATGTTATCCCACTTTCGTACCCACTCCCTACACATTAGGAGTGATTAACAATGGCCAATTAACCCTAAAATTCTGCACGTCTTTGGGATGTAGGAGGAAACTGGAGCACCCAGAGGAAACCCATGCGTTCACAGTGAGAACGCACACACAACAAAAGATTTTCACTGAACCTCGGTGCACGTGACCATAAACTTATAGAAACTTACAAAATTCTTAAGGGGTTGGACAAGCTAGATGCTGGAAGATTGTTCCCAATGTTGGGGGAGTTCAGAACAAGGGGTCACAGTCTAAGGATAAGGGGGAATTCCTTTATGACCGAGATGAGGAAAACATTCTTTACACAGAGAGTGGTGAGTCTGTGGAATTCTCTGCCACAGAAGGTAGTTGAGGCCAGTTCATTGGCTATATTTAAGAGGGCATTAGATGTGGCACTTGTGGCTAAAGGGATCGGGGGTATGGAGAGAAGGCAGGTACGGGATACTGAGTTGGATGATCAGCCATGATCACATTGAATGGCGGTGCAGGCTCGAAGGGCCGAATGGCCTACTCCTGCACCTATTTTTCTACGTTTCTATGTTTCTAAACTAAACTCCACACAGACAGTACCTGTGGTCA
Organism: Raja brachyura; assembly: GCA_963514005.1. Next base: position 1,178,650 of record OY740786.1, read on the forward strand.
GATCTAACCTGGGTCTCTGGCGCTGTGAAACAGTGGCTCGACCAGCTGTACCACTGTGCTCCATTGTTCATAGAATCATAGATAATAGGTGCAGGAGTAGGCCATTCGGCCCTTCGAGCCTGCACCGCCATTCAATATGATCATGGCTGATCATCCAACTCAGTATCCTGTACCTGCCTTCTCTCCAAACCCCCTGATCCCTTTAGCCACAAGGGCCACATCTAACTCCCTCTTAAATATAGGCAATGAACTGGCCTCAACTACCTTCTGTGGCAGAGAATTCCACAGACTCACCACTCTCTGTGTGAAAAAAGATCTTCTCATCACGGTCCTAAAAGACTTCCCCCTTATCCTTAAACTGTGACCCCTTGTTCTGGAGTTCCCCAACCTCACCTTTATCCACATTATACTGCATCTGCCATGCATTTGCCCACTCACCCAACCTATCCAAGTCACCTTGCAGCCTCCTAGCATCCTCCTCACAGCTAACACTGCCCCCCAGCTTTGTGTCATCCGCAAGCTTGGAGATGTTGCATTCAATGCCCTCATCCAGATCATTAATATATATTATAAATAGCTGGGGTCCCAGCACTGAGCCTTGCGGTACCCCACTAGTCACTGCCTGCCATTCTGAAAATTACCTGTTTACTCCTACTCTTTGCTTCCTGTCTGCCAGCCAGTTCTCTATCCACATCAATACTGAACCCCCAATACCGTGTGCTTTAAGTTTGTATGCTAATCTCTTATGTGGGACCTTGTCGAAAGCCTTCTGAAAGTCCAGATATAACACATCCACAGGTTCTCCCTTATCCACTCTACTAGTTACATCCTCAAAAAATTCTATGAGATTCATCAGACATGATTTACCTTTCATAAATCCATGCTGACTTTGTCCAATGATTTCACCGCTTTCCAAATGTGCTGCTATCCCATCTTTAATAACTGACTCTGGCATTTTCCCCACCACCGATGTTAGACTAACTGGTCTGTAATTCCCCGTTTTCTCTCTCCCTCCCTTTTAAAAAGTGGGGTTACATTAGCTACCCTCCAATCCTCAGGAACTACTCCAGAATCTAAAGAGTTTTGAAAAATTATCACTAATGCATCCACTATTTCTGGGGCTACTTCCTTAAGTACTCTGGGATGCAGCCTATCTGGACCTGGGGATTTATCGGCCTTTAATCCATTCAATTTCCCTAACACCACTTCCCGGCTAACCTGGATTTCACTCAGTTCCTCCATCTCATTTGACCCCCGGTCCCCTGCTATTTCCGGCAGATTATTTATGTCTTCCTTTGTGAAGACAGAACCAAAGTAGTTATTCAATTGGTCTGCCATGTCCTTATTCCCCATGATCAATTCACCAGTTTCTGACTGCAAGGGACCTACATTTGTTTTAACTAACCTTTTTCTATTCACATATCTATAAAAACTTTTGCAGTCCGTTTTTATGTTCTGTGCCAGTTTTCTTTCATAATCTATTTTCCTGTTCCTAATTAAGCACTTTGTCCTTCTCTGCTGGACTCTAAATTTTTCCCAGTCCTCTGGTAGGCTGCCTTTTCTGGCTAATTTGTACGCTTCATCTTTTGTTTTTATACTATCCCTGATTTCCCTTGTTATCCATGGATGCACTACCTTCCCTGATTTATTCTTTTGCCAAACTGGGATGAACAATTGTTGTAGCTTACAAAATTCTTAAGGGGTTGGACAAACTAGATGCAGGAAGATTGTTCCCGATGTTGGGGGAGTCCAGAACAAGGGGTCACAGTCTAAGGATAAGGGGGAATTCCTTTAGGACCGAGATGAGGAAAACATTCTTTACACAGAGAGTGGTGAGTCTCTGGAATTCTCTGCCACAGAAGGTAGTTGAGGCCAGTTCATTGGCTATATTCAAGAGGGAGTTGGATGTGGCTCTTGTGGCTAAAGGGATCAGGGAGTATGGAGAGAAGGCAGGTACGGGATACTGAGTTGGATGATCAGCCATGATCGTATTGAATGGCGGTGCAGGCTCGAAGGGCCGAATGGCCTACTCCTGCACCTATTTTTCTATGTTTCTATGTAGTTGAATGAATGAATGAATGAATAGCCTTTATTGTCATTCAGACCTTTCGGTCTGAACGAAATTTCGTGTCTGAACGAAAGTTCATCCATTGTTCGCATCAGATTTTCTGAGGTAGACAAAAATGCTGGAGAAACTCAGCGGGTGAGGCAGCATATATGGAGTGAAGGAATAGACGACTTTTCAGGTCGAGACCCTTCTTCAGACTGAACTTGTTTTCTGAGCTAGTTTTTGTTTGATGTCCTGCCTTGCACATCGTTTAACTGCTTGTGGTTTTCTTTTGGTTGCAGGTTGGTTTATAAATGGTTTCTTCTACTTTACAAGCTGAGCTACGCCACTGGAATCGTTGGATACGTAGGAGTAATGTTCACCCTCTTTGGTATAAATTTATTATTTAGGTAAGAGCATTTACTTTGTTTTAAAACAAAAAACAACTAATTCCTGCTTGAAATGATGTTTTAATAATTCATATGGGTGAGTTGTTTGTTCATGGGAGAAGTGAATGGGGGATCCTGAGCCTAAAGTGATCACGGTGAGGTGCATAATAAGATAATGCAGGGCCTGTGTCCTGGGATTCTTCAGTAAAGGCCAAGTTATAAAGCACAACACACTCTACTGTGGGATTTGAAAAATGTATATAGCTTAGTTTGGTTTTAGAGATACAGCGTGGAAACAGGCCCTTTGTCCCACCGAGTCCACGCCGACTAGCGATTCCGGTACAATGCTTTCAAGAGAGAGCTAGATAGGGTTGTTGAAGATAGCGGAGTCAGGGGATATGGTGAGATGGCAGCAACTGGCACAAAGGGCCGAATGGCCTACTCCTGCACATATTGTCTATCGACTAACACTATCCTACACATACTAGGGATGATTTACAATTTTACCAAGCCAATTTGACTACAAACCTGCACGTCTTTGGAGTGTGGGAGGAAACTGGAGATCCCGGGGGAAACCCACGCAGGTCACAGGGGGAACGTACAAACTCCACTCAGACAGCACCCGTAGTCAGGGTCGAACCTGGGTCCCTGGCGCTGTGAGGCAGCAACTCTACCGCTGCGCCACCATGCCGCCCCAACAGTGTTTATATTAATCATGATCAAAAATTAATTACAATTAAGAGATTGGACAGTTATATTGTATACGAAGGGTTGATAGGGCTGTGGGCCAAATGCAGGCAAATGGGATTAGCCCAGCAAACCAACTTGGACGGCAAGGACAAGAAGGGCTGAATGGCCTGTTTCCGTGCCGTGAAACGCTGTAAATCTCAGTGAAGAAAAGTGGTTGTTTTTAAATGGGGAAATTCAAGTATGCAGATATTAGAATAACAAGCAGACAATTAGATAGTTGATTACATTTAGTCACAATTAATCACAAGATTAAGTTTCGTGAACGCAAAACATATCGATCATGGTTCCATTGTCAGTACATTTAACAATCAAACACACTTGTCGCTGTCTTGTGTTAAAGCAAATGAAATTAAAGTAGCCATTGATTTTTTAAAGTAGGATAGATGACGGACTTGAATCTAATTGTGGAATTGTTGTTGAGAGGGACAATTTCAAAGTGCATTGCGATAGATTTAAATTAAGAATTATATGAGAGAAAACTCGAACCGCACTTTTTAAGAAAGAACTGCATATGCTGGAACATTCGAAGGTGGACAAAAATGCTGGAGAAACTCAGTGGGTGAGGCAGCATCTACGGAACGAAGGAATAGGTGACATTTCGGGTCGAGACTCTTCTTCAGACTCGACCCGGAGCATCACCTATTCCTTCGCTCCATAGATGCTGCCTCACCCGCTGTGTTTCTCCAGGATTTTTGTCCACCATCTAACTGCAATTAATCACTATTCAAATTAGTTGTGAGAAGTAGCTGTCAAGCCAATCACAAATTTGAAGAGGGTGAGGCAGCATCTATGGAGAGAAGGAATGGGTCCCGACCCGAAACGTCACCCATTCCGTCTCTCCATAGATATTGCCTCACCCGCTGAGTTACTCCAGCATTTTGTGTCTACCTTCGATTTTATCCAGCATCTGCAGTTCTTTCTCGCAAATTTAAAGAAATTAGTTGGAGTTTATTGGAAGAGCAAAAGGATATTTGAGGTTTGAAAATCATCTTCTTCTTGCATACGGCGTGCACAGCCTTAAGTTGTCGGACAACTTGTTCTATTTCATCTTATTTAATTGTGCACGCCGGGTTGATTGCATTCGTGGAAACAGGGCAGACCACGTGAAGGTTGCAATCTTCCACCCCAGGTTAGAAAATGTAGTATTGGTAGAATGCTTGAGCTGCCCACGTGTAGAAGTGTAGAAGGGCGTTTTTGCCCTTCTACACTTCATCCCATGTGATGAACCTGGATCGTATCCACGAATGTATAGGAAAGAACTGCAAATGCTGCTTTAAATCGAAAATAGACACAAAATGCTGGAGTAACTCAGCAGGGCAGGCAGCATCTCTGGAGAGATGAAATGGATGACATGCCTGATCTGAAGATGGGTCTCAGCCCGAAACGTCACCCATTTCTTCTCTCCAGAGATGCTGCCTGTCCCGCTGAGTTACTCCAGCATTTTGTGTCTCTTCGTATCAATGTCTGCCTTACTTGTTCAATTGCCTGTCTTTTTTTAAGTGGTGATTTTATCTGACTCCGCCTCCTCTGGCAGTGTGTTCCAGTTATCAACCACTGTGTTTATTTAAATAAAAAACTCCTATCTCCTAAACCTTAAACGTATGCCTTCTTGTTTGTTCATAAGCGGTAGGAAAAGAATTAGGCCATTCGGCCCATCTAGTCATCTCCGCCATTCAATCATGGCTGATCTATCTCCCCCTCCGAACCCCATTCTCCTGCCTTCTCCCCATAACTCCTGATGCCCGTACTAATCAAGAATCTATCTATCTCTGCCTTAAATATATCGATGGATGAACCCGTTGGGGGGAGTCCAGAACCAGGGGCCACAGTTTAAGAATAAAGAGTAAACCATTTAAAACGGAGATGAGGAAACACTTTTTCACACAGAGAGTTGTGAGTCTGTGGAATTCTCTGCCTCAGAGGGGGGTGGAGTCCGGTTCTCTGGATACTTTCCAGGGAGAGCTGGATAGGGCTCTTAAAGATTGCGGAGTCAGGGGATATGGGGAGAAGGCAGGAACGGGGTACTGATTGAGGAAGATCAGTCATGATCGCATTGAATGGCGGTGCTGGCCCGAAGGGCCGAATGGCAGCACCGCCATTCAATGTGATCATGGCTGATCATCCAACTCAGTATCCCGTACCTGCCTGCTCTACATACCCTCTGATTCGCTTAGCCACAAGGGCCACATCTAACTCCTTCTTAAATATAGCCAATGAACTGGCCTCAACTACCCTCTGTGGCAGAGAGTTACAGAGACCCACCACTCTCTGTGTGAAAAAAGTCTTTCTCATCTCGGTCTTAAAGGATTTCCCCCTTATCCTTAAGCTGTGACCCCTTGTCCTGGACCTCCCCAACATCGGGAACAATCTTCCTGCATCTAGCCTGTCCAACCCCTTAAGAATCTTGTAAGTTTCTATAAGATCCCCTCTCAATCTCCTAAATTCTAGAGAGTATAAACCAAGCCTATCCAGTCTTTCTTCATAAGACAGTCCTGACATCCCATTATGAATGACAGGTAGCAGAAGGATCTGTTCTGCTCTGTGAGACCCTGATGCTAAAATTAGATTTGTCATGATTAATTCTGCGGAAGACAACCGATCTGTGATTAATGAAAATTAAGTTCTAATTATGGAAGAAAGGTCTAATTGTTATCTAGCGTTAGATTAGGTAAAAATCACAATTAATAGCAAGGTTTAATCTTTCAATTATAAAGTATAGTACTTAATCATGAAATTTAAAAAATCAATTAATCAAGAAAATGAACTATCATGAGGGTTTAAAGCATCGCTGGCCACAGTGAACTGGCAAATTAGATTAAGGAATCAGCGAATTGAGTCAATGGAAGGCGTTTAAGATGTATTGAGTTTTGCAGAATGGATTCAGTCCAATAAGGTGCAAAAAAAAAACATTGCGAGGTTAATTCCCGGGATGGTGGGACTGTGATGTCTGGAATTTAGAAGGATGAGAGGGGATCTTATTGAAACATATAAGATTATTAAGGGTTTGGACGCGCTAGAGGCAGGAAACATGATCAAGATGTTGGGGGAGTCCAGAACCACGGGTCACGGTTTAAGAATAAGAGGTGGGCCATTTAGAACGGAGATTAGGAAAAACGTTTTCAATTGACGTTGAACAAGTTAGGTCTTTATTCTTTGGAACGCAGAAGGTTAAGGGGGGACTTGATTGAAGTCTTTAAAATGATGAAAGGGATAGACAGAGTTGACGTGGATAAGCTTTTCCCATTGAGGGTAGGGAAGATTCAAACAAGAGGGCATGACATGAGAATTAAGGGACAGAAGTTTAGGGGTAACATGAGGTAGAACTTCTTTACTCAGAGAGTGGTGGCTGTGTGGAATGATCTTCCAGCAGAAGTGGTGGAGGCAGGATCGATTTTAACATTTAAAAGTAAAGTGGATAGGTATATCGACGGGAAGGGAATGGAGGGGTATGGTCTAAGTGCAGGTAGATGGGACTAGGGGAAAATAAATGGTCGGCACGGACTGGAAGGGCCGAGAAGGCCTGTTTCCGTGCTGTAATTGTTATATGGTTATATGGTGATATATGGTTATATGGGATATGGGGAGAAGGCAGGAACGGGGTACTAATTGGGGATGATCAGCCATGTTCACAGTGAATGGTGGTGCTGGCTCGAAGGGCCGAATGGCCTACTCCAGCACCTGTTGTCTATTGACCCGTCATGTATGGTCAACCAAAGAGAAGTCAATGGTACCAAACTTTAAAAGTATTTGCAGGCTTCCAATTGTTTGCTCATAGAGTCATGCTGTGTGGAAACAGGCCCTTTGGCCCAACTTTCCCACACTGGCCAACATCTACACTAGTCCCACCTACCTGCGTCTGGCCCATATCCCTATCCATGTACCTGTCCAAATGTTTCTTAAACGTTGCAGTAGTCCCTACACCTAGTCTTTCCTGTTAAAGAAGGAACTGCAGATGCTGGAGAATCGAGGGTTACACAAAAAGCTGGAGAAACTCAGCGGGTGCAGCAGCATCTAAGGAGCGAAGGAGATAGGCGACGTTTCGGGTCGAGACCCTTCTTCAGACTGAAGAAGGGTCTCGACCCGAAACGTCGCCTATCTCCTTCGCTCCTTAGATGCTGCTGCACCCGCTGAGTTTCTCCAGCTTTTTGTGTAACCTAGTCTTTCCTCCAGTCTTTCCATCACCTTTGGAAACTTTTATTGCTGTTTATCAACATGAGGACCAAATTTGTGCCAATGAAAGTTAAAGAAGACATTATGAGACTGAGAAACAAGAATAAAACTGTTAGAGACATCAGCCAAACCTTAGGCTTATCAAAATCAACTGTTTGGAACATCATTAAGAAGAAAGAGAGCACTGGTGAGCTTACTAATCGCAAAGGGACTGGCAGGCCAAGGAAGACCTCCACAGCTGATGACAGAAGAATTCTCTCCATAATAAAGAAAAATCCCCAAACACCTGTCCGACAGATCAGAAACACTCTTCAGGAGTCAGGTGTGGATTTGTTAATGACCACTGTCCGCAGACGACTTCATGAACAGAAATACAGAGGCTACACTGCAAGATGCAAACCACTGGTTAGCCGCAAAAATAGGATGGTCAGGTTACAGTTTGCAAAGCAGTACCTGAAAGAGCAACCACAGTTTTCGAAAAAGGTCTTGTGGACAGATGAGACGAAGATTAACATATCAGAGTGATGGCAAGGGCAAAGTATGGAGGAGAGAAGGAACTGCCCTGATCCAAAGCGTAGCACCTCATCTGTGAAACAGGGTGGTGGGGGTCTTATGGCCTGGGCATGTATGGCTGCTGAAGGTACTGGCTCACTTATCTTTGATGAAACAAATGTTGATGGTAGTAGCATAATGAATTCTGAAGTGTATAGACACATCCTATCTGCTCAAGTTCAAACAAATGCCTCAAAATGTGGTACTGATTGTGGACGATCAGCCATGATCACATTGAATGGCGGTGCTGGGTCGAAGGGCTGAATGGCCTACTCCTGCACCTATTGTCTAAAACTCATTGGCCTGCAGTTCATTCTACAGCAAGCCAATAATCCCAAACATGCTGTTAAAGCACCAAAGGAGTTTTTCAAAGCTAAAAATTCTTGAGTGGCCAAGTCAATCACCCGATCTGAACCCAATTGAGCATGCCCTTTATATGCTGAAGAGAAAACTGAAGGGGACTAGCCCCCAAAACAAGCATAAGCTAAAGATGGCTGCAATACAGGCCTGGCAGAGCATCACCAGAGAAGACACCCAGCAACTGATGATGTCCATGAATCGCAGACTTCACGCAGTCATTGCATGTAAAGGATACACAACAAAATACTAAACATGACTGCTTTCATTTACATGACATTGCTGTGTCCCAAACATTATGGTGCCCTGAAATGGGGGGGACTATTTATGCATTACTGCTGTAATTTATACATGGTGAATCCAAAATGTATAAAAATGGCCTTTACTAAAACCTGACAATGTGCGTTTTAACCACATGTGATTTTTTTCTATTACAAATCTCAATTTGTGGTGTACAGAGGCAAATAAATAAATGATGGGTCTTTGTCCCAAACATTATGGAGGCCACTGTGCATAATCGTTCACAGCCCTGCCATTGTGTCCCAAAGCTTTGATGCTATGATTCCATAGGATTTAGTCCTGCACACATGCCTGTAATTTGTTATTTTTTCTTCATACTAGTTCTATATTATCCAAGTTTCGCATCCACTCCCTGCACACTAGGGGGCAATTTACAGAGGCCAGTTAACCTACAAACCCGCCCGTCTATGGGATGTGGGAGGAAACCCACAGGATCCCACAGGGTCAGAGGGAAAACATACAAACTCCACACAGACACCACCCGAGGTCAGGATCGAACCCGGGTCTCTAGTGCCGTGAGGCAGCAGCTCTACCCATTGAGCCACTGTGCCACCTGCGATTTTCAGTCATTATCTTGCCCGGCTTATTGTTCATAAATGGTTCCCTTCTGGGGTTAGAACAGACAAATTGTTGGTTAATTTCTGTTTCCTAGTTTGGACCTTGCTGCCTTTTCAGAATTACTTGCTTAAAGAAAAACTTGTCCTCTTTAAACCTGCTTTTGCAAATTGCCTTACATCTGTGTCCTCTGGTTTCCCCCCACATCTGTATCCTTGTGAAAGGCATTGAATGTTTTGAATGCCTGCAGATATAGAATCATAGAAAATAGGTGCAGGAGTAGGCCATTCGGCCCTTCGAGCCTGCACCTTCGAGCCATTCAATATGATCATGGCTGATCATCCAACTCAGTATCCTGTACCGGCCTTTTCTCCATACTCCCTGATCCCTTTAGCCACAAGGGCCACATCTTAAATAAAGCCAATGAACTGACCTCAACTGCCTTCTGTGGCAGAGAATTCCACAGACTCACCACTCTCTGTGTGAAAAAAGATCTTCTCATCTCGGTCCTAAAAGACTTCCCCCTTATCCTTAAAACTGTGACCCCTTGTTCTGGAGTTCCCCAACATC
>OY740786.1:1193339-1218160 GCA_963514005.1 Raja brachyura
GCGCCATCAATGTGAACTGGGACCTGTGTCCATCTCTCTCTCTCTCTCTTTATCTCTCCCCCACCCAAGTCGCACTAGCTTGTCATTTTCACACTACAAACAGCTTACAATGGCCTGTTTCCTTTATCATCGGTTCTTTTTTGCATATCTTTCATTCATTGTTCTTTATCTCTCCACATCACCGTCTATATCTCTAGTTTACCTGATCCCTAACCAGTCTGAAGAAGGGTCTCGACCCGAAACGTCGCCTATCTCCTTCGCTCCTTAGATGCTGCTGCACCCGCTGAGTTTCTCCAGCCTTTTGTGTACCCTCGATTCTCCAGCATCTGCAGTTCCTTCTTTAAAACCCTATGTCCATCTTTGCTGGTCATGCGAAGGGTCTCGACCCGAAACGTCGCCTATCTCCTTGGCTCCTTAGATGCTGCTGCACCCGCTGAGTTTCTCCAGCTTTTTGTGCAAACCTTGATTCTCCAGCATCTGCAGTTCCTTCTTTAACATTTAAAAAGTGTGTCCATTTCAAGATTTCCTAACCAAAGCACAAAGTGCTGGGTGAATTAATTCGGTTATGCCCCTGTCCCACTTTGGCTATTTTTTATGCGACTCGGCTATCGCCGGGACGTCGCCTGTACAGTCGTGAGTCGCCTCCTCACTCGCCCGAAGAATCGTAGCGTTTTACTGGTCGCCGCTGGATTTTGAAACGTTTAGAACTTTTCGGCGACAGTCGACAACAGTTGGCCTGACGCCAATGAGCGTAGCTTGTCTTCTCCTGACATGGGTGCTGTCGTCGGATAACGTAGGTTGTCACCGGTGAATTCCAATGGTGACAACCTGCGTCAACAGGCGACGGGTACCGGCGACTGAATTGTCTCACCTTGTCGTAGCTTGTTGCGGTTGTCGTAGGTGGATGTCTCCTAATCGGACGTAGCTGGACGTCGACTAGGCGGTAGGTTGTCATAGCTTGTCGTAGACAGAGTTGTAGGGGGGTCCAGTCGCCAGATTTTCGGCAACCTGCTACGACTATGACAGTCACCGAAAAAAATGCCTAAGTGGGACAGGCCCATTAGCCAGCATCTGTAGAGGGAATGGATGTGTAAAATGTCAAATGCTTCCTGACCCGCTGAGTTCCTCCAACACTTGGCGCTTTGCTCATGATTGCAACCTCTACAGCTCCTCGTGCCTGCATCAGAACCTTATATAACACCACCCCCACCCCCCCCCCCCCCCCTCCCCCCCACAGCAAACCTCTGCAGAGCAAAGTTTGTTCAACCTCACATTATAGCTAATTCTCTCTAATCCAGACATCATTCTGGTAAACCTCTCTTCCACCCTCCCAGAGCCTACGAATCCTTCCGATAGTAGGGTGATCAGAACTTGGCACAACACTCCAAATGTGGTCTAACCAGAGCTCTATAAAGCTACGACGTGACGCCATCACTCTTGCTTTCAGTGCCCCAACTGAGGAGACATGCGTAACGCCCTCTTCACCACTCTATGTATTCCTGTTCCACTTGCATCCTGACGTCCACCCGTGCATCACTGCTGTTATTAACTGTTTGCTTTCCCCTTACATTTGACCTCCCAACGTCACTTGCCCGGCTTAAACTCCATCTGTCATCTCCTCGCCCTTATCCATGTCTGGATGTATGCTCTGACAATCTTCACTATCAGCTATTATGCGAGGGTTACACAAAAAGCTGGAGAAACTCAGCGGGTGCAGCAGCATCTAAGAGCGAAGGAGATAGGCAGCATTTCGGGTCGAGACCCTTCTTCAGCTATTATGCGAGGTTGGACAAACCTAATTTCACCAAAGTCTGCAAAAGTACAAACCAACCTTCATGTATCTGTACACTGTGGACCAGCTCGATTGTAATCGCGTATTATCTCTCCGTTGAGAGGATAGTGCGCAATAAAAGCTTTTCACTGTACCTCGGTACACGTGACAATAAACTACACTGAACTGATCCGCTTTCATCCGCATCGCTTTCATGTATGTCACTAGCGGAGCTTGTTACCTACAGCCATCGGGCTATTAAACACAACAGCAAATAAGCTCTGTGCTCTGAACTGCAAAAGACTATATTATTGCTGCATAATTAGTTGTTTGTTTAACTTTTTTTTCTCTTCCCCCCCCCCCCCCCCCCCCCCCGTTATGTACTACGTTTACATATTCACATATTCTCTCCATTCCCTCTAATGACGAACTGTACACTGCAAGGGCCAGGAAGCGAGCGGGTGAGATCATCTCTGACCCCTCTCACCCTGGCCACAAACTCTTTGAATCACTTCCCTCTGGAAGGCGACTCCGGACTGTCAAAGCTGCCACAGCCAGACATAGAAACAGCTTTTTTTTCCCACGAGTAGTAGCACATGTTTTATTATTAATGTTTAATGTTTTATGTGTCATTCCTAACTGTCACTGTATGTCATGTTGTCACTTGCGGGCGGAGCACCAAGGCAAATTCCTTGTATGTGAATACTTGGCCAATAAACTTATTCATTCATTCATTCTGTTGTGCTGCAGCAAGTACGAATTTAATTCTCCCATCCGGGACATATGGCAATAAGACACTCTTGACGCTTGACTTGACAGAGGTCCAAGCACTGACCCCCGAGGGACAGCAGCAGTCACGGACCTCGAGCCCAAACGACACACTGTATGCCTTTGATCGTAAGCCAGTTGCCCGGAGTTTGTAGGCTGGAGCTTTTTAGGGTTTTAACCACTCTTGAGAAAGTTCAAATGGAACGAGAAATATTCGTAATAAGAGTTTCTGGTTGAAAGACACAACATTTGCAGCCTCTCTCTGTGGAAGTGAACTCACCAAGTATAAAGCATTTCTGGCTGATTCTCGGGTACCAACTTACTTTGTGTCCAACCCTTGCAGTGGAATAGTGACTGTGCTTGGAAATCATTGGGTGGTCAGTCTTTGCCCCAGAGTAGAAGTCTCCAATACTGGCAGACATAGGTTTAAGGCAGGGGTGGGCAACCTTGTTCTGCATCGGGGCCAGGACGCATGTCTGTGAGCAGATGGCGGGCCACATCCATCACATCCCCATCCCGCCCCGGGTGGCAGGCATCAAATCACGTGTTCACAGAAGGTAGACAAAAATGCTGGAGAAACTCAGCGGCTGAGGCAGCCTCGTGCAATCCCTGCACATCTCACCCGCTGAGTTTCTCCAGCAATTTTGTAGACCTTTGATTTTTTTTCCAGCATCTGCAGTTCTTTCTTAAACGTGTTCACAGAAGGTGCGGGGCCGTGCCGGCGGCTTTGCGCAGGATGCGGTACTGCAGGCCTGTGGCCTAGATGGTTTTGGGTTACGGGCCGCATTCGGCCCTGCGGCCGTAGGTTGCTGACCCCTGGTTTCAGGTGAGAGGGGCAAAGTTCAAAATGGCAGGACTTTTTAATATAAGAGTGGTAGATACCTGGAACGTGTTGCCAGGAGTGGTGGTGGTGGGAGATACGATACAGGTTGAACAAGTTAGGTCTTTATTCTTTGGAGCGCAGAAGGTTAAGGGGGGGACTTGATTGAGGTCTTTAAAATGATGAAAGGGATAGACAGAGTTGACGTGGATAAGCTTTTCCCATTGAGGGTAGGGAAGATTCAAACAAGAGGGCATGACATGAGAATTAAGGGACAGAAGTTTAGGGGTAACATGAGGGGGAACTTCTTTACTCAGAGAGTGGTGGCTGTGTGGAATATCTTCCAGCAGAGATGGTGGAGGCAGGATCGATTTTAACATTTAAAAGTAAAGTGGATAGGTATATGGACGGGAAGGGAATGGAGGGGTATGGTCTGAGTGCAGGTAGATGGGACTAGGGGAAATTAAATGGTCGGCACGGACTGGAAGGGCCGAGAAGGCCTGTTTCCGTGCTGTAATTGTTATATGGTTATATGTTATATGGTGTTTAGGAGGCATTTTCATTGAAGGTCAGGTCGGGGGGAGTTCCCCCCCTGCCACGGGTACCATGTAATCCCGTGCTACCTGCTCCATGGTCGGATGATCAGTGACTAAACCGTCTCCCCCACCTGGTTTGCCAGGTGAGGAGAGGGCTGTGGACCCCCAGCAGGACCAAAAACAAGACCTGTCAAATGGCGGATGAGCTCCTAGCGAGCCAACGGCCATCCACACTTCAGTAGAAGGTGCGATCACTGTCGTACATGGCCTTGTAAGGAACGATAATGAAGCACACACACACACACACACCAACATCCTGTACTTCCAGCGGCGGAAGTCCGCAGGAACTGGAGGACAGAGATGTGTGGTGCGTCCGTCACCATTCCCGTCGGAAACCAGCGCCACTGCGTCACTAATGTTTTCAACGATGATGAACAGGCAGGGAATAGAAGGATGAATGAATGAATAAGCTTAATGGCCAGGTATTCACATACAAGGAATTTGCCTCGGTGCTCCGCCCGCAAGTGACAACATAACATACAGTGACAGTTAGGAATGATACATAAAACATTAAATATTAATAATAAAACATTATTGATTAAACATGTGAATGAAATAAAATGCCAGAGCAAAGGGAGGCTACAGATTTTTGGCTGTTGAGTAGAGCTACTACTCGGGGATAAAAAACTGTGTTTATGTCTGGCTGTGGCAGCTTTGACAGTCCGGAGTCGCCTTCCAGAGGGAAGTGATTCCAAGTGTTTGTGGCCAGGGTGAGAGGGGTCAGAGACTATCTTGCCCGCTCGCTTCCTGGCCCTTGCAGTGTACAGACCATGAGTTAGATTGCCATTCGTGATAGCATAGACGAGATGGGCTGAAGGGCCTGTTTCCTCTCTGTACCATTCTGTGTCTATGAAATGGAGATGCGGTCTGACTGGTGCGATTGTCGGCGTGGTGTCGCAGGGGAGTTTCTGATCATGGGGGGGGGGGGTTCAAAACCGAGGAATAGAAGAATATCCAGAAATTGGATTTAATGATTTATTTTTGCCTGCAGAATAAAGCCTGAAGATGGGATGGACTTCGGAGTGTCGCTCCTGTTTTATGGGCTGTACTACGGAGTGTTAAGCCGTGACTTTGCAGAGATGTGTGCTGACTACATGGCCTCTACTATAGGGGTAAAGTGAGCCAAAGGGCAGCTTCCGTATAACTGTATCAATGACTAATGCATTCCCCAAGTACAGTTAGATGAAGTCACTGCTCCCGACAGTGACGGAACTAGTCAGCACCCTGACGGTCAATTGAGCAATCCCGAAGCAAAACGTGACACTGAGCCAGATAGGGACAGGCCCTTCGGCCCGACTCCTCCTTGCTAACCAGCATGCCCATGTAAACTGATTCCCATTTCAAGAATCGAGAACCATGGGTTAGCACGGTAGCGCAGCAGTAGAGTTGCTGCCTCACAGCGCCAGAGACCCGGGTTCCATCCTGACTTCAATAGCCAATAGGTGCAGGAGGAGGCCATTCAATGTGATCATGGCTGATCATCCACAATCAGTACCCCGTTCCTGCCTTCTCCCCATATCCCCTGACTCCGCTATCTTTAAGAGCCCTATCTAGCTCTCTCTTGAAGCTATCCAGAGAACCAGCCTCCACCGCCCTCTGAAGCAGAGAATTCCATAGACTCGCAACTCTCTGTGAAAAAAAGTGTTTCCTCGTCTCCGACTTGAATGGCTTACCCCTTATTCTTAAACTGTGGCCCCCGGTTCTAAACCCCCCCTACCGTGCGTGCTGTCTGTACGGAGTTTGCACATTCTCCCCGCGACCTGCATGGGTTTTACATAGAAACATAGAAAATAGGTGCAGGAGGAGACCATTCGGCCCTTCGAGCCTGCACTGCCATTCAATGTGATCATGGCTGATCATCCAATTCTGTATCCTGTACCTGCCTTCTCTCCATACCCCCTGATCCCTTTAGCCACAAGGGCCACATCTAACTCCCTCTTAAATATAGCCAATGAACTGGCCTCAACTACCCTCTGTGGCAGAGAATTACAGAGACTCACCACTCTCTGTGTGAAAAATGTTTTTCTCATCTCGGTCCTAAAGGAAATCCCCCTTATCCTTAGACTGTGACCACTTTGTTCTGGACTTCCCCAACATCGGGAACAATCTTCCTGCATCTAGCCTGTCCAACCCCTTAAGAATTTTGTTAGTTTCTATAAGATCCCCCCTCAGTCTTCTAAATTCTAGCGAGTACATGCCAAGTCTATCCAGTCTTTCCTCATATGAAAGTCCTGACATCCCAGGAATCAGTCTGGTGAACCTTCTCTGTACCCCCTCTATTGGCAAGAATGTCTTTTCTCAGATTTGGAGACCAAAACTGTACAGGTGTGGTCTCACCAAAACCCTGTACAACTGCAGTAGAACCTCCCTGCTCTTGTACTCAAATCCTTTTTACTATGAATGCTAACATACCATTCGCTTTCTTCACTGCCTGCTGCACCTGCATGCCTACTGTCAATGACTGGTGTACCATGACACCCAGGTCTCGCTGCATCTCCCCTTTTCCTAATTTGCCACTATTACGATAATGATCTACCCTCCTGTTTTTGCCACCAAAGTGGATAACCTCACATTTATCCTCATTAATGTGGATAATTATCCACGCTTTCTCTGGGATCTTAGGTTTCCTCCGACAATCCAAAGACATACAGGTTTGTAGGTTAATTGGCTCGGTGTAAATGTAAATTGTCCCTAGTGTGTGCCGGGTAGTGCTAGTGTACGGGGAACGCTGGACGGCGCGGACTCGGTGGGCCGAAGGGCCTGTTTCCTCACTGTGTCTCTAAACTAAACAAGAAGACATGGGTTTTACGGTGAGGAGGGAAAGATTTCATAGAAGCCTGAGGGGCAACACTTTCACACAGAGGGTGGTGGGTGTATGGAACGGGCTGCCAGAGGAGGTAGTTGAGGCTGGGACTATCAAAATTGCTTGCAATTGGGGCACGTTGGCTGGCATGGCAAAGGTGGGCCGAAGGGCCTGTTTCCATACTGTATGGATATTGGCCAGCATTTGGCCCTTGTCCCTCTTAATCTTTGCTTTCCATGCCCCTGTCGAAATGTTTGTTAAACGTTGTAATTGTACCTGCCTCTACCACCACGCCTGGCAGCCTGTTCATCATAACCCCTCTTTGTGCTAAAAACCCTTTAAATATTTCCCTCTCACCAAGAACTTTAGTTGGACACAGAGTGCTGGAGGAACTCAGTGGGTGAGGCAGCATCTGTGGAGAGAAGGAATGGGCGACGTTTCGGGTCGAGACCCTTCTTCAGACTAATGCGGGGGAGGGGCGGGAAAGGGGGGGGTGAGGGTTCTTTCTATCAAGGATTGTATTTTAAAATGTTTTTTCTCTCTGTACCTTACAGTACTACAATGCATCGGGAATGCCGACCAAACATCTCTGCAATGAGATCTGCGCGGTCTGTGGACAAAAAATCTTTGTGGATGTCAATGAAGAAGGGATCATAGAGAATACCTACAAGCTCTCCTGCAACCACGTGTATCCTTCCAGTCTGTCTGCGGCATAAACCAGCATCTGTAGTTCCTTCCTGCGCTAGCATCAAGAGGGTTTTAATGTCATGTGTCCCAGATAGAGCAAGGGCATTGTTACTTGCAGCAGCACAACGCGATATGGAAAGATAGCACACTGTGAACAATATAACAACAAGATAAATAGATGTGTATATTTATATATATATATATACATACACACACGCATGCACGCACGCGCGCACACACACTCACAAAAATACACACGCACGCACACAAAAACACACACTCACAAAAACGCGCACACAACTGCACACACACACACCCTCTCTCTCTCTCTCTCTCTCTCTCTCCCTCTCCCTCTCCCTCTCCCTCTCCCTCTCCCTCTCCCTCTCCCTCTCCCTCTCCCTCTCCCTCTCCCTCTCCCTCTCCCTCTCCCTCCCTCTCCCTCCCTCTCCCTCCCTCTCCCCCTCTCCCCCTCTCCCCCCCTCCCCCTCTCCCCCCCTCCAAAAGGGCTACACTAATGCCCCCGTCCGTCTATGTAGTTCAGAGCTTATTGGAGGTTGTAATGTTTAATAGCCAGATGGCAGCAGGGAAGAAGCTGTTCCTGAGCCTGGGCGTTACAGTTTTCAGGCTCCTGTACCTACATCCCGATGGCAGGGTTGAAACGAGAGCGTGGCCAGGGTGGTGTGGGTCTCTGACGATGCTGGCTGCCCTTTTGAAGCAGCGAATCCCTTCGATGGTGGGGAGGTCAGTACCATTGATGGACCGGGCAGTGTCCGCCATCTTGAACATGGCGGCATTCTGCCCCCGTGTTGTTTACAGCCGTGCGGTCTCTCTTCGTAGTTTGTGCCCGTTCCGCTCTGTTCTCCTTAACGGCAGCTCTCCAGGTTCCACGAGTTCTGCATCCGTGGCTGGTGCATCGTCGGGAAGAAGCAGACCTGTCCGTACTGTAAAGAGAAGGTGGACCTCAAGAGGATGTTCAGCAACCCGTATCCTTCCACTCTGCAAAGACCAATGTTAACTTAACTCTGAAATGTCTCACTGCGCGTAAATACTGATCTGTGTAGGAAAGGAACTGCAGCTCTTAAGTCTGAAGAAGGGTCTCGACCCGAAACGTCACCCATTCCTTCTCTCCAGAGATGCTTCCTGCCTGTCCCGTTGAGTTACTCCGGCATTTTGTGTCTCTAAACACTGATCGTTTTGTTTATATTCTGTTCTCTAATCCCTGATAGTTTGGTTTGGAGGTACAGTGTGGAAACAGGCCCTTCGGCCCACTGCGTCTGCACAGACCAGCGATCCCCGCACACTGGCACTATCCTACACACACTAGGGACAATTTGCAGTTATACAAGCCAATTAACCTACAAACCTGTCCGTCTTTGGAGTGTGGGAGGAAACCGGAGATCCCGGAGAAAACCCACGCAGGTCACGGGGAGAACGTACAAACTCTGTATAGACAGCGCCCGTAGCCAGGATCGAACCTGGGTCTCCGGCGCTGTGAGGCAGCGACTCTACCGTTGTGCCACCGTGCCGGCCAATATCTACAGCTTTGGTCCGCGTGTTCCTCGGCCGTCAGTCACACAGCATGGCAGGTGGCCCTTCACACCCATACTGACCAAGATGCCTCATCTAAGGTAGACAGAAATTCTGGGAGAAACATAGTGGGTGAGGCAGCATCTATGGAGCAAAGGAGTAGGTGACGTTTGGGGTCGAGACCCGCTCCATAGATGCTGCCTCACCCCCTGAGATTCACCAGCATTTTTGTCTACCTTCGATTTTTCCAGCATCTGCAGTTCTTTCTTAAGCAAGATTGCCTCAACTAAGCAAATCCTATTTGGCTCATATCCCTCTAAACCATTCCTATTTATGTATCTGCCCAAATGTCTATTAAATGTTGTTATTGTACCGGCATCAATGACCCCTCTGGCAGCTCGTTCCATACACACACCCCGCTCTGTGTGAAACAAGTTGCCCCCCCTATATTCCTGGTAAATCACTACTGCAGATACAACATTGGGCTGATGGAGTGAGGGCCGGCACAGTGGCGCAGCGGTAGTGTTGCTGCCCAAAGCACCAGACACCCGGGATTGATCCTGACAACGGGTGCTGTCTTTACGGAGTTTGTACGTCCTCCCCGTGACCGCGTGGTTTTCTTACCGGGTGCTCGGGTTTCCTCTCTCCTCCCAAAGACGCGCAGGTTTGTAGATAGATTGGCCTGTGTACATTGTCCCCAGTTTGTGGGGAGCGGGTGCGGAGAGAAGGATCGGGTGACGTTTCGGGTCGAGACCCTTCTTCAGAGGGGACTTCCCGCCCCCTCCCCCGACATCAGTCGGAAGAAGGGTCTCGACCCGAAACGTCGCCTATTCCTTGTCTCCACAGATGCTGCCTCACCCGCTGGTCATTCCTCTGGCATTACTGCCTACCTTGGAACATGCAGTGCATTGTTTACAGCCTGCGTGCAAACGGGGAACTATGGAGACTGTGACTGGACCATCAAATTGTGGTTGAAAATGAAGCAGGAAGTCGGCAGTTCCGTGCGTCTTGTTTTTACTCTGTGATAACACAACAACAATCGTAACGTTCTCTACGTGGCCTTCCCCACGTGCTGCGTCTCCTCCCCTTGTCCCAAATGCAGATTCATTGTCCTCTGTGGGTGAGAGGTAGAACAAAGGAGCGGGCTGATCGGAATGTGGACGGGATGTATATATTTTTTAAACCGAATGACGTAAGATCATATGGTGTGTTTGCGTTATGTGGTCAGGACATTGAGTGTAAGAGTGAGGAGCGCATGATGCAGGTTTAAAGGACTTTTGGTCAAGGAATCATCCAGCGTGGACCATCTTATCCCATCCACACTAGTCCTACCGGCCTGCATTTGGCCCATATCCCTGTAAACCATGCGCTTGTCTAATGGGCCTGTCCCACTGAAAGGGCCTGTCGCACTTGGCGAATTTTTCTGCGACTGACGTATCAGGTCACTGAAAAATACGCGGCGTGCTGACGGGTGACGCAGCGTGCTGACGTATTGACGCGCGGTGTTTTTTTCAAGTGTTGCAACATTTTTTTTGTCGCTGCTGGATTTTGAAATGTTCAAAATCTTTTGCCGACACTGACATGACACTAGCAGTCGTCGAAAAAATCGGCAAGTGGGACAGGCCCTTTAGGCGATTTCTTTGGGCAACTGCAGGCGACTGCTGCAAAATTTTAGACACGTTTTCGGTGACAGTGGCAGCAATTTTTGCTGTCTGACGCCAGGAGTCGTAGGTGAATTCCCTGGCAGTGGCCTAAGTGGGACGGGCCTTTAAATGTTTCGTAATGGGGCGCAGCGGTAGAGTTGCTGCTTACAGCGCTTGCAGCACCTGGGACCCGGGTTCGATCCCGACCACTGGTGCTGCCTGTACAGGGTTTGTGCGTTCTCCCCGTGACCTGCGTGGGTGTTTTCTCCAAGGTCTTCGGAGAAAGACGTGCGGGTGTGGAGTTTGGGAGGAAACTGAAGATAATAGACAATAGACAATAGGTGCAGGAGTCGGCCAATCGGCCCTTCGAGCCAGCACCGCCATTCAATGTGATCACGGCTGATCATCCCCGATCAGTACCCCATTCCCGCCTTCTCCCCATATCCCCTGACTCCGCTATTTTTAAGAGCCCTATTTAGCTCTCTCTTGAAAGCATCCAGAGAACCTGCCTCCACCGCCCTCTGAGGCAGAGAATAGTAAGATTGAACGAGAACTTACCAGTTCGAAGGTTGATCTTTATTTTATGAGGAGTCGAAGTGAGGGATTTCGTGAAGAGCCCGCCGGCGCGCATGCTCGACATACTTCAAAGTAGCGGCGTGGAATCACAGAAACCAACAAAGAAATGACTTTGCATAGTAAGATTGAAGTGACTAAGATTACCAGATGAAGGTGATTGAGGGTTGGGCGAGGAGGGCACGAAATCCCTCACTTCGACTCCTCATAAAATAAAGATCAACCTTCGAACTGGTAAGTTCTCGTTCAATCTTACTATTTCATTTCGGAGTCACGTGAGTGACTTCGTGAAGACTTCAAAGCTTCTGTGATTACACGCCCTGGACCACGTCCATGCTGACACACCACTACCAGGGATGGATGGGAGGAACAAACTTGCTCAATAGTTCATACTGCAAAACAAGAGCAGAGTTATTAACAACAAAACAAAACCCCTCATGCGGGGACATCTCCACGTTCGTGACCTGCATTCAGCACGGCTTCTGCGAACTGCAGAGGAGCAGCAACAGGCTTGTTATAAAAACGCTGGAACACAGCTTCATTAGCCCATCCTGCTGTGGCGAGAATTTGGTCCATGGGCACCTCCATGACCCTCGCCCTTGACGTCGATGCAGCCCTGGTGGAAAGAGACTTGAACACATTAGTGTCGATACCTGACTTACCCAAGACGACTGGAAGCCACATGGATATCGTCTGGACTGTCACTCGATGATGAGGTCTCTTGTGAGTGACAAGCAGGTATCTCTCCATTCCTCTGATGCGTGCCGTCACTTTGACATAGTGGCGGATATGTGAGACTAAACATAGCCTAGCATCTGCGGGGTATGCCGGGAACTTCAGCTGCAGCCCTGTGCACCCAGGTCTATGCTGCTTTAGTAGCTAGTCAACGAAAAAGACTACTTCTGTAGGGGTAGCTGTCATTCTGTCGACACGCAGTTTGTGTAGTGTCTGTACCCTCTTGAGCTGAAGTCAGCGCTAGTAACATCACCAGCTTCATGGTGAGTTGGTCCAGTTGGAGCCCTTCCATGGGAGACCACGTCCTGAGCAGGGTTAATACATCCCTGACATCCCAGGTGATATTATAGCGTGGTGTAGGCGGATTCATATTGAATATACCCCGCATGAGTCTGGACACTAGCCTGTTGGATCCTACCTCCAACTGAGGTAGAACGATAGCGCACTTCTGGCGCTGTTGATGGCACTGTAACTTAAGTGTTCATCATGGTGCAACCCCGCGAGGAATTCCAGGACGTCGGTTGTTGTCACGTCATCGTACGTGATGCGAGAGCGGCTGCAGTAGGCTTCCCACTTCTTAATATGCGAGCGGTATCTTCGCCTTGTAGACTCTCGACACGACGCCCCGGTGGTATCCATGGTCCGAGCCGAGAGGCCGTATTGGACTAACGGCCTGTTCAGAACCTGCAAGCCAACAAATTTAAATAGCCATGGCAGGGATGCGGCTCCCCTGAGACAGGGTGAGTAACCAATTGTGGGCAACCCTTCAAAAGGACCCAAGGTTCGTTGAGCATGTCAAAGACCACCGGATACCAAGGCTGTGTGGGCCAGTCGGGTATAACAAGGATGCCCTTGGCAGCATCTGCCTGAATCTTTCCCAATACCCGACTGATGAGGCAAAATGGGGGGAAGGGATAGAAAACCACTTCCCCCAGTCCAGCGAGAATGCATCTAGCGCTATTGCCCCAGGATCTGGTTCCCATGAAACGTAGGTTGGTACCTGATGGTTCCACCGTGACGCAAAGAGGTCAATGTCCGGTTTACCAAATTTGGCTGTGACTTTAGAAAAGATCTCAGGATGCAACATCCATTCAATATTGTCATTAAATTTGCGTGACCTGGTGTCCGCCACAGTATTAAGCTCACCTGGCAAATAGGTAGCTGAAATCCAAATGTCTCTTTGAACACACCAGAGCCAAATTGAGTTTGCCAATTTGTCACACGAAACTGGCCTGGTACCACCCATATGGTTTAAATATGCTACTGCTGTGGTGTTGTCTATTTGGAGACGGACATGTACTCCAACAAGCTTGGAACAATACGCACGAAGTCCGTGGAATGCTGCCAGCAACTCCAAATAGTTAATCCCTTGAGTTAACAACATCGTTGATTCAAGGGTGTCCCATCTGCCACCACAACTAGAGCAATTATTCGTGGATCCCCAACCATTGGAGCTTGCATCAGTTTGCAAATATACCACCGGATTAGCCTCCCTAATAGTCTTGAATGAGTTGCTAATGTGACACACCCACCATTGCAACTCATTTATCGCTTCGGGCGGCAGCTGCATGGACCGATCATAATGACCAGCGTTCTGTTTTAACGCAGCAATTTTAGCTCTTTGCAAATTCTGATAATGCAAAGGTCCATATCGCGCTGCCGAAAACAAAGCTACCAGCTTCCCAATTATTGTAGCTAAGTGCCGAATCGATGGTATATTGGTGCGGATTAAATCTTGACACACCTGGGTAACCTCCTCAATCTTGTTAATTGGAATGGTAACCCTCATGCTTATAGAGTTCACCGTGAACCCTAGGTAATTAATCACCTGGGCAGGGTAGAACTTTGATTTCTCTGGATGGACAATAAACCCCAATTGTTGAAATATATTGACAGCAGCTGCAACACCCTGTTCAGCCAATTCCAGGGTGTGGCCCACAATTAAGACATTATCTAAATAGGCCATACTATATGGTGTCGTTGTCTCAAATAAGCCATAATTGGCTTCACTAATTTAGTGAACAATCTAGGGCTGTGGTGAGCCCATTAGGCAAAGCTTTGTACTGCCAGAGTTGCCCCATCCAGATGAATTTTAAAACCTTCTGTCACATTTCTGGACGGATACGGAATAATATGCGTCTTTAAATCAATGCATGCCATAAAGCAACCATGAGAAATCAATGATTTGGTTGTTTCAACGTATCCATTTTAAAATGAGAATATGTTACAAAAGTATTCAAACAGGTTAGATCAATAATGACACGACAACTTCCATCCTTCTTAGGTCTGGTGAATATGTTCGAAACAAATTCAACTGGTTCATGCACCACTCTCTTAATCACTCCTTTGCTCAAGACTTAACAATTCCTTATAGCCGGCTGCCTGTTCTGCAGCAGATAATTTTAAATGTTCGAGCGGGCATGTGCTGGGATGGAGGAATGTCGCCATTAATAAACTCAATTTTATGCCCCTGAATATTCTGCAACACATACTCGTCACCAGTGAAATTACCTCATGCACCCAAAAACCACCGAATGTGACCACCAACATGTGAAGTTAAACAGAGAGAAAAGAGAGAACCAGACCCCCTCACCTCCGTGGTTACCGGCGGTCCTTGACACGCGTGTGTGGACGTGGAGGTGCTGGGTTGGCTTGAGGGCGCGGCGTCTTCGTTTTCCACCAGGGTCTCTGCCGACCCTGTCCTAAAAAAGACCCTTGGTGCTGGGTCTGATGTTGCTGTCGTTGTGGAGCTTGAGGGTGGGTCCTCGTCGAGATACTGGCCGACCCTCGTGAGCGAATGTATGGAGCTTTTGAGCCGGACGGTGTGGGGGCACTCTTAGAGCGCATGATCCCCACCGTTTTGGCTTGTTCGTCAAGCTCTTTGACTCTCTTCGAGAGGTCCTCACCAAAGAGCTGACGGGGCGGCGGCGGCGGCGGTGGTTTGCACAATCCTGCAAACTTCGGGTTGAGTGCTGGGCGGATGCTGTTTTTGCGAAACCCGTTGATTTCGTGCTGGGTCGCGCACAATAAGGCCAGAGCCTCTTCCTGGTCCAAATTCAGCTCGTCCTCGTCCACCGACCGCGCAAAGGCGGTAATACCGGCCGTGAGGAGTTTCAGGATCCGCTGCAATTGTAGCTCTTGTTGACGGATAGCCGCACTGATGTTGCCCCATATTGGCGTATTGACCACAGGCACGTTGAGGGAGTTGCAGTTTGATGGAGCCTTGTGACGGCTCATAGCCTGGATGAGGACTTCTTCCTGCAGCACCTGATTATTAAGAAAGTCCACTGTGGCTGCCAGCTTTGAATTGAGAGGAAGACCAGCCGTATGTGAGGCCGCGAATTTGGTCGCCACATCCAAGAGTTCTTCCGCTGGCACCTCCAACGGAGTTGGTACGGGATCCACCAGAACCTCCTCCTCCTGCTGCTCCAGGCTGATAGTAGATGTTTGTGAAGACGCCCTGTGCCTGTTGCTGCCCTGCTGTTGTTGACGTTGAAGCAGGAGCTCCAGCAGCCGCTCCATACGGTCAATACGCCCTTCACCCTGAACACTCAGGTGGTCGGAGTCCTCCGGCTCTGAAAAGAAAACCGGGCTCCTGTCATCGGCCCGCACCTCGTCGAGGCCCTGCCGGTGCCGGTAGTTGTCGCTAACAGCCGCCGAGGCGAACTGCGCGATTCCTGCGCGGGCGTGTTCAATCGCCTCCGTTTAGCGATAGCTGAAGCCGCTGCCACTAAGGGCACTTGCGGCGAGGTGTCGGTACCAGCCGAAGCATGGCTGCCTGGGGCCCGCGCAGTCTTGCCGGCTGCCCACATCGTGGACGTTGCCGACGCATGGTCTCGCCCACCCATCCATGGGGGGCTCGGCGACCGTGACGAGACCCGACTCGACCGACCCGTCCCGGCGTCGAGAGTCGGGGTATGCCGGCTGGCCTCACAGCCGCCCCGGGTCTCGCCCTGGAACCTGACCGCTCCTCCGCAACAGGCAATGCCTTAGCCCTAACAGGGTTAGGCTTCTGGGCTCCTGCCCTCCCCCTTCTCGGAGGGCTGAGTGGAACAGGCCGTGCAACGGCACGTGCCCTGCTCGAGGTCGCCAGCGAGCCCGCTGACAACCTGACTGCCATGGCAGGGTCCCCCTGCTCTGGCGGCACACCACACTCCTCCTCACCGAACTCCTCCGAGCTGTGGTGTGCTGGCGGATCTGGACCTGTGAACACAGGGCTTACCCACATCTCCGCCTGAGTCCCGGCCTGCGCTGCAGGTACTGCCGATGGTAAAGGCCCCGGAACTGTTGACCGGCGAACTCGTCCTGACGTCCTCCGGCCCTTGGAACTCCCATCCATGTCCTTGCTGCAAGACATAACCAACAACAAGGACCACCAACTAAAGGTAGAATACTTACCTCCGTGGCCCCTTCTGAAGGGCTGGCGAGGAGCGCGCTCCACCGCCAGCCGTCGCAGCAACGCGGTACGACGATATGTCGAGCATGCGCGCCGGCGGGCTCTTCACGAAGTCACTCACGTGACTCCGAAATGAAATTCCACAGACTCACCACTCTCTGTGAGAAAAAGTGTTTCCTCGTCTCCATTCTAAGATCTCGGAGAAAACACCCACGCAGGTCACGGGGAGCACGTACAAACTCCATACAGACAGCACCCGTAGCCAGGATTGAACCCGGGGTTATGGCGCTGTGAGGCAGCAACTCTACCGCTGCACCACCGTGCTGCCCAAATTCTTTAATAGTTCCACCCCGGAATTAAAAAGGTTCTGTCCTCCTTATCTGTACCGAGTTCTTCTCCTGGCTTGCCTTTGAGCTTGGAAGAGAGGAGGGGGGAGGGAGGTGCTGGGGTGAGTCCCTATTTCCACACCCCAGAATGTATCAGGTATCTTTACTGAAACACAAGCTGGTGCTTCCCACTGCTCCCAAAACCTGTATCTTTGTTACAGAGCTGTTTCATTCCTGTCATTCAGAAGGTTCCCAGAACTGGAGTGGAAACTGCAAGCAAATTCTTACTGAAAGTCCCTTGTGATAACAGTGTGCTGTGGCCCTGAAGGTATGGATGCGTGCTACCTCAGGTGGTAGTTCCCAAAAACACACAATGACACAGCAGTAGAGTTGCTGCCTCACAGCGCCAGTAACCCAGGTTCGATCCTGACCACGGGTGCTGCCTGTACGGAGTTTGTACGTTCTCCCCGTGACCACGTGGGTTTTCTCCGGGTGCTCCGGTTTCCTCCCACACTCCACAGACGTGCAGGTTTGTGGGTTAATTGGCTTCAATAAAATTGTAAATTGCCCCTAGTTTCACACAGTTGAAGAGTCTGTGGAATTCTCTGCCTCAGAGGGCGGTGGAGGCAGGTTCTCTGGATGCTTTCAAGAGTGAGCTAGATAGGGCTCTTAGAGATAGCAGAGTCAGGGGATTTGGGGAGAAGGCAGGAACGGGGTACTGATTGGGGATGATCAGCCATGATCACATTGAATGACAGTGCTGGCTCGAAGGGCCGAATGGCCTACTCCTGCACCTTTTGTCTATAGTGTGTAGGGTAGTGCTAGTGAACGGGGATTGCTGGTCAGCGCGGACTTGAGCCGAAGGGCCTATTTCCACGCTGTATCTCTAAAGTCTCTCGGCTTCTGAATGCAGAAATGTGCCAGTCACGACCTGTCAGCGAAAACTGTGCCTTTTTAGTGGACTAGTCGAGTTCCTGTGGAAGTTGGTGACATTGGTCATTTCATCTCGTAGAGGGAATTAACTCCAGAGAGTGCGGAACTTTTATTTGAATAGAATGACTTTCTAGATGGAACAGAAAGTGACTCAGTGGTCAAGAATGTTTAATCGTCAGCATACTTTATTAGCCAAGCATGTTTTGCAACATACGATGAATTTCATTTGCCAAACAGTCATACCAATAATAAGCGACAGAACGCACCAAACGCATTTTAACATAAACATCCACCACAGCGACTCCTCCGGTCTCGACCCGAAACGTCGCCTATCTCCTTCGCTCCTTAGATGCTGCTGCACCCGCTGAGTTTCTCCAGCCTTTTGTGTACCCTCGACTCCTCCACGTTCCTCACTGTGATGGAAGGCGGGAAAAAAAGTTCAATCTCTTTGTCCTCGCGTGGTCGGGGGCTTCGAACCTTCCCTTGACGGGACGATCTTGGCTCCCGTGGCCGGTGGTCATGCTCTCCTCGTCGGGGCGATCAAGCTCCTGTATCGGGGGTGGGGGTGGGGGGGGCTCTCAGCCCCTCCGGGTCGGGGCTTCTGCTTAATTTCGGAGCTTCCCGACATAAAACAAACCAGAGAACATTAACACAAACATTTAAAACGCACTAAAGATAACAAAAAAAAAACCGAAAAGGCAGACAGACAGACTGTTGTCGAGGCTGCCATCGTGCAGCTCCCTCTGGTACTATCACAATATTAAAGAGATAACTAGACAGGTGCATGGATAGGACAGGTTTGCAGGGATATGGGCCAAACATGGCGCAGGTGGGACAAGTGTAGATGGGGCAGAATTAGGCCATTCACCCCATCGTCCACTCCGCCATTCAATCATGGCTGATCTATCTTTTTTTTCTCTCAACCCCATTCTCCCGCCTTCTCCCCATGACCCCCGACACCCGTACTGATCAACAACCTGTCAATCTGCGCCTTAAAAATATCCAATGACTTGGAGATAGACACGAAAAGCTGGTGTAACTCAGCGGGACAGGCAGCATCTCTGGAGAGAAGGGATGGTTGACGTTTCGGGTCGAGACCCTCCCTTCAGACAGGTTGGGGATTGGGGAAAACATCGCAGACTTCTGTGGCATGTTGGTTGGTGTGGGCAAGTTATGGATACATTATAGTGATGCAGCGTGGAAACAGGCCCTTCGGCCCAACTTGCCCTCATCGGCCAACAATGTCCCAGCTGCACTGGTCCCACCTGCCTGCGTTTGGTCCATATCGCTCCGAACCTGCCCTATCCATGCACCTGTCTGACTGTTTCTTAAACAATGGGATAGCCCCAGCCTCAACTACCTCCTCTGGCAGCTTGTTCCGTACACCCACCACCCTTTGTGTGAAAAAGTTACCTCTTGGATTCCAATCAAATCTTTTCGCCTTCACCTTGGACCTATGTCCCCTGGTCCTCGATTCCCCTACTCTGGGCAAGAGACTCTGTGCATCTACCCAATCTATTCCTCTCATGTTGGGCCGAGTGGGCTATTCCCATGCTCTATAACTCTTAGCCAGCATCGCCCTGCAACTGAACCCCTCTAATCCAGGCGGCTTTCCGGAAGACCCCATCTCCTGCCCATTGTCCAGGAAGCTGTGTGGGAGAAATGGAGATGGGGAAACTGGATGTCAGGGGTTCGTTCACTATGTTACATAGAAACATAGAAAATAGGTGCAGGAGGAGGCCATTTGGCCCTTCGAGCCAGCACCGCCATTCATTGCGATCATGGCTGATCATCCCCAATCAATAACCTGTGCCTGCCCCATATCCCTTGACTCCACTAGCCCCTAGAGCTCTATCTAACTCTCTCTTAAATCCATCCAGTGACTTGACCTCCACTGCCCTCTGTGGCAGGGACTTCCACAAATTCACAACTCTGGGTGAAAAGGTTTTTTCTCACCTCAGTCTTAAATGGCTTCCCCTTTATTCTAAGACTGTGGCCCCTGGTTCTGGACTCAACCAACATTGGGAACATGTTTCCTGCATCTAGCATGTCCAGTCCTTTTATACTTTTATGTGTTGATATAAGATATCCCCTCATCCTTCTAAACTCCAGTGAATACGCCTAGTCTTTTCAATCTTTCCTCATATGACAGTCCCGCCATCCCAGGGATCAATCTAGTGAACCTACGCTGCACTGCCTCAATCACAAGGATGTCCTTCGTCACATTCGGAGACCAAAACTGTACACAATACTCCAGATGTGGTCTCACCAGAGCCCTATACAACTGCAGAAGAACCTCTTTACTCCTGTACTGAAATCCTCTTGTTATGAAGGCCAACATTCCATTAGCTTTCTTCACTGCCTGCTGTACCTGCACGCCAACTTTCTGTGACCGGTGTACAAGGACGTTGTTAAACACAAGGACAATGTTGTTGACTGTCGCAGGCTGTAGCACGGTGGCGCAGCGGTAGACCCGCTACCTCACAGCGCCAGAGACCCTGGTTCGATCCCGACTACGGGTACTGTCTGTACAGAGTTTTACGTTCTCCCCGTGACCATTTTACACCCAGAGAGTTGTGAATCTGTGGAATTCTCTGCCACAGGAGGCAGAGGCAGAGGCCGATTCACTGGATCTTTTCAAGAGAGAGTTAAATTTAGCTCTTGGGGTTACGGAATCAAGGGCTATGGGGAGAAAGCAGGAACGGGGCACTGATTTTATGTGATCCGCCATGATTATATGGCTCGAATGGCCTGCTCCAGACCCTTTTATTTTCTATGTTTCAGTGACCGCGTGGGTTTCCTCCGGGTGCTCCGGTTTCCTCCCACGTTCCAAAGACGTGCGGGTTTGCAGGTTAATTGGCTTCTGCAAACTGCAAATTGTCCCTGGTATGTGTAGGATACTGGTAGTATGCGGGGAGATCGCTGGCTGGGGCTCGGACGCGATGTTTCTGCGCTGGATCTCTAAAGAACGAACCTTTGTGACTCAGCAGAGGAATAAGGCTCTCAATCACCAAAATAAATTCTCGTGTCTAAAATAGACTAAAAGAGCAAACTCACTTCCTATGTCTTGTGGTTTACAACTTCCTGAACTTTGCAGATTCAGTCAAACGGTCCAGTTTCCTCCTCGTGGTGTGGTTTTCATTTACGTGATTTACTGTGTCATTTCTTTAACGTTCTCCTTCCCCTCAGCTGGGAGCGACCACATGTCATGTACGGCCAGTTACTGGACTGGTTACGTTATTTGGTTGCATGGCAACCTGTCATCATCGGACTCGTTCAAGGCATCAACTACAGTCTAGGACTGGAATAAATTTGCCCCCCGCCCCTTAATTTTCATTTTGCCCCTGAGTTTTTACCCTCTCCCTGATTTCCCCCCACCCCCCTCCAATTCCCTGGATTTTACCGATCAGAACGTGTTGTTTAATCTTCGTTAGACAACGCTGGAGCAACCAGGATGAGCGGGGACTACACTGCACTGCCACGTGGACATTGGGCTCGAAGGACGGAGAGGACTGGCCTCACTGACCGCATTATCCCCCCCCTCCCAAATCCAAAACGGACGTCAAGATTCACCTTCCGGCATCTCCCACTTCAGACTGGAGCGGCTTTGCGTCTACGAACAGCCCCACCGAATGTGCCAGTCCCAACGAGCCACCTGTTTGGAGCACGTCCTGGACGGGCCGAACGGCCTTCCCCCCCCCCCCCCCCTCCTGTTCCTGCCCGGCAGCCATGAGGGGCCGAGCGGCCTGGGCCGACACGCAGGTCATTGCAACGGCGGCAAATCCTGAATCTCGAGCCTGGCAGGTCTGACGGTGTTTTCCAACGACCCAATCGGCCTCCAGACGGGGAAATTGTGTAAAAAAAAAAAAAGTTTCTTACAACAAAAATAAATGGTTTCCCAGCACATTGCATGTCCTGGGCTGTGGACAGATTTTAGTTTTGAGGGGAACTCAAATGCTAAGTAGTGATTGGAAATTACCAATAAAGGGGGATTTTTTATCCCAGAGTTAATGGGACAGAGTGCAGAACATCACGAGGATGGTCTTGGGCATACAGATGCATGGAACTGCAGATGCTAGTTTACAATAAAAAAACAGAGTGCTGGAGTAACTGCGGGTCAGGCAGCATCTGTGGAGAACATGGATATGTGACGTTTCACAGAGTTCTGGAATAACTCAGCGGGTCGGGCAGCACCTGTGGAGAACATGGATAGGTGACGTTTCACAGAGTGCTGGAGTAACTCAGCGGGTCGGGCAGCACCTGTGGAGAACATGGATAGGTGACGTTTCACAGAGTGCTGAAGTAACTCAGCGGGTCAGGCAGCATCTGTGGAGAACATGGATAGGTGACGTTTAGGGTCGGGATCCCCCTTCTGATTGAAGAACGGAGTCTGAAGAAAGGTCCCAACTCGAAACGTCACCTATCCATGTTCTCCAGAGATGCTGCCTGACCCGCTGAGTTACTCCAGCACTCTGTGTTTCTTGTCACCTAAACCGTCGCCTGTTTCCTTCGCTCCATAGATGTTGCTGCACCCGCTGAGTTACTCCAGCACTTTTGTCTACCTGCTTTGTCTACAGCTTCCCTGTCACCAAGTTAACACAATTCACATCCCTATTTATTAGCCCTCACTGTTGTTTACTCTGGCAAGTTCTTATTTAAATCTTTCCCTCCCTCACTTTAAACCTACGCCCTCTGGTTCTTGGTTCCCCAACTCTGGGTGAAAGACATTGGACATTCACCCTATCTATTCCCCTCGTGATCTGGTACACCTCTACAAGATCCCCCCTCATGAGGTAGAAACAAGGATCCGCAGATGCTATTTTACACAAAAGGACCAAAGTGCTGGAGTAACTCAGCGGGTCTGGCATCGTCTCTGGAGAACTTGGATTGGTGCCATTTCAGGTCGGGACCCTTCAGACTGCGGAAGACTTGTCCCGATATGTCACCTATCCATTTTCTCCACAGATGCTGCCTGACCCGCTGAGTTACTCCAGCACTCTGTGAAACGTCACCTATCCATGTTCTCCACAGATGCTGCCTGACACGCTGAGTTACTCCAGCACTCTGTGAAACGTCACCTATCCATGTTCTCCACAGATGCTGCCTGACCCGCTGAGTTACTCCAGCACTCTGTGAAACGTCACCTATCCATGTTCTCCACAGATGCTGCCTGACCCGCTGAGTTACTCCAGCACTCTGTGAAACGTCACCTATCCATGTTCTCCACAGATGCTGCCTGACCCGCTGAGTGACTTTGTGTCTCGGAGGGGATTGGGGGGGGGGGGGGGAATCTGGTAACCCCCCATGATTTTCAAGGTCTTGTAGTCTGTCTGTACTTGGGGCTAGTATCAGAACCAGGGACTGAATGGCCTCCATCGATCGGAGAGAGGATTCCCTGTCATCTTTTGGGGGGGGGGGGGGGTCATTGTTATTCCTGAAAATTTGTGTTCTGGGGAGAGGGGGCACCTTGGACCTGGGGGGGGGGGGGGGGGGGGGGGGGGCAGAGAGTACAACACAAGGGTCAGGGTCCCACAAGAAGCAA
The DNA here is from genome assembly GCA_963514005.1 of Raja brachyura. The sequence goes on from OY740786.1 coordinate 1,216,460, forward strand.
GGGTTGAACTGCATCTTTTTTTAATACTACGTGTTCGTGCGTGAGTGTGTGTATATATAGAGATTATATATACAGAATGTATTTTTACACTCTGATCTTTTGTATTGGATTGCTTGGGGGTTGATGAGCAGTGAGTGCACTTGGATGTCATGCCCTCACCCCCACCCCCCCCCCCCCCACCCCCACCCCGACACTACGCGGTTGTCCCTATCTTCCTTCGGTGAGACGGGGCCCTGGCAGACCCTCTCTCGGCCTGCAGCAGCTTCCACCAGGTTTCTGGTGCAAGGAGTGAAGAAGGGCTTGTTTTTGGGGAGGTCACGACCGTGTCTGGCTACTGGAGGAGAACCTTGGAGAAAGCAGAGAGCCGCAGGTGCTGATTTGTACCAAAGATGGACTGGACCAAAGGGCTGCAGTAACTCAGCGGGTCAAGCAGCAGGCTTCAGGTCGGGGGGGGGGGGGGTGGGCTTTCTTCAGACTTCTGGCGAAGGGGTCTCGACCCGAAATGTCACCTGTCCTTTTTTTGTACATCGGATGCTGCCTGACCCGCTGAGCTACTCAGCACTCTGTGTCTATCTAAATGTGATCCTGGCTGCCCCCCCCCCCCCCCCCATTCTCGCCCTCACCCACAGTGCTGGCTTTCACTGCCCTTGAGGTGGCCATTTTGCTGATGCCCTTGAGGTGGCCATTTTGCTGATGCCCTTGAGGTGGCCATTTTGCTGATGCCCTTGAGGTGGCCGAAGGGCTGTATCGCTGAATTAAATCAGCCAACACATGGGGCAACCATAGCGGGGGGGGGGGGGGGGGGGGGGGGGGGGGTGAGGGGAGAGACGGGCAGGAATTTTTCTGCAGTTGCCGACTGTCCACCCAGTTGTACGTCAAGGGTGGAAGTATTTGGAACAGCAATGGTGGAGGACCATGGGTCAATGCCCTCTGGCCCCTGCCTTGACAATAGACAATGGGTGCCAGAGTAGGCCATTCAGCCCTTCGAGCCAGCACCGCCATTCAATGTGACCATGGCTGATCATCCACAATCAGTACCCCCGTTTCCTGCCTTCTCCCCATATCACCTGACTCCGCTATCTTTAAGAGCCCTATCTAGCTCTTTCTTGAAAGCATCCAGAGAACCGGCCTCCACCGCCCTCTGAGGAAAGATGCCACCAGTACCACTCATCGGTACAAAGGCTCCCCATCCCACCTTGTCCAGCCCCACATCCTGTCCTTGTTCACTGGTGCTCCTTCAACTGCGATCTTCCAGTCAGGGTTTGTTGTGAACATGAAATATATTAAGTTAACGTTGGCCACAACACTTGATGTCCACTAGGCAGACACAAAATGCTGGAGAAAATCAGCGGGTGATGGAGGGAAGGAATTGGCGACGTTCCGGGTCGAGACCTGAAATGTCACCAATTCCTTCTCTCCATAGATGCTGCCTCACCCGCTAAGTAACTCCAGCTATTGTGTCTACCTTCGATATTACCAGCATCTGCAGTTCTTTCTTAAACATTTATGTCCAATATAATTACTGCCCTTACTCTGCCCCGCTCTTGGTTTCTCATCCCTTCCCCCCCACCCCCCCCCCCCCCCCCCCCCCCCCAGAAGCAGGGTGGCGTGGTCAGTATTAACTCTGCTGCAGTGTTCTGGTTCTGTACAAGAAACTCTGGTGCAATTCATATCAATAAATAATGTAGACGTTGTCTCCGT